>VNJN01010325.1:0-11603 GCA_008042485.1 Drosophila mayri | reverse complement strand
TGACGCGTGCCGCGCACAAAAGAATATGTGTATAAATAAGGAGAGATTAATAATGAAGTATAGAGAAAGAATAGAAATAAGAGAACAAGATTGAAGTGTAAAATAAGAACGGGAAATAGCATTAAGAGAACAATAATGAAATAAAAATGAAGAAAGACAGAACCGGAAAAGATAAGAATATTAAATTAAATGCGAGGAACAAAAGACAAGAAAAATTAAACTTAAATTCAAAGAAAGAACAACAAAGGAATAAATTTGAATTCAAATTGAAAACGCGCGCGCGCCGAGGAAAGGTCACACTAGGAAGGCAGGGTTGCATGGGAAAAGAAGAGGAAGCACACGATCGCAGCGGGCACACTAGAACGAGCTATCCGCTATATAAGGCGAGCCACTGGCTGAAGAAAATCACTTAGCAGCCGGCAGCGATCAGGAGCGGTAAGTCCCTAGAAGCCCACTCCTAGTAGTCAGCAGCAAAAGTAACTTTTTTAGGCGACCAGAATCTCCGGATTTGGGTTGCCAATAAATCGTCGAACGACTTGCGAGTCTTGGCTTATAATTCGGCCCGCCGAATTTCCTTCCTCTCGGTAGACCTTCGAGTCCCCGCCCGACTGATCATTCGGCTCGCCGAATCGCTCTCTCGCCTGAAGACTTTCGAGTCCACCGCCTCTCTCCGCCGTGACCGAAGACTTACGAGTCCACCGCGAATTCTCTCTCGGAAGACTTTCGAGTCCACCGCCTCTCTCTGCCGTGCCCGAAGATATACGAGTTCACCGCGAATTCTTTCTCGGAAGACTTTCGAGTCCACCGCTTCTCTCTGCCGCCCTCGAGGACTTACGAGTCCACCGCGAATTCTCTCTCGGAAGACTTTGGAGTCCACCGCATCTCTCTTCAACGGACGACTTACGAGTCCCCCCGCTCTCTATCTCTCTCCTGTCGAGGATTTCCGAGTCCACCACGCCTATTCTCGGGGAAGGACTTCCGAGTTGCCCTTTGTTTCTCCCTCTCTTTTTCCACAGACTCCCGGAGCCAGGACCGACCAAGTGAGGCCTCCCGAAGCGCCGACAACTCCCGGGCCCACCACTCGCCGAGCGGACCGATCGGACATCCCGAAGACCCGGCGACTTCTGGGCCGACTGACCGTAGAAGCGTCGACGTGTCCATTCGCCCGAACTGACCTGTCGGCGTCCCGAGACACCCTGTAACCCGAACGGACTGGAGGGCATCCCGAGGCCCAGACGACCAGGGCGCAGCCAACCCGACGATCCCATCGACACCTCTGTAAACCATAAGATCGAATAAATTAGGAAACCTATTTAAGTCACCAAATTCTTGACACTGTTCTCACTGGGGGATCGGGAAGTGTCTCTTACAGCTACCACTCGGACTACTCGACGGACCCTGGCCGTCCCTGAGTTATCCTGAACCTGGGCGGCCGGCTGTCACAAGGTCAAACGAAAAACTCCGTGGTATCCATTTTTTTTATATATAAATTTAAATAAAATAAAATACTAAATTGAAATAAATTCAAATCAAATAAAGCAAGGAGTTTACTGGAAAAAAAATAATAAAAAATTTAATAATAATAAACTCAAATAATAAAATAAAACTTAGTAATAAAATAAATCAAAAAATAAATAAAGTAAATAAGAAAATAAAGCCAACTAATAAATTAAATGAAGGAATAAATAAAATAGATTCGAGCATAATTTAATATAAAATCAAGATTACATCGACGCAAAAAAATATAATAATAAATATAATACACAAAAATTTCTACAATAAATGCTATGGAATAAATCATACGTTTAAATAAATAAAATAAATCAAGCAAAAATGTAGGAATAAAAGGAAAGCGGAATCACTACAACGAGGAAAGAAAAGCACTGAACGGAAATTAGCAAGCGAGGAAAAAAGAGCACGAGAAAATATAGAGCACGAGGAAAACCACGAGGAAATAATTCGATAAAATAATAAGCGACGGCAAGGAAAAATTAATAATAAATCATTTCTTTTTTAATTGTAAATAAAGCGGATAAAGTAATAGAATAAATAAATAACGATAAATTAGTAATAAATAAAATAAATAAGGAATGAAATAATTACGTTGAACTCGGAGCAAAGAGAGGCGTCATTAATATATCCCTACGAAATCAAGTAAAATAAAAAATTTTGAATACACTGAACAAAACAATAACAATAAGTAGTAATAAATAAAATTAAATAAGAAATAAAATAACTAAACGGTAAACAGTGAATAAATAATTTTAAGAGGTTGTGACGGTCTGCCGCCCAGAGAGATCTCCCCCCGATCCCCAGTAAGAAGAGTGGAGCGAATTCGGTGACCTAATTAGGGGTTTCAGTTTATTCAATGTTCGGGTTACAGAGGTGTCGATTTGAATCTCGATCCTGTTGACGCCTGGGTGTCTCTGCTTCGGGGCCACGCGGGTCAGCTCGGCCCGGACTGTGGCGGTGCCTCGGTATGCCGACCGGTCAGTTCGGGTGGATGAGCGCGTCGCCTTCTCGACGGTCAGTTCGGACCGAAAGTTATGGGTGCCTCGGGATGTCGGATCGGTCCGCTCGGCGAGTAGTGGGCCCGGGAGCCTGTGGAGAAGAGATAGAGAGAGAGAGAAAGCGCGGACTCGGAAGTCTTCCCAGCGGGCGGATTCGGAAATCGTCCGGTAGTCGTTGCGGCGGACTCGTAAGTCTTCCGGGCGTGTGGTAGACTCGGAAGTCTGCGGAGTGGGGAGGGTGGACTTGTAAGTCTTCAGAAAGAGAGAGATGGACTCGTAAGTCTTCAAAGAGAGAATTCGCGGTGGACTCGAAAGTCTTCGGTTGGCGGTAGAGAGAGGGCGGAGGACTCGTAAGTCTTCAGAGAGAGAGAATTCGCTGTGGACTCGAAAGTCTTCGGTTGGCGGCAGAGTGAGGGCGGTGGACTCGTAAGTCTTCAGAGAGAGAATTCGCGGTGGACTCGAAAGTTTTCGGTTGGCGGCAGAGAGAGGGCGGTGGACTCGTAAGTCTTCAGAGAGAGAGGGAATTCGGCGGGCCGAATTCTAAGTCGAGACTCGCAAGTCCTTCGACAATTTATTGGCAACCCAAATCCTGGGATTCTGGTCGCCTATCAAAAAGTGACTTTGGCTGCTGTCTACTAGGAGTGTGCTTCTAGAGACTTACCGCTCCCGATCGTTGTCGGCTGCTAAGTGATTTCCTTCAGCCAGCGGCTCGCCTTATATAGCGCGTAGCGGGTTCTAGTGTGCCCGCCGCGATCAGCTGCTTCCTCTTCTTTGCCCGTGCAACCCTGGCTTTCTAGTGTGGCCCTTCCTCGGCGCGCGCGCGCATTTAATTCAAATTCAAATTTTCTTCCTTCATTTATAATTCCTATTTATTTCTTTATTTACATTTTTTGTGCGCGGCACGCGTCACAAGGTGTCGAAAAAAAAATCACCGAACCTGAACCACATAAAAATGGGTTAAACTAAACAAGATAAAAGAAATCCTACAAGTTAAAGCATTAAACAAACCAGGTGTATGTTATACGTCGAGGGCAGCAGGGAAAAAAAATATTATCATGGGTGTCAACTGGATTAGCTACAGGAAGAAACTGGAGCTGGAGACCATACTGGTCCAATTTGGTTTGGAACGCGGAGACACCGTGGAAGACCAGCGAGCTCGACTGATAAGCTTTGCGAGCCAACAGGATCATTCCGAGCTCCGGACGCTCCCACAGGGGACGCAAAGTTGCTGTCGCCTATGTATCTGGATTCGGAGGCCAACTCTCCAGGATCAGCCGCGCCGACGGCGCCGCTGACGCTTTTGCTCCCACGGAGCACTTCTTCTGCTGCGAGAAGACGCTTACCAGCGAAAACCGAGGATCCACCTCGCACCACTGGTTACCATGGAGACCTGGAAGCCACGCTGCTGGATCGGATGATCGGACAACCCACTCTGCTTCAAAGAGCAGCTCGAGGAAAGAAAAGATACCTGCCGGATTGACCAGAAGTATCTGGCTCCGGCATTGGTAGTATCGGCCGCGCCGAGAGCAGGTATAAAACCAGTGGTGTACGGTGTGTTCGTAATGTCGAAACCCGAGAACACTTTTCTGTTGGGACTGTGGACGACAAGGAATACGGACATTTGAATGCTGTCGACGTCAGGTTTCGGGAATCGGAAACGGGCCCCGCGTGACCGGGAATCACCCGAGGAACCCAGCCAGCCCGAACAATTAGTAAGAGGAACCCTCCACCAACACCAGGGAGGTATCCGAGCCCCCATAACAATGGAGGGACCAAGATTCCTGGCCACCCTGGAAACAGAAGCTACACACAGCTTCATCAGTGAAGACCTGTCCAAGGAACTTGACAATCATCCACTGCGGGATTCGTAGTACGCCGACCATTCTGCTGGTCATGACGGATGTCGTGGACGACGTACTTATAGGGTTGGATTTTTTGTGCGGGATTGGAACCACCATCCAGAGTGGGGGACAAGCCCTCAGCTTGATGCGGGCAAACATACGAAGCCGTCATGGGCACGGACTTGGAAGCTAGAAGATGTCACGGAGACACGCTCCGAACAGAGGGGGACACAGGAGAACCAACGAGGAACACAGCCACGCTCCGAGTTCAAGGGATATCATATGGAACTCAACGAGGAACACCAGCAGAGCCACGCACTGTACCACGAGGAATGCCACAGGAAAGACAACGAGGAAGAGCCACGCTCTGAACTATGAGGAACACAAGAGAACCAACGAGGAATACAAACAGAGCCACGCTCCGAACATCAGAGAAAACACATCGGGAATCACCTGGCTCGGTTACCCAGGAGGGGTCGACTGCCACACAAGAACCAGTACCCAAGCCACGTACTACGCAATGACAATCACCGATCCCTGCCCCTCGGGCACAGATGCGGAACACACGCATGGAAACAGCCCCGAATACGGAGGCACCTACGACGAACCGAGCAACCGGATGGAGCCATTTTCTGCCTGTGGCTGACGCCACCGAAGTGCAGCGGAACCCATTCGCACCTCCAAGAAGCGTGTCCACTTCCAGGATCACGCCGAGGAAACGCCGGAGCCGAACGCGCCCCTTTGTCGACTCAGTCAACCGTGCACCTGAGGAACCGGATCTACCGGAGTCGAGACGAGAATACCCAGAGCCCTGGGTGAAGGAATTCCTGGAACAAGAATTAGGAAAATTCGAGACTCTGTCCGGAGTATCCCACATGGCGGAACACCGGATCATAATGCGCAACGACCGCCCGATAAAACAAAGGTATTTCCCACGAAATCCGGCCATGAGGGCCGTCATTGATAAGCAGATAGACGAGCTGCTTAGGGATGGCCGGACCGAGCCGTCTAAGATCTTGCACAGTGCTCCCATTGTGATCGCGGCCAAGAAGAATAGTGATGCTCGGATGTTCATCGACTACAGGCGGCTCAACGACAACTCCGTACCGGATGCATACCCACTGCCAAGGATCCACCAAATCTTGGAGCGACTACGGAGCGCTAAGTTTATTTCAACGCTGGATTTAAAAAATGGTTATTGGCAAATCCCGGTGGCTCAGGAGAGCCGGGAATGCACAGCCTTTACGGTCCCCGGTCGAAGTTTATTCCATTGGCGATTCATGCCATTTGGTCTTCACTCGGCCCCAGCAACGTTCCAGAGAGCATTGGACACGGTCATCGGTCCAGACATGGAGCCACATGCGTTTACCTATCTGGATGACATCATCGTCATCGGGTCGACATTGGAGGAGCACGTGGCAAACCTTCGAGAAGTGTTTCGCCAACTACACCAAGGCAACTTGCGGCTAAATAGGGGTAAATGCCACTTCTTTCAACGGCATATCGCCTATTTGGGACACGTAATCAGCGAGGCAGGAATCCATACGGATCCCGACAAGGTAGCCGCGATCAGCGAGCTACAGCCGCCGACTTGCCTGAAGGAACTTCGGAGATGCCTGGGCATTGCGTCCTGGTATCGTCGGTTGGTTCTCATTTTCGCCGCTTTTGTGGAGCCGATGACATCGCTGCTGCAGAAGGGCCAGAAGTGGGATTGGACATCGCAGCAGGATCAGGCATTCCAGGAATTAAAAACTCGATTAACAAAGGCGGCGGTTTTAGTCTGCCCGAACTTTGGGCAGAAATTTGTGCTGCAGACGGACGCCAGCGAATACGGCATCGGAGCCGTACTCACACAGACCATCGAGGGGCAAGAACGAGTAGTGGCCTACGCAGGTCGCCGCTTAAACAGCGCGGAGAGGAACTACTCGGTAACCGAGAAGGAGTGTCTCACCATTGTATGGGCAGTGAGGAAGATGAGATGTTATATCGAGGGATATCGATTCGAAGTCATAACGGATCATCAGGCTTTGAAGTGGTTAAACTCCATCAATAACCCAACCGGCGGAATTGCCCGCTGGGCACTCGAGTTACAACAAAATCAGTACGACGTCCACTACCGGAAGGGAGCCCAAAACCTAGGTGCCGACGCCCTTTCACACCAACCGCTGCCAGTAGCGCAGCCAGCACAAGTGCAGGGAACCCACTGCAAGTGGCTCACGAGAATGTTGGACAAAGTTCTGACCGAACCGGACAAATTCCCGGATTACAGGTAGGAAAGCTGACAGCTTTATCGCCGCATCGGACTACGGCCACCAGAGGAGGAGTACACACCATAGAAGCTGTGTGTAGGAGCTGACTATCGACACCGAGGTTTACAAGAGAATCACGATATTCCCACCGCCGGACACTTGGGAGTTCGAAAGACAAGCAACCGCGTAGCCGAAAGATATTATTGGCCCGGACTTTTCCGCGATGTCGCCCTCTACGTACGCCACTGCCTGAGTTGCCAAAGATATAAGGTCAGCCAGGAGAAACCGGCGGGACCAATGTTTACACGCCAAGTGGAGGAGCCACTCCACATTCTCTGTGCAGAATTCGTTGGCCCCTTACCACGCTCAAAGCAAGGGAACAATATGCTTTTGGTCTTCCTCGATTCTTTTACCAAATGAATGGAACTCATTCCACTACGCAAGGCCTCGGGATCTCATATGGAACGGGCATTTCGGGAACGGATTCTGAGTCGTTTCGGAGTGCCTCGAACGTTTGTCTGCGACAACGGCACACAGTTCATGGGTTGATCATTCCAAAATTTCTGCAAGTCTCTGGGAACGGAGTTACAGCAAACGTCCCCGTACACACCAAGGCAAAATCCAACAGAGAGGGCAAACCGGACGATTTAAACTATAATCGCCCAATACCTGGATGGGAACGCCCAAAACGAGTGGGATCGACTGCTCCCGGAGAAATTGCTGGAGATCAACAGCAGTATCTCCGATACAACGGGATTCAGCCCAGCCTTTCTGGTACAAGGAAGAGAACCTAGGCTCCCTCACGCCCTCTACGATGAAGTTACACCGGGACATGGAACCCCAGAGGTAACCCCAACGGAACGTAGCAGACAGCTGCACAACATCTTCGAGATCGCTAGGAACAACGCCGACCGAACATCGGCTGAACAGCGGAGCCACTAAAATCTCCGCCGATGGGAATGGAAACAGCAAGTGGGATCACTAGTACTTCGCGTTTCGCGGCAAAACTGGCAGCAATATACGAGGGACCGTTTAGAATCGCCAAGTTCCCCTCATCAAACATTGTGCAGTTGCACATACCGGGCAGTCGTCGGCGGCGGACAGCCAGCCTGAACCAGCTGATACCCTATCGCGGCGAGGAATCAAACACGGAGGATCCTGCCGAAGACTAGATCGAGGAGGCCTCCAGTGGAATCAGCTCCACGCTCGGATCAGCTCCATCGCGGGGAAAGCAGGTCACACGTAGGGACACACCGCTAGGTAGGGGCTCAGGATTAGCAAAATATTAATCATTTCTTTCTCCACAGCTAAATAAGTAAAGACAATGGCAAGACGTGGACGCGGACTGCCCTTATTTTTGTGGCCGGCCGGACGTCCGCTCACGCACGTGGTAGTGACCGCGGAGATAATGGGAGCACCCCCGTTAACCTCCTCAATCCACGCCCAACGGGCCGGAGATCCTCCAGTCAGAAGGGATTACTTATGGCCAACGGCAGCCGTGGAGGAAGGGTTCAGGGATATGAACCTGGACAAGCGAAGATGCCCCGTCCCTGGGGATGATCCTTTGTAGGTGGCCGTTCCTGCCGGATCGGTGCGGCCCCTTTTCGTGGATGTGGGCCAAGCCCATACGAGAGACTCAGGACGGCACCACGGGCTCCCACTCTTGATGGCCGTGCCGGACTCAGGAGTGCCACGACCAGCGCCACCGGAAGGCACTCTTGCGACGATCGTACCGGAGAGCAGCGAAGAGGACGGCGAGGTCGAGCCGGACGACCGTTTTGGGGCGGCGCGTCTGGGGGCCACGCCACCATTAGGAACGGCGACACCACCACGGGCAATGTCAACGCCGCCGTCGCCCTATTCGCCCACCCTCCTGCCCTGGGAAGCTCCCAACCATGGATGAATTTTGAAGGCCCTAGTACCGGTCCACGGACCGTTGGGGGCCGAGTACGACGCTGTTTCGGAGGAGGACACCAGGCCCCCGCCACTGGTGGAGAGCCCTAGGAGGCCGACCGGCGAAGCGGCACCCGAGGTGGCCTGGGCGCCACAGCGGTCATCCGGGGCGGCTGCAGGCCCACGCCTAATGGAACACTCCATCCCCCTCAGGGAAGGCTACATGGCAACAAGGAGCCCGGGGTCTCTGGCGTCCCCAGCATATATAGGGATGTTCGGGCCGGGGCCATTTTTGGCCAACCCCCCGGGGGCCGATGTCCGGTCAGCCGGCCGATGGATTCCCCGGCAGAGATGCCCGTGGCGGAGGAAGCGCAGGAGCACGGACGACGCACGAGGAGACAGGCAGTCCCTTGGGAGGAATCACCCAGCGAGTCGTCCGACGATGGGCGAGAATCGCCGGACCAGTGGGACGCCCTACCCCCCAGCCCTGGGTAGCAGCACCGTATGGCTGGTAGACGACGGGAGGCCGATGCTGGCCGGTCTCGTTAGGCGGATCGAGGCCCGGCTAAGCACCCACGGCCGCCGAACAAGGCACTACATGGATGAGGAGCAGGGGCAACGATTCCGGGTGCAGATTAGCACTAACGGGAAGGTGAGGGTTTTCCTCCGCCCCACCCGAAAGTAGGGTGGTGTGACGACGGTCACGATATGGCCGACGCCACTTTTGTAAATATATGTATATCATTTATAAATATTAGGTTAAGTGTAGAAATAAGATGTAAATATAGTTAGGGGTTAGGGAAATAGCCCCGCCCACACCACGGCTGACGTCACCAGCAACATCGCCGGCCAGGGAACGCGACGGAACCGCGGTACCGCATCCCAAGGACCAGAACGAGAGATCCGCCAATCAGCAGAGGAGTCCGATCGGGGCATGTGCAGCGTTCAGGAATGCGAAATTGAATTTGCATCGGCCACCTGCATGCTCAAGAGGGAGCGAGAGGAAAAGCCCGGAATGCAGAGAATGCATAGAATGCGGAACGGCGCGTGCCATGGATCGCGGCAGTGCAGCCGCAAAAGGGTTGGCAAAATCAGGTCATGAAAAAGATGACAAATGAGATAAAGATCATTCGTGCCCCTCCTCTCCACCTCGGCTGCCGTTGTGTAACTCCAGGAATCGATTTGGGCAGGACGTGGACAGGAGCTTCACGTTGCTGGGATTAATTCCGGGCGTTGGAGCGGGCGGCGGCTGCGGGACCATTCCTAGCCGCCCGTCCAGTCTCAGGGTGCGCCTCCATATTCTGGCGTTTTCAAAATATAAATTATATCTTGAAGGGGACTCTGGGCCGCTGAGGTTTTATCTTGCCAACAGTGCATCCTTACAAACTCTTACTGACTTTAATCATAAAACTTAACAGTATATATAGTGACAGCTATGTTTAAAGAATAAGAATATGCAGCGTCTGCGATCCCACGCTGAACCACTGCACGTGTTCCGCTCTTCAATACCAAGAACTAAGAATTTAAGATCCTATGCAAAGCCAATGCAAGCTATCTATGTACACCCAAAGAAGGTGATGCGCTCTCTAATAACATAATTAATTCTTAGAACTTGTTGTATACAACCAAAATCATGTACAACCAATGTAAAGCACAGTGCAGAACAAAATATTTTTTGTCATAAGATTTTAGTCTTAAGCCAGAGTTATTCAAATAAAGAATGCCACACTCCAACAGTCATTCCGTGTTTCAAGACGGGGCATTTATTCGACTCAGCGATAAATAACCATAAACACTTAAGTGGCGCAGTCGGTAAGGATACTGAAAGTATCCGAAAAAAAACTCGGAGTAAAAAATAAATTAAATTTTATAATTCAGATCAGATTCAGAAAGATTAATAAAGCATATTGATCTTAAAAAAGCATAGAATCGATTTGCGGATAATGACAAAAATATTCAGGCGGAATATAGAACCGCAGAATGTTTAAAGTTCTACGTAGACTGTCGTGAGTCATACGACAAATATAGAACGATAATAACCGATGCAATGGCTCAAACCTCGAGAAATGCCCCCGGAAATGCAACCTCGATTAATGCTTTGAAAAATGCAGACGTTGCAAGCTTTACGCAACCTGCAAGCAAGCTGATATTAGCTTGTCGGCGACTAAGGGCGATTGCTGAATCAATCAAACGTACCCTGAATGAATTTCCCGAAATCGGAAGGACCATAGCAAGGGATTCGATAACCTCATTATGGTCCCAATATCAGAATGTCCACTTCGCTGTTCACGAAGAATACGAAGACCCAGTCAAAGAAGGATACGACATGCAGTCGTTCCTCCGACTAGAAGGAGAAGTTCAAAGGGTCTTGGGGGCGCAAACAAGTACATCAAACAATGCAGATGTGCATTTTCCCAGAGTCAGCATCCCAAAGATCGATGGGGATCTACTCAACTCTTCGACCTATTCAAATGCATGGTTCACGACACCAACATGCCCACAGTCCGGAAGGGCCATAAGAAGGGATTCGATAACCTCATTATGGCCCCAATATCAGAACAAATGTTGGGTTGCAGTTGCCTGCAGTTGTCGCAACTAGCATTCGGAACTAGTTGGACGGTTTGTATTGTGTTTTGGTGTGGTGTGGTTTGATTAATTGGTTGGGTGAGGTTTGGTTGGGGCATGATAGACACGGCTATGGTGTCGGGCACATGTGCATGAATAAAAGCTCAGTTGTGAGGTAGAACTCTTATTTACTTTATTAATTAAAACATAACAGTATATATAGGTACAAAAATGCTTATGGTAACAAATATCGTATAATAAAACTAATGCGGGTTACTGTGTATGTGGGTTATTGTCAGCTATATGACCTGAAATTTATTGCTCTATTTCGCTTTCCTCATGTCCGCCAGCTATGCATATTTGCTTGACCTGGGAACTGATACTTTATTAACGACAAATACATGTGGCTGCGACTGAAGAATTATTAACCTTCAGAAAGGTCCGCCCAAGAGCCTATAAAATGCCTAATAGGATTGACATTGCTAGGGCCACATAGGCAGCTACTTGATGATGTTGAGGAGTGACGAGCTGATCCTTCCAGGTGG
>VNJN01010324.1:0-11530 GCA_008042485.1 Drosophila mayri | reverse complement strand
GAAATGGCCATGCAAAATTCTAGACACAACAGCGTCAAGAGCCGCCACGGGGAACGTCGCAACGGTAAATGAATCTCGGGAGGAGGCGGCGCAGGAGGAGGACTTCATGACTGCAGATACCCGACTCCAGATTAGAATGAATCATTTCCAGGCATCCTAATTGAGTTGTGGCCGCGCTGGCAGGCCGAAATATTAGCAGACGCCTTGTCGATGTCCAAGCCCGAGTCTAACTCTCCGTCTGGCTCTGAGGCGATGTCTGTTCCCCGGTCTGAGGTGTGAGACTATTTAGCCGGGCCAACTAACCAAACCGGGGCCAAACTGCACCGATTAGTCGCAGACTGGGACAAGGAAGTGGCCAGGGCCCAGACGAAGGGCCATTTATCACGGGCTGCTCGTGTCTCGTCTCCGTGGCCAAATTAACCGTTCCCCGACTGACTGACTTGGGGACTAAGTGAGTGGCTAACGGGATGAGCTCGGGGAATGCCCAGTGGCTGCCCCCCCGCTTTAATTGCTTCATCGAGAGGTGTTCTTAAATGCCCCACTCTCAAACTTTGAATCTTCTGCAAAGAATGTAGTTCTGTGGGTCAATGCGAGCACCTGAACCAATCAAAAGCACCTTGGGCGAGGCACGCAGTCGATTCTGTCCGCTTTCTCACAATAATTCACCAATATGGCACGCATTTGGAAGAATATTTGTTTTTATGGCCCGCGAACTGAACCGAAGCCAAGTGAATTCGATCAGCGAGTGACAGGAACCGAAGGTGATCTCCAACCTAGGCCCAAGGGTGGACAGGTCCTGGTCCTGGCTGACTCTGTGAGAACTCTTACTCCAGCTGAACCTCACGTTCGCTGTGCAAAGGGTTCCATAAAACACAATGGAGCATCGCCCGTCCGAGTTCTATTGTTCTATCGTGGCTTGCAAATTTTCGGCAGCTTTAATGTTTATTCATGAATTCCAACATGAAGCGGCAGTGCCACGAGGAAGAGACCAGCTCTCGGGCCTGCCCATGCGAAAACATAAATCAAATTGGCCGCAAACGTTCAGGCCAAGTTAAGGCAGCCACTGCAGCACGCAGACATGGCCAACTGATTGAGCTGTCGCGTATTTGGGTGAGGTGAGATCGCCCAGTGTCTAAATGGCCATAGAATGCCAGGGATCGGGGCTGAGGACGCGGTATTCCTATTTCTGGCTCCGAATTTCGTGTCCCGGCTGCTTAGAGAAATCTTCTCTTCGGAGAAAACGAAAATTTCCATACAGCCCGTGCTCTTATATGGCTCCAGATCTCTGACTTTTGTGTCATATCAAATGGTAGCTGGCCGATGGGAAATGGGAAATGGTAAATGGCAATCTGAAAACGCTGAAACGCGAAAATGCTAAAATGACTCGCTGCCCCAGGCCCGCCCACAGTTAGCACAGATCCATCCTGAGTGAGCCGGCGCAAGTGGGTCAACTGCATCGGGCTAACGGAAGTCGATTATCAGTTTTATTCTAACTCATATTAAATGCACACAGGTGCGTACTCAGATACCGTATTACCGCCAGCAGGTCGAGGAGGAGACAGGAGAGGATTATGGGGATAATACTTGAATTTCCCAAAGCAGAAACTCGATTTTATTCGCTCCGGCTGCCGACTGCGCCGGCGAATGATCTTCATTTCGGCTTGGCGCTCCAGATTTCGATTAGGATCAGAGGGGCTCTCTCCTGGCCGATGGCGGAATCAGGAATGATTTCCATGTAAGGATTGTGAGGGCAGGAGGCTGGATTGGGAAGCCATTTGAGGCTCTGGGATCGGAGTGGGGCGGAGTGCACTGCACTTATTCTATTACAAATTTTATTACACTTAAGTGCGGGAATCGAGCCGAAATGTGTGCCATGGTGCGGAGGACTAGTTGAGCCGTGCCTAATCCTCCGGCGGGCGGGCTCTCTTTGAAGATCGGCTCCCCAAATTGCGCCCACTGATGTAATGTTTGCTCGATCTGGTCACGTTGCACGTAACCGCAGCGCGGCTTTTATTTAACGCGCGGTAATTGCATTAATAAAGAGAGCCCAAATCCCAAATTATATTGTACAAATTGAGCTGCGTACAATGAAAGCGAAATTGTTTGATTTCCAGCCGAACGGCGGGCAGCAAGCACCGATTCCTGACGCCGATGCCACGAACGAAATCAATCAGCCGCCAGACAGAAGACGAAATACGAAATACGAAAGACTCAAGGCACGAACTTGTCAAAGGCATTTCCTGTAACCGAGAAGAAGGTGCTTGGCTGCTTCCCAGGTCTGTTGGGGAGCCAAGATTACGACATCTGCGAGTGGAAACTAATAATAAAAATCCGAAACGAGTGCCCCTAGGCCAGCCTTTGTGATGTCTCAGATTTTCCCCTGCGTTATCGGTTTATGGTTTATTCTAACCGTATTTCGAATTAACTGCCTGACTATCAGCATTTAACACTTCCATTTCCTTAGAGCCTCAGAAGGCACTACCATATTCTTGATCTCCTTTGCCGGCAGACATGATTTACGACTCTGGTACAATAGAGCCAGCTTTAGCCGGGAACCTCCCTTCCACAGATTAATTTCGAATCCATAACCATCTGGCCAGATGCGAGAGCAGCAGCTCTGTGTGCATTGAGAGCTCTGCGAGAACCCAACTGGTTGCACCTGTTCCACTTGGCCGCGGGTCGTGTGCTCGAGAACATTTTCATGTTCAGCGGAGCATTTTGTTTTTACGACAACATCGAAGAATCGTCAGAACGAACTGAACAGAGCAGAACATTGCAGAGCAGGGCTGGTCCAGGACAGCCTTGCAGGCGGCGGATGCAGCTCTCCAGGCTCCAGAGCCGGGATGCCGACCTGGACCTTGGCACGGGACGGTTCTCCTGTCATGTGGAACTGCCGGCATAATAATCGTAAAATGCCAGCAGCGCTTTTCGGTGGCTGCGGTTGCCCCGTTGTGCTCTTAATGTTGGCATTTATATTCCAAAGAGTTCTTAATGCGATTAGAGCAATTAATTGCCCGTCGCCGAAGCGCGCTCTCTTCCAGATTTTGCAGTTGGCGGAAGTGACCATGTCGTGAGCCTAACGGTCGTCCAGGCTATCGAATGCCTCTGCCCATTAATAATCCCAGTCACTCCGAGACGTTGAGAGGAATGCTGCGGGTTTGTGTCCAGCCCAAAACCCAAACCCAAACCGAAACGAACTGAACTAAACACTGAACACTGAAAGTGAGAGTCGCCCGGGGCTGGGGGAATTCGAATATTCGATTTGAATCGACGGTGCGTGGCTGCAAACAAACCGTGATTTATGCCCACTCGTTGGGAAAATCATGTGAAAATTTGCCGAACCTGCCGCAGCTCCTCCCACTTCACTTTCGTGTGGGAAAGTGCAATCAGCCCTGGAAGCTGGGGCTGATGGATTCGCGGCTCTGTGCAATTACCGCCGCTTAGCATAAATCGCGCGACCCTACCCGGTCTGACCCACATTAGTCCGCGGCAGAACACCGAACACAGCGCCCAGAGCTAGAGCGGAAATTAACTGAGCTCGAATCTGGTGAATTCGATGGATTACAGGCAGAGAAAAGAGGTTGGTTTTTGAAGGTTTAAGATAAAAGATGGAGCAAAGAGTCTTTTTTATGCATTAGTTTGTTTGAGAGTCTAAAAATGTTCTTAATATATATTTATTGTTTGAAATTTAAAGGTAATTTCAACTTCTAAGAGATTAGGTAATATTTATAATTTAATTTAATATTTATTTCATATTTTCCAGTGTACGCAAAGAAGCCGCGGCGCACGCGCCACCAGCTCGCTTCATAACTCACCGCCGCAGTGGCGGTCTCGACTTTGTTACATATTATTTATTGTACCGGCCCCGCTCCCTCCACCAGCACCAGCTCTGGCACCAGCTCCAGCTCCTACTCCTGCTCCATCTTATGCTCCCACTCCTGCTCCTGCTGCATCCGACTCCAGCGGAACCCGTGGGCGTTTAACGGCATCTGGTTGCTTGCATATTTGCCGGCAAGTCAAAAATTCGTGTGTTCGCCGGGCGAGCGCTTAGTGGGTGTGGGTGTCTGAGTTGGAGTCGGGGGAGGCTCCTTGTCTGCGGATTACGGGAACGGACCATAACGGTGGCAATAAAATTATGTAAAGAGAATTTCATTTTAGTTTTCTGTTTTTTTTTTTTTTTTTTGGCGGCCAACAAGTGTCGATATGAATGAGGTAAAATGTGGGCGAGACACAGAACAAGTAAATGCAATTTGGGGCCAGGGAGGAGCATAGAGCAAAAAATCTCAGCTATTAATAGGTTTAGCCTTAATTAAACAAAAAAAGTGTATACATAATAAAGCCATAAATTAATAGCTGCTTATACCAGCTTAAAATTGAAAATAGATCTCCCATTTAAACGAGACTTTCGTCTCACTTTCATCGACTCGAGTGTGACACAAGTTCCCAAGAGACCCTAGAAACTTAGCCGCAAGTAAGCTCCACAAAATCGGCTTATGGGCTGTTTTTTACGGGACCAGGCATAAGTACAAGTACAAGTGGTGAAGGTCAGAAGAACAAGTGTGACAAATAGTGCTCGTAACAAGGCAAAGTCACCTAGAACCTGGCACTTGCAGGGGGGGATCTGGTTTTAACAGTTCCAGAAAAACCGAAAGTCTGTAATTGAAAGTTCCGAAAGAAAGTTGACGGGCCTGGGACCCCCGGAGAAGGGGCATTCAAATTAGAAAAGCGTGTTTGATCAACACAAATCTTCGAGGGCTGCCTCAGCCCGGCCCGATGAAAGAAAGAACCCAGTCGCAGTGCCAGTCAGTCGGTCACACAGTAGCACACTTTGCATACCCCGGACAGATAAGGGGGAGGGGATCGCCTCTGAAAAGCTAAAAGGTTTGTTTTGTCCATTAAACCTAACGGTTATGAACATGAATGGGCTGCGTGTTAAATTTATTCATTTATGGATTCTTATCCGCTCGGTGAGTGGCCGTCGACTTTCCGAAAACTCTTTTCTGAACTGATTAGGCAAATTATCAAATTAGCTGGTCAGCTGGTCAGCAGTCATCGCTTTTGGGTTTGTTTGCTTTCTGGCATTACTTAATTGGACTCATAATTACGGTGCTTGGCCCTCATTAGGCGGCTGAAATTAAATTGTCTTTGTGCGAAAAGTTTCTTCTGAAATTTACTTGGAATAGAATAAGAAATTCCCCTCGCCATCAGTCAGCCGTTGACCTGCGGCAATTGATCTTCAATTAAGCAGCATTTCAGCTCTCTAAACGGCTTTTAATCGCATTTTTCCCACCCTCTTCTTTAGCTTTCTCTGGCACTTTTCTTCCTGTCAGAAACATAATCCTGTCAATATCATTTGCGGCAAAACGTGTACCCGCTCCACTGAATCGTTCGCTCTGCAGATGTTTGTTGAACCCGTCTGAATGCCAGATGAATAACGATGGCAGATTATGTGCCAAATGGCTTTCTGATGAGTGTGAATAAAGAATTGAGGAGTTCACACACCGATTTGCGACACAAGTTTCGCAAATTCTCATAACAAGATTAGGAGGGCTTTTTGTTTTCAATGTGTCTAGTGGAAATCGAGGGATTTGTCACACCCAAAAATTTACTTTTTGGTAGCTACTATAAACTTTCTTTGGCGGCATATCGAATGGCGGCCAGAAATAGAAATAGAAATGGCAATAGAATAGGCCATGACCTTTTGTTATCAATGGGCTTTTTGGTAATTACAAAGCGGTTACGGTTTCGGGCGAATCACAATGCAAATTGTCTGGCCTGACCCACATACGCAGAGCCAGGAGCTGGGCCGGCCAAGAATGGAGCTGCTGCAGCCGCTCTCAGAGTTCAATTTAATCATCGACTGGCTAAGGAAGCCAGCTTAGTTAACTAACTGGCACAGCACAGGAGTAGGAGTAGGAGCTGGAGTAGGAGACCGTATGTAGGTAAACAAGCCGGAGCCATTTGCTCAATAACTCATTTATTAGCGACGTGGACGGCGGACCCAGTAATGAACAAATAAAAACCGAAATCTGCCGTTCGCATGGAGGAAGCCTCATCGAACTCATCGCCGTTTGAACAATGCCAAAGGAGGCCCAAGAACTAGCGGAATCGCTGGCTTCCCCACACATACTCACACATGGAACCCGGTAAAAAGTATCTCTGACCAATTGACCGCAAAAAAAAAAACGGCAAACACTGGCAAAACCCACAGCAAACAATGCTGGGCAAAAGCGAAAAGGATGTCAGTCATAAGCCAAGATACATGGCCTCCTGTTGCCCATCTGCCCGGCTCCAGCTTCAGCTTCAAGTCCCTGCTTCCAGCTCATACTCCTGCTCCTGGTGTAGTGGGAGTCGGTAATGGTTAATGTGATATGGCCAAGATACTGGCCCCCGGCATAAATCACTGTGCAGGTTGTGCCCGGCCAGCAGAGACTTATGATCGGAGCAGAAACCAAACCGCATTCAGTCGAAATGAATATGTTTTGCCTGCGAACCAAAGCTATTTCCCAGCGAAATCGGCCAGGGAAATTGATTATGTCGATTTACATATGAGCACAAGTCAATTGAGTTATGATCCAGCGACTGCTTGGAGCTGGAACTCCTGGTTCTGGCTCGGGTTCTGCGGGACCCATGCGACAGCCGGGCGAGTGTCCCAGTTGCCCTTAACCCAGATTGCTGCTAAATGGGTTACAGAATCGCATTTATGACAAGCTCCCCGGGTTTCGTGTTTGGCAGCCAAAAAAATAAGTCAGGCTTTGGCCAGCTCGTGCTGCAAATGATGTTGTTCCCTTTTCGGTAACCCAAGCAGTCCCTACTGTTCGTTCTTTCAGCCTTTGGGTTTCGGCCAAGTTCTCGTTTTGCGGCTGCATTCGCGACTTGCATAAATTTCAACCGAAATTTTATCGAAAGTGTGCATCTTACGCCCGCTGCAAATGGTTAGGAGGAGTTCCCGCCGCTCCAGCGAATCCCTCTCGCCCCCCGCTCCACCCGAGCTGGCTGGGATTGGGTTCGCTGATTCCTCGTGGCATGGCTTTGTATGTCTATTTAAATCTTAACATGCCGCTGACAAAATGCTCAGCAATGAAGACAACAGCGAGGAAAAAAGAATGCGCAGAATTAGAAACCACAATAAAAAGCAACGGGAAGACGTCTGGCCTGGAAATTGTGCCAGTAGTGTAGACATGGCCACATTTAACAGGAGCAGCAGGATCAAGTCTTGTTGCCTGTACCTCAACCCCCTCCTCGATCCCCTTCCCTCGTCACAGATCCTCTGTAGGTTGTTCGCCCGGCTGTTTAGGCGATGTCAGCGCTGATAGGCGACGCTGGCTGGGATCGGGTCATGCCGCAGATGGAGATGCAGATGGACCGGGAGGCGGCTCCCCCCGGTGGCTCAAAGTTCATGACATTCTCCTTCTTTGTCTCCGTCCCGAAATGTGGTTAATTCTGCTTGTATGATGCGCTGTTCCCGTGGGGGAGATGCGAGATTAAGAAATTTGTGAATTCTGATTGTGTGAATCTCCCAGCCAGCGTCCATTAATCTCGGCGCCAACCTTTCGTTTATTTAATTATAGAAAGAAAGGCCTTTCGTAATGCCATTCCAATTCATGGAGGGGGCGTGTCAGCCTCTCGTTCCCTTCAATTCCGATTCCCAGTGACCTGGATACCATAAATCATCTTGCGTTCGCGCTAATTGATTCGCGCGAAAGAGGAAAGCAAGAGTTCTTCTCCTCGATCGGATTGTGGGTCAAAGCAATCCCCGGCTTGTCACTTCTGCGGCCATCACAGATTCGTTGAGATTTATGGAAATTTGCATAGAGAATGTCATCTGTTGTGTGCGTGAGCCGAGATCGAATTGAAGCTGCAACCTGCTGAGAGCCGCGGGTCGAAAGTTGGAGGATAACAAATGAGAATGTTGGGGGTTAATGATGGCTGCTGTTGACTCTTCGGCCACTTGGTTATCCATTATGTTTGGACATTTATTTCTGCGAATCGCGGCAATTATTGGCTATTAGAGGTTTCACTTTTCTCAGATCTCTGGCATTTTCCGACATGGAATTCTTCTCTCTCTCCGCTGCGTTTTAATGAACTTTCATTTCCTGTGCCGAACATTTGCAAGTCGCTCGCTAGCTTAGCATCTGAATGAGAATACGAAATCGAGTGTCACCACTCGACTGACATTATGCAGCCTCAGCTCCCCACCTCTCCCGCTGCAAACCCAATTCCTATTCCTATTCCGATTCCGAATCCGAATGATGCATGGCCATCGCTCATCTGCCTGTCTCTGCCTCTGTGCCTGGTCAGAATCGTGACGCGAATGCGAAGCGCAGGAATATCGAAGGAGCCCGTGGAGCAGAGACCTTGAGAGGATGGGATCCAGTCGGATGTGTGTCGATCGCGGGTTTTGATTTAGTTGAAAGCCCCGTCCGCTTGACACTCGACATGAGTGAAATGCCCGCTGCCCATTCTACATTCTCCTTTTCGCCAGGCATTATTTCATTAAATCCGACCCGTTTGATTAGAATCACTTTCGAGTTCGCTGGGAAGTGAAACCTCTGCACGACGCACTTTCGATGGCACGTGAGACAACCGGAGTGCACTAGGAACTCTGACTGACCACGGACCTGGTGGAAGAACAATGAAATGACAGGGGAAAGGCTCTCCCAGGGCGCCTCCTCCTCCTCCTCCGCCCAAGGGTCAGCACACATGGGCGGAGAGCGGGAAGACTTCGCCAGAAAACGAAGCGAAATAAAATGAAATGAAAATTGCAATAAATTTCACTCTTGCGCGAAGAAGAGCGGCATCTAATCACAGGCAAGGGCAAGCCCCAGCTCCCAACTCCCAACTAGAAACTGAAACTGCAACTGCAGATGCCACTGCAACTGGTTGCCGAAATGCAACGTGAGCCACATGCAACATGCGGCACTCAGCGGGCCAAGTGGGGAATCGGAGGAGCAGAAACAGAAGCCGCTGGAGCAGGGGAGCAGTCAGAGTGGCAACGGCCTGGGAATTGGGCTAATTGATGTTTAGCTGCACTTTTACCCGAAACGTGGACAGCCTGCTCTCCGGGACATCGATGCATATCCGAAGTGGAGCCAGCCCGACTCACCAGATGCATATTACATGACTCCGGAGTCCTCTCAGGCGATCGCGATTCAAATTCTTGTCTGCTGATCCAGCTGCATCTTAATTAATCCGAGCATCGCCTGTTTCGGAACGGGATTTGGAGCAGGGTAAGTGGCGAGAGGGGAGAGTGGGGCGTGCTTTTATTGAATACAATTAATTATTGACACATTTCGCTAGGAACTCAAGGCTCTGGGCCCCAGATAAGCGGAGTCGTGAGCAGAGCGAATTCGGAGGCGGCCGCGATGCATATGGAAATGCACTTTCTACGAACTCTCCTGCAACTCCTTCTTCGCATGCTAAACAGGCGGCTTTGAGGCTAACTGCTGTCTTAACCCAATTTGTTGGGGGAGTCATCGGGGCATTATGCGAGCGAGTTAATTGCTGCGGGAGATTCGCCGCTGATCCCCGCCAGGAACGTCAGCCACCCGAGGCAACGGTACTGGAAGCAATGCCCCTCCAATGGGACGACATCTGCTGGTGGTGACAGGTGCCGCGGACATTTCTCAATGCATTCAATTGGAGGAGACACCAAACAGAAGGCGGGAAGACATGGAGAACGCTGACAAAGTCGCGCAAACATTTCAAACATCTGCTGCCTGTTTGCGTTGAATGGAGGAGACCTGCGATGGACTAGGAGCAGGGGATCCGCGGAGGAGACGGAGACGGAGGCTTGCAACGGCTTACTTTTCTCACCCAGCCTGGAGGACTGCAAGATTCCACGCGGAACATGGCCAACAATCGATCGGAATGCTAGTTGCGGGTGTCGCTTGCCGGGGGAGGGAGCTGGGGCCTCCTCGGTGCTCCTCCAGCTGGTGACAAAAGCCCAGCATCAGCTCCTCGGGCTCACGTCGGCTCAGCTGCAGCGAAACACAAGACAAGTGCCCGCTCCTGACGCCCCCAACGGTGCCATTTGAATATCAACATTTGTCATCGTGTGTCGTGTCGCATTCCGAGCTGCTTCTCTTCCCGGTTGGAAATGTGCCCAAAAGTAAACAAAATCCAATTAAAGTCAAGTGGAACATGGCCGGGGATCAGGAGCAGTCGCAGTAGAGCTGGAGCAGCAGCCGGAGCTTGTCTCTGCCTTTTAATTGAGGAGCTCTCATGTAGCCATGCAAATGTGGGCCAGCCAGGGGCGGGGAAGGAGCTACTTAAAAGGATTGCTGCGGAGTCGCAATGCAACTGCAATTACTTTGCGGATCAGTTTCCAACACTTTCCCTGAGGGAGAGAGATCGGGGATCGGGGACTAGTGCTGCGCCATTAGGCTAGACAAAGGAATGGCACTGCTGGCCAGCAATCTCCCGAAGATCAGAGCAGACCAATGAAATTTGGAACGCGTTCGCGAATTGTAATTGAAACGCATTACCGCCAAATGGCAGCCGCAGAGTTCGGCTGTTCCTGGGCCTCGGGCTCTAATGGGCGTTGGCCCCAGATCTGCAGAAACCACAAATGCGGAGACAGCGACAACGTAGGCGATGACAGCGCCGGGAAATCGGAGAACAGAGCTACGCACAGGAGCAGGGACGAGGGGGCGCTGGCGCAACGACATGGCCGCAGCCGAAAGTAGGTGAAGCTGCCGCTAACGAAGACCAAGATCCGCAGGAGGCTGGAGCCGAGGAGCCTGAGGAGCGGTGGCAGTGCAGTGGCGTATCAATGAGAGGAAATCGGACATGCGCGACGCATTGGCAGCCAACACAGAAACAAACAAACTCGACCAGGTCCAGGTCCAGAGTGGGAGGCTCTCGACTCACGCACTCAGCCCCAGGGTCTAGGAGGGGGACACGGGGTGGGGGTCCGGGAGCTGCTCTTTTAGGGACAACAATGCGCGGCTCGATTTCTTTGCGATTTGGTTTAAGCAAATTCACGGCAGCCGGAGGAATGTCGCCTGTCTGCGTAGCTCACATCTCTCTCGGCATCTCCGTAGGTGGTCCAACACCCATGGGCCAGCTGGGAGATGGAACTAAGTGCCTGCTTCCCTCTGCTCATGCCACTCAACTGGTTATAGGCTCCCCTCAAGGTGCGTGCGATTAAGTGAAGCTAATGAGGCTGAGGAGATTACCTATTCCCCTGCTGGCTAACTGGCCATTTGTCATATGCATCTCAGGGCTGGCTAACGGTTCCATTTTGGCGTCATCTATAAAGCTATGGGAATTCGTGTCATTAGAGGAGGATTCTCCTCCCTTTCCGCTTTATTCATGGCTCAGGTCTCGTGCAGGAGGAGTGAACGATCTAACCTTGACAGGAGACAAAAACGTGGACCCATCGCAGATCGATGATCAGCGATCCAGTTGGACCCGCGGGAGAGGAAGAGGCATCAAGGCAAGCACCGTTCTCCCGACATAAAACCAGCAGGTTGCCCTGGTCGATAAGAGATCGAGCAATTAGTTGACAAGGAGATGCGATGGATGC
>VNJN01010322.1:0-66664 GCA_008042485.1 Drosophila mayri | reverse complement strand
CGGATAATTTCCCGCCGGCGGCTGCCAGTGATGGCGAATGCCCTGGGCGCCTCCTCTACGGCCGAAAAGGAACGGTCTCGGCCTGGCGATTGGTCAGCGGCTCCTCCACTCGCATACGGACACTCGAAGGGGCGGACACAGAGGTACGTGGCAAACGAAACGGTAGGTAATCCCGAAAAAATCCGCCCACACGTGGCCACGGCTTTTTTCCAACTCCCCTTACTTTTTCCTCCTATGCCCGAATCCCTCTCTTAAATTCCCTGCTATCCTCACCGGTTCGCTCCCGACCCCCCTCACTTCCCCCTCTGACCCTACTCTATGGAACCTAATCGATATATCGATTGCCTCTTTCAGCCCATTCCGACTGGAAATGCAACAATATAAGCTGCTTTAAAAAGAAACAATTGTAAATAATTAAGATGGAGACAAGATAAGATCTTTTCGATTGCTGAAATATATAAATGATGATGAATTATTCCTAAATACATAATTCAACTCTTACAAGTTTAATTTTCCTTAAGAAAATCATAAAAAAGAAGTGCTAAAAATTTGCATTATTATTTTTTCGGAGTTATTTGAGCAAAAGGCACATTTTATTTTCCAGGAAATTCGTTCATTTTATAAAAGGAAATGTCATTTGACTTTCTCAGATTATTTTCAAGTTGTTTACACAAATAAACACTTTCACATAATGTTCCGAGCTAACTAAAAAGCTGTTTAAGCTCTCGCAACCTAAAAACAAAACGGAAAAAAATATATATAAAACGCTTACGCTTATAGCATCTCATCGACCTGTTTCAGAAACAAATACATATCGCCCTGCTAAAGCCTTCGACGATTTTCAGCGCCCAGCACAAGAACTTTCAAAAACTGTAGCCATAGTAGCTTCCATGCGAAATTAACTTGCCAAAGTTGCCGCCGCCCCGCTTTTCGTTATTTCCGAAACGAAACTTGAAAAAAGTTAAATCTGTCAAGTTCACCTCCGACGACGAGTGCTTTTATTATTGAAAATAGCCCACGGGCCAGCCGGCAGTTGCCGATGTTGCAGCATTCTCAGGTATATTCTCAGGTTACCTTCCGAAGCAATAGTTCTTCTTCTCCCTCTTTCCGGTGGGCGGCGATGGCGATGCGCTCTCTCCCTCTGGCAAAGTTCAAGTTCTAAACTTGTTTTGCAAGCTGCATCCGTGCTGCAGAAGATTGTGCGCCGTCTTCTCCCTTCTCCCTTCCAGTGAGTTGTGAGTAAAAGTTTGACTACAAGCACAGAATAAGGCAAAGAACTTTAAATGACCAATAAAAAATAAACAATTTGCAGTTACTTTTGTCAGATATTCAATAAAAAAAACTGAAATACTTCCAAAAGGAAGTATACAAAGGCCAAGATCACTTGGGATCAGTAATTAGAGTTGACATGATAAAATATTTCAGACGATAACATTTTAATTCTTTGAAAAACTACTATTTTGTAGATATTTACCCTCAGATCCCAGCCAATAATTCTTATCTGACGGATTAAGGCATTTATAAACTTTATTGAATCAAAAGCACCTTCTCACTTACGCACACATTTAAAAAGCGTTGTTAAATGCTTTATTCGTGCTTTGCGGATTCAAAGTTTTATCAGAAAGCCAAAAAGATGAGAAAGGGTAAGGGTAACTTCCCCCTCCCAACCCTCAGCCTAAACAAACAGAGCCTCAGTCTTCCTGCTTAGAATGAAATCAAGCTTGTTGCGGACTTGCGGCAGGTGTGCTGCCTCGCCGCAGCCTGGAAGTAATGAGAATATACAAATTCACACCCAATTAGAATGCATTCTAATTACCAATAAGACATTATGTATTCCATTCTGAGCTTTGACAATAAGCTGCGTTTTGCCAATTCCAATTTGAAGATACTTTTGTAGCTAAAAACTGTCGTTATTCAGCTTTTGTGCAAATGCGCTTTAAGCTTAAAGGGCGACATTAAATTAAAATTATTGTGCTGAAAACGGAGCTTTAAATTTGGTTAGTAAACTAGCCCAGGAAGGATTTTATAGCTGCTCTTCAATACAAAAATCAACAAAACCACTCCAGCTGCCAGCTGCAATTACCTTTAAGCACTCGCACTCTTTCCCACATTTCTTTCCCCTTAGCTTTCGACGCGTGCAAACTGAGATGACTATAGTGTGTGCGCCTGCGATGCGGACAGAACATAGGCGCTACTCCTTTTCCTTGTGGCAAAACAAAATGGATTGCTCTTTAACTAAAACAGTTAACAGGCTCTCAGGGAATTCAGCAGATAGCTGCGGCACTGAGCAAACATTGCGGCATATATTCATCTCTTTCGTGCTCAAGGGGGCTGCTCGTCCATTGTCCCCACAAAGATGAGTGCCTGTTACAAAATTCACAAAACCGCTACGAATATAAGGCATTCACACTATTCAGATTCACTCACTCACTCGTAATCTCGCACTTGTCCTACGCCAATGCCCACATTTCATGCTTCGGTGGGGGCGTGCCACGCTGCGAATTCAAACGCGACTCGAGTGAGTTTGCCGAGTGGATTGAATTGGATTCAGTGCGGCGCGATTGTGAATACAAGTAGAGGTTCGCTGCTGCTGCTCCTTCGGTTGCGATTTTTTCGTTGTAAAAAATGTTTGAACTGTTTTAAGTTTAAGTTTTAACGGTAACAGTAGAGCAGAAAACTGTAGGAAGTGGCCAGGGGGAGCGAGACAAACAGACGCGCACCACAGTGCAGGAGAGAGACAGCGTGGCGAGGCCGTCACCTTGGCATTGAAATAAGCTTACTCACACACACTCACACATGCTGCGCACGCACAAGTGGGCGGGATAGACGGACAGAGAGCGCCCACGGGGCAGTTCATTAACCCTTTGGCTCGCTTTGGTGTGGTGAACTGGGTTGTTATGTGGTTGCTTGTACGTGCGAAAGGGACGGGTCATAGCCAGAAATGCTAATTATTCAGCTGGAGGAGCACATGGACGGGAAACAGAGATGGCATATGTGAAAATAGCTTGTATCTTTAATTAGTTTAAAGTATCTTTTTATTGTTTTTGGTTACAGGTAGACAAAAAAATTAAATAAATAAATAAGTATATATTTTAAAGTGGAAAAATGTAAGCTGCAAGAATTCTATTTACGCCTTGATAAAGATAACAGATACAGGGTATCCATAAGAACGCTTTTAGTTTTGTTATCGAGAATGAACAACACTGATGAGCACATGCCAAACGTTCTCTGAGCAAAAATAATGTTCACGATTATGGTTGTTGTTGTTTTTGCTGGCCTTGGTGGATGTTGGTTATCTCATCTGCTTGTTTGCTGTTCGTGATCAAGTATGGCTCTTCCTCTTCCTCTGCCACCGCCGCCGCTGCTGCCGGCTGTCAAATGTATTTCAAAGTCATTGCCGTGCGAGTGCGAGCGAGCCAACCAGCCCTGACCCTCCTCCTTCTCCATACATATCCCCCAACACCACCCACTTTTCGCAGGGGTATGCGTGAGAGTGTGTGTGCTCCTCTCTGTGGCTTTTGTTGTTATTCCGATGTTCCCAGTGTTTGTTTTAACATTCTAAGTGACTGTTGCTGTTGTTGTTGTTGGTGCCCCATGCTCCCGTCATTATTTAGAACTTTTTTGTTCCGTTCTCGCACCGTAAACGTAACACACCACAAACACACACAACAAACCAAATACGGGTGTGTGTAGTATCATCATCATCAAGTGTCGTCGTCGTTGCCGTCGTTGTCGGCAGAATCGGGGAATCGGAACCAAAAAAAAAAAATAATAATATAAGCAAACCTCTGGCAAAAAGCGAGCCCTACGAATTTGCTGTTCGCCTATTCGAAAATTTCACTAAAAATTGTTTGCACTCTCTCGCCGGGTATAAAATGAAAGTATCCTTTTGGCAATCGGCCCCAAAGCATAGCAAACAGAGTTCTTCCACCTGAGACTTTCAAGGGGTTACCACATTAGCTTTTCGAGTCGGATTGTCGTTCTGTCGCACCTGTTGGCCAGGTGGATTGTGTCAACTTTGCCACAGAACTGGAGAATATCGATTTGATGAGATTTTGGGGGTGCATTTGCTCGCATGCAATATTTTATTGGAGGTGGCAATAAAAACTAAAGGAAAAAAAACAACAGTGGCGTTGGGGAAATTTTGGGGTTGACTTTTAACATTTTAAAGGGGTTTGACGGTGGGTAAGGAAACAAAAATCATTTAGGGCTTAAAATTGCATTAAGAAATGTATTTAAAGATTGCTACATAAAAGTTGTGCGATTTTCTGTTGTCCTTTTTCTGTCACGACATAATCCTTGGACCATTTTGTTAGATTTTAAATGTGAATAAGTAAGATATAAAAAATTAATTAAATAATTTTACAAATAAAATCTAAAATATAGAGATTTATTAATTTAATAATGTAATTTAATTTAATTAATGTAATTTAAATTAAAAATAATTAATTAATTGTAATTTTTATAGCCCCACACACCGCCTGTCCATACTCCAAAACCCCTTTGATCATATACTTCAGCATATATTATATATAAGATACCCGTCCTGGTTCCCCTGCGTCTGCGTTCCCCTTACAAAATCACCACCGGACTTGGCGGTTGCCGTGACGTAACCGAGCAAGCGGAACAGCGGCAGCGGCAGCTCATTTGACTGATACGGCGACGAAACAAACCGAGAGTGAACAATTGGAATGCGCGATAATCGGATTTTTCCACCCTCCTCACTCTGTGTGAGTGTGTGTGTGTGTGCACCTGTCCACGGAATTCTGGTCGCCTGCTATGATAGTCAAGACTTCCCCATGTCGGCGTGTGTGCGCTGCGACTAAAAACCGTGGAGGCCCCCGCCGATTGGGGAACAATTGGACCTTGAGAAGGTCTCGGTCGAGTTGGGGGCGCTATATAGTACGATGTAGCGGCGGAGCCCCTCCTGAAAAGCATGAATACCGCCGTCTCTATCTAATCCCTCTTCTTGCGAGCGAGCGTTTGTGTGTGTGTGTTTGTTTCGTCTTCCCCAGCTTGGGAGGAGGAGGAGAAATGCTCCTCCGCTTTGCTCTGCTATGGTTTCTGTTAGCCCGCCCTGCTAGTAGCCATCTTTTTCGATTTTTTGCCCAACAAGATACAGCCACAGCGCGAAGCGCAGAAATCAGAAAACAGAGAACAGCTCATGGGTTCCGTGGGGGTAGCAGGGGGAAAATGCACTGGGAAAAATATATATTTCAATTTGTGGGGCATTACATGAGCTAAAATGTGGAAGAAAATAGAATGTTTTTACGGGTTTTAAATCCTTTAAAATCTATCTAAATGTTTGCTATAAAATATTAGAGGTTTAAAATCCAGCTTAAATTTTTTGATTTTTTTTTTAAGATTTAAAAAGATTTATATTTTTTATTTTAACGTTTAATTAATATTTTCATTTAATCTATTTACATAGAATTTATTAATAATATCAGCCCTTCGATATTTAATACAGATTAAATAATTTTTGAATGATTCAAAGTTATAGAAATTATTATAATACAAATTTAATAGAAATTCTGTGATTATCTTGTGATTTCAAAACTTATCATATTAATCTGATCTTTAAAATTAAAACCCCATGAATACATTTAAATAATTAATTATAGAAACTACTTTTGTCCTTTATTTTATATTTTTTTACAATACCTAAAATAGAGTTTTTGGCATAGGAATTAATATAAATAATTATTATAATCAAATAAAAATCATTTAAATCGAATAAAATCAATTTCTTCTTGTGTGTGATCAAAGTGGTAATGGGAAGTAGCTTTCTGGCCATGGTCTAAACGAGGATGGTGGCCTGTTTCTATAGCTGTGGCTTGAATGCACGTCGGTGTAGATTCGGCGGCTTTTGCTTTGCCGTTTGTGGCTCGCGATTACTTCTGTTTTCCTGGTGCAATTAAGCAAACGAAATATAATAATAATAAATTATAATTTTAGAAGGCGTGCCCCGCCGAACCGAAAAAGTGACTAGAAACTATAAAGGCCCCTTCCTCGGGATAAAGATGCACACCTTGGGGGCCGCATTTCTGTGGCCAGAACGACGTTTGTGTGCTTAAAATATAATCGAACAGGCTCCAAGAAATTTCGCTATAAAAATTGTAAAATTATAATGGGGGAAATGGTAAATGTGGACTACGACGACAAGTGTTCCCTTTTTTGTTATGTTAATTTTACAGCCCCCCAATCGATGTTAGCGTGTAGAGGAGGCATGGGAACGGAACCCAAACCCAATCCGCCGCGCTCTGAAGAAACCAATCCCGTAGCGAAGCCAGAACCTGAAACCCAATCCCATGCTGCTCCTCCACTCGAAACCCCATTGTGGGGCGGACTCGGGGCTCCCAGCTTGGCTCCAGAGTTGCGTCCAGACTTTTGCTATTTCTATGACAACTTGGTAGCTCTTGGGTAACTTCTAATGATTTTCTATGCGCGTCGCTGTTAAGGAGTTGCCCCCGGAAAGCGGGGAACCCTTGCCGCATCTCTCCAGCCTTATGGGATCCACTCGAATCGATGTTGGAGGCACTTTGTGGGGCCGAAATGTACGTTCTCGGTGGAGTTTGCGTCATGCCATGTTAATGGAACAGGCGATCAGAATTTTAAAGTCGCATACGTAACACGTAACGGCGAACGTTGAACGGCCGAACAAGACAAAGAGCGAGACGGCAGCAAGTGGCAGTAGAGAGGGAAGGTCGTACAGTTTGTTTGGGTTGTTTGTGTGCGAGAGTTGGGGCCAATGTACCCGCGGCCAGTGCATTGCACCCGCTCTTCGTTCGTTCTTTGCCCCTACAAAAAAAGACAAAGACAAAAAACACAAAGAGAGAATGCGAGAGAGTCTTATCGAAAAGTATTATAATTTGGAATTAATATTACCCGAGTTTTGCTTTTACCTAGACTTGTTTTAAAAATATATAAAAAAAAGAATTAGTTGAAATTTATTTGTAATTTTCAACCCACTAAATAAGTACTAATAATAATAATTAGATTTACCTCACTCAAAAAATGCCAAAATTGATGTATTTAATATTTAATTTTATTTTCAATGGATATATTTTTAGATTTATACATATTCATATATATTAAATAAATAAAATAAATTAGCAAGTAAAAAGTATCCAATAAGTTTTTAGCTAGCCCAAGTCTATATTCCCCAGCTGCCCTTTTCTTCCTTCCACATTCCCCTCTTCCTCCTTTATTCTTTGGCTTTGTGGCTGCAATTACGCCAACGTCATCGCAATTTCTTCTATGTGCACGTAGCTACACTTATCTCGCCTACACACACACACACCCATTCCGCGACTGCACGCTCCCCTCTCTGAGAGCAAAGAGCAAGAGCTGGGCTAGAATGAGGTGGCAAGGGGGGAGGCATATGGCTAGGGCTCCTATCGCCGCCCCCTTCTATCTTGCTTGCTTGGAAAACTGTAATGTGTGTGTTCCCCCCACTGCCGCACATTTGAAAAGTGCATCGAGTGCAGCGAAAAGTGCATCTGCCGATGCTCGGCCATCTGTGCTCCGTCAGCCGACGAAGAGCTCTGGAAACGAAGCCTAGTCGGAGGCGAGCCTAGTTCCGAATGCAGTTGCTGGGAAAACTCTTTCGGCTTTCGGTTTTTGCTTTTCTGTTAGACGATCTCTCTCCTAGCGGCAGCCCGAACCACCGGCACCGAGCAGCACCGACCGCTGCAGCACTTGCAACACACCTGTGCAACTCCAACTGGTTGCATCTATTTGGCGCCTAGGAAAAATCCTGCCCACAGTTTTTCCCCAAAATGGAAAACCCCACCGGACTGGCAAGCAGCCGCATAGAAGTCCCGACGCCCCTTGAAATAGAATTACCCCCCTCACTCTTCAAAACTCGGGCACAAAAATCACATTTCGCTGGCGTTGCACCGATGAAAAATGGTTGAAAAAAAGCGGTTTGAAAAAAAAACGTTGTATGATTTTTCTTCGTCAATATTTTGTAACAGAGGCGCAGCACCGATGCAGCCGGCGATTTCTCGGCTCCGGAATTGTGTAACAAAATAAAAATGCACAGTCCAACCGACTGTCTGCGGAAGGCGGGGGCGAAAGAGGGGCAGAAAAATGAGAGCGAGCGAGCAAGGAGACAGCTCCCCGGTCGGTTCAGTTACCTTTTTTCAAAGCGAGCAAGCGAGACAAAGACAATTGGACTGAAGAGCAAAAGAGCAATGCAGTTTACCCACAGTGGAACTAGCACAGGTGCATCAGAACTAAAATGCACTTAAAGCTGGTTACGTAATTAAAATAGGAGACATTAATGTACCATTTTTGTATATCTCAAGTTAAAAACAAAATTAATAAGGATTTTATTATTAGTCAATTTTTATTTGTTTATTTATTTTTGGATATATTTTTTAGCGAGTCAAGACCACTGTGCAAGTGCATACCACATGAGTGCAGCGCTAAGCGAGAAAAAGACAGATATATAGGGTATCTCACACATAAAAAAAACGGCCTGCTGAGTGGAAGCGAGGGAAGGAGGTACGGCATAGGGGGCAGTGCAAGAGCAAGTGCATCGGATTGCAAGCTGCAAAACTGTGCCCCCACACGCCAAAACACGAAAACAGCCCAGAAGACGAAGGCGCACTCAGCGGCGTGCAGCAAACGCAGCAGCATTCATCAGTCATCTGTGCACTCTGCCGGCTGATACGGCGGCTGCACTGGTATTGGTGCACATTAACATTGTATCGAGATTTGCGAGGAGACTCAGCGACTGCAAAAAAAAATCGGTGGGCGCTCCTGCTCCGCCCACTTGTGCTGGTCTCGCTCACTCTCCTCGGTCTCACTCTCTCACGGTGGGGCTTTTGCAAGTGCATCGCGCGGCTGCGAAATCTGGGCTCCTTTTCCCAATGTAACACAACCATGCACCATGCGAGCGAAGATTGCCCTAGGGTTCCATTACGACACATATGTACGCTGATTTTTTTTGCAAAGGACTTCAATGGGAGCTGCACACAATATCAAAGAAGGAGAGATTCCGAGAAGTCCATTACAACTCCAACTTCTCCTGGCTGAGCGATGAGGTTGGTGTGTTCCCCTTGCGAGTTCCGCTCCGGGCTTTTTTTCCGGCCGTTTCCCCGAGTGTTCCTCCAAAATGCGAGCTGCGTGCACAAAAGTAACAAAATGTACTGAATGCCAACAGGCTCCCAGTTTTGTGGAGAGCGACGATTTTACATTACGCTGTGTGCTCAGTGCGGTACACGCGCTCATTGCGCGATGCCCCCATCCACTCGCGCTGCCTTGCCCCCCATTATTGTGTGTGTGCGAGTGTGTGCGCTATACTTGCGCGCTTGGGCTCCCCATTTACTGCTGTGCCCCCCTTCCTACAGGCAGTAATGACTCCACACACCACTCCCCGCTTTTGTTTTTTTTTTTTATTTGTTTGGGTTTTGGCGGGGTCTTTGCTCTCGTTTGCTTTATCATTCTTGTCGATGATGCGCTTTTGTTGTTTGTGTGCGAGAGCGGGCACACATATCCATGCCACAGCAGCGCTGCAGCAGAGGCAGCAAAAAAAAAAAAAAAAACTTTGGCGAATGCAGTGGCGGTCGTTCTCTCTGTTGGAGCTCAATTGGAGCTTGAAGGTCGAGGAGAATGCATCGCTGCTTAGTTTTAATTTTTTAAAACAATGTTCCTTGGTGTCATGCCACATAAAACAATTATATTTTAATATTTAAAAAAAGAATTTCCATTAAAACCGTTGAAAAATTATATTTGACTTTTTATTAGTATGAATTTATGTTTACTTTTAAATCTGGAAAATGAACTAGGGATTATCTTGTTGCTTTTAGATATTAAAGATATATAATACAACATACTTATTACATATTTCTTTAAATGTAATAATAACAACAAATTTCAACTAAATATAACGAAGAAAACGAACATTTTATGTATTTTTATCGAGGTCATCCTGTTCATCATCAAGATTAATACGCTTGAAGCAGTCCTTTGGAAGGAACCTAAAATAAAAAGGTTTAAATAATTAATATATATTTAAGAAAATGATAATTAATATATACGTAAAAATCATATTTTTACCTATGAATAACTGGTGATATTAAATCCGAATTAATAGTCTTCACATCTGTGGGTTTTGTCACCAGGGACACCAGAGATCCGACCACGAGGGTCGTTAACACACCAATAGGAGTCACCCAGAGGTAGGATAACCGGTACAGAGGAAACACTTGATCCTCATCGATCCAAGTACTCGCCGGAAGTGTCACATTGCCGGTGCAGTCTTCCACAGAGACGGGAAGTTTCTGAGAGTTTAGGTATCCCGCTGCTGCTGTGAACTGCGTGCCAAATGTTATCCATCCCGAAAGTAGGAACCCGGCTATTGCTCCCACTGCTGTGCCTATGGTATTTGCCCAGGGAAACAGCATGCCCAGGGTAAAAATTCCAAAGCTAGCCCCGGCGGCAATGGCTGCCACTGAGGTCCAGATGCTCAAGACACCACTTGCGTGCTCAAGGAGGAACACCAAAGCAAATGCCAGGACACCCAGTACAATTATGGTGGATTTTACCCAAATAGTGGAGGCTCTTTCGCTGGGCTGCAGTTTAAAGCACCCTCGCACTATATCCTCGAGGATCACCAGCGAAGTGGAGTTGAAGTACACCGAAAGGGAACTCAGGCTAGCTCCAAATATTCCAGCTATGAAAAGGCCAGGCATGCCATAGATATGACCAGCAATCTTGATCACAAAGAGGGGCATCAGTTGATCATCATCCTGGTCAGTTAAGGATATGTTAAAACGAGTTTTTATGGCTTTAAAGCTACTACTGTATACCCACCAGGATCATTCCCGCACTCAATGGATCACAGTCCTGGTAATTGTGAAAGATCAGCACTCCCAGAAAGCAAAGCATAAAGATAAATAAAGCACATCCAATGCTGAATATGCCGATTGCTACTCTGGCCTTATTGAGCGTGGGAAGCGACATGTAACGATGAACCATTGTGGGGGCTACGGCATTAATCGAAGTCCAGTAAAATGATCCACCAATGACAACGCTCCAAACTGTTTGACGTTCGTAAAATGAGGGATTTAAGTTGGCAAATATAAGCCGTCCGCCCTGCTCCAATCCCTCCCAGAAAGCTGTAAAGTCTTCGATGTAGCAAGTGCCCAGAATAGCCACAACAAAGACGGAGATAAACATGATCAACACCTGCCAGACATCTGTATGGACCACAGCCTTTAGGCCGCCCTAAAAAATTTGATAATTTTAAAACAAATTAACTTCATAATTAATAAATTAGAATAACTTACCAATATAGTGTATAAAACACACACCACAATTATCAATACTTCTATTAGATACATATTAAGACCAGATACTGCGTTTAAAAATATAAAATAAGACAAATTTATAGATTATTATTTTATATTGAAATAAATCTTACCTTGATTCAAAGCCAGAGCAGGTAAATACACCAGAAAAGGTAAATACAATGTCTAAAACAAAACTTCATTAATAAATAAATGTATTACTTAGATCTTTAAATTTGACTTACCACATTGGACACAAAAATAATAGAGGCTATACTTCGTATACTCGAATGGAAACGCAATTCCAGATACTATTTAAAAAATATATTTTAATGAAAAATTATAAAAATTATAGGTTTTCCCACTTACCTCGAATGATGAGCCCACTTGCAACGCGGAAAATACTGGCAAGTAGACATATGAGACAATCAGACATTGGACAATAATTGGTATGACAATAAGACAATATTGTGTTCCGTAATTATAGATTTCTGAAGGTGTGCCCAGTATTGCAACGGCCGAAATATAGCTGGAAATTAGCAAAATCAAAATATTAAAAAAATTTAATTATTTATTTATCACCATTAAGTCTCACCTGGCTATCAAACTCATAGCTACTGGAAGTACTTTCATATTTCGGGATCCCATCAGATACTCGTTCATCTTCTCTGATCCCAAATTCCGCTTTGATTTCAGTCCTGGGAGAGCACTCGAAGGACATGTTTCCGTATTCCTTTTGCTTTTTCTATATTATAGATTTTATAGAACATTTCCCATTGAGATATCGGAATCTACTCACTTTATCCAACCGTAATACACTCCTATGCCAATGGATAATATGGTCGTACCCAGGAACACGGCGTAGTCCGAGATGCCGAACTTATAGCTGTCCATTTCCCACGACGTCTTCTTGGCTAATGTCGGTGAAAGCCAATTAGGTTGTACATGAAACTGAGATTCGCCTTAATTAAGGTAATATATCCCTAGTGCTAGTTAGTTATCTGAGATTCTTATCTGGTGCAGACATACATATAAGCTGCAAAGAGCCTAATCAACACCATTTCGAGACCTTAAATTTTATCTAAACGTGTTCCTATATATGGATATATATGGGATCTATAAAATTAATTTAAAAATTACAATGCTCAACTGATGTGGATTTTCTTAGAATCAATACAATCATTAGGATATATATCAGATCATAAATGTAAAAATGTACCACGTGCATACCGGCAAAATAATAAAAACAAAACACAACCGAGCTTAATGCATATCAGCTGAAACTAACCAAACCCAATTATAAGATCTTTAAGTGGATAAAGCCCTTATCAGCTGCGATCTTACGATATGGATAAATCTATGTAAATGAGCAATACAGAGCTTAGATGAACTGGATCCCTTTGGAGATGGGGTCGCTTAGTATGAAAGCTTTTCAGAACAAATATACTTACAAATAATCTCAATTTATACAAAAAATATTAAACTAATTGTAGAACATTTATTTCAAAATTGTATTACATTTGTAAAGTTATTAATTTCTAGTCGAATTTTTATAATATTCCATCAATAAATTGTATATCAGCCTCAATATTTGAGGCTTAAGGAATTTAATTTTGTAGTTTTTTAAGTGAAGGTGTAACTTCTTGATATGTTTACATTTCTTTTAAGACTTTTGCTTATAAACTAAAGCCATATTAACAAAGGTAATATAAGCTTTACCTATTTTAAAGCTTGTATTACCTTTGATATAAGTTTCTTTAAAACTCCTCAAAAGGAATGCATAATTTGGAATGCTTTAAATATGCAATTGTTCTTAAATACGAATACATTTAATTCTACAATTCCCGGAAGGGTTTCTTCTTTGTAATTCGATTTAAAGTTGGTTGATATGTTTACGATTTTTTTACTCTTACTTACTAAAAGATGTTCTTTGGTTCCTAAAAAGCTAACAAGTGCTCCATTGATATGTATTCGATTGCGATTTGTGGATCAACAAGTTGAACTAAATTGTGACTTAAGTAACAGAGATAACATCGCTAAAAAGCGGTCGTGTTAAGAATAAGAACGATCCTACTTCTTCTTTTTCTTTGCGGGTGGCATCTTAACTACTTATCACAGTTTTTAAAAGAGTTCCCCCTTCTCCACTAGAACTCGCCGGCTTTCGGGGGATTGACAGCTCCGCAGGCTTCTTTAAAATTTGTGGCATTCAGCGGACTGAAGTAATCCTCGTGCAGGAAACGTATAATGTTCTCAATGGGACACAGATCGGCCTTATTCCCCCTGGAGTCCCTGGTGACCCTCAAGCTCTTCCCACCCTCGCAGAAATCAATCTGCTGAGTCACATCTTTGCCGTTGTACACCACACGGAAATAGTAATCCGTATGTGCCTCGCTCCGATATACTTCGAATGCCAATCTGGAGGCATACGCTATGGTATGACCCTGTCTGGGACTGATGATGCCCAAGGCAGCTGTCAGATATTGCATGGTGCAATCGTGTCCAGAATATAGCACAAACTTTGTCCTATCTCCGGAGATCATCTTTAGCATATAGCTAACTATGTGACGAATCATGCCATAGGAACGCAGCAATCCGGATAATTTGTAATACGAATGATCGGCGGAGCGTTGCGATAGCTCATCTGCAAACGACATTAGGGTATCCACATGGGTCGGTTCCACGCAGCCCTCTTGGGGGGATTCGTCTGCCTGCAACAGAGGATTTCCGTTTTCTACCTCTGGAGAATCGGGCTCTACCTGGCCTTGTGCCTCCTGAAAATTTTCAAATAAATTAACATATTTGCAAATAAAAATGCGTCAAAAGGTATCGATGACTACCTGCAACAGATTGGCGGCCGTTTCATCTTGATCTATGTTGATCACATCCACCAGCTCCTGATTGGAGTTCTTTTTTACGGGCTTGGGCGTGACAGGCTGCTTTTTCCGCCGACACGGCAGGGCAGCATCATGGCATAGGATCGTCAGCATGGCATCCACCACCTCAAAGGGGTTGTTGATACCATTAGGTGTGTGCTGAAGTATGGTACCGCCGATCCACTGCATCACACCCATGACATCGTTCCGTTTTAAGAGCTGCTTGTCCCCCATGGCGTCCAAACGCTTGCGAAGCAACGCCGACTGGGGACAACTGCATTCGCTGAAACAGAATGCCATGCTGTGCGATTCGCGGACATTCAGGGCCAGCCACTTGTCCGCCGGCAGCAGGGAGAACAGCATGGCCAGGGCGGATTGGAAGGTGCGGCGATAGCGTGTGGTAAAGACTACCACTTCGTCTGAATTCAAGAGCGTGTGTGGCGTGGTTTCCACCGAAGCACGATTTGGATTTGGCTTGAGCAAGAGGCCCAGGGCATGGGCGTACACCTGATGCATGATTTCACCAACATGAAGCAGCTGGGAGATGCCCCTGACGAGAGAGAAATAAACGGTGATTTATTACAAGCCAACTCCTAGGATATCACACTCACTTGTAGGTTAGCTGCCCCAATGGACAACCGCGCTCCGTGGCCGGAAGCAGAGGAAACCCATGGAATGGCCCCACCTTATTCCAATACATGTGATTCGAACCGGAGGCAGAGCTGCTCGAATTGTACAGAAAGCTGCGATATCTGAAGAGGAAAAGTTCACATAATTAAGCTTTGATCCATTGTGATAGTAAAACTCACCTGTTGACCAGGCTATCTGTGCCACCAGTCACCCCACAATTGATGCCAGCACTACGGACATGGGATATGGGCCCCCGATCTCCGTGTCGGATGACCAGGAGCACACCCTGAAGCTTCCAACCCTCCAAGAGACCGCCATCATCGAAACGCTGGAGCTGTGAGATCGGCGCACAGCGTTCTCTGTATTTGGCGAATCTCTGAGCGGTGGAGGAGGCTTTAGCTGGTTCGCCTTCGCCGCCACCCAAGGAACTGCTGACGGTGCCAGAGGAGCTCGGACCAAAAACTGAGCCACCGCCAGATATGCTCTCAACATTGCCCATATAGCGATACATTCCTGGAAAAGGAAAGGGAATTTATTAAGTGGAAAATTTTTCGTTTAAAAAAATGCTTATATTTTGTATTAAATATTAAAGAAGTTCCACTTACCCGCTATGAGCAGGAATATCCAAACGCTGAGCAGCACATAGCAGTAAAAGGCACGATGTTGGGTGGCCACACGCATCAGTTCCTTGAGCAGCCGCATCCTGGCCAGCACTCCTCCACCACTCGCTCTTGCCTGCACCGTAGTCCCTCCTACTAGGCATCAACTCGCTGGTCGGCACTCTTGGAGGGTTCTGGGCTGGATATATAGCTTCGTTGTAATCCCTGTCCAGCGTTATTTATATCTGGCAATTGTGTTTTGTCAGCTGGCTAAAGAAATAGAGAAAAACCTGGTTTACTTTTGTTAAGAGGAGCGCAGCTTGGGGTTGGGACAGCTGTCAGGCGTCTACGTGGAGCATGTCCAAATGTCAGGGGCATGCGCAATGGAGGCCACAGCGTTATCAGCTGTTCAACAGCACAGGGGTGGCCACAAGGGGAAAGATTTTGAATTGAGAACGAAGTAATTATCAATTGTTTGATTACCCTACAAAGTTCCCAATCAAAGAAGCTGTGTAGTTCAGTATAAGCTTTGCGTGAAGCTCGAGTGCACTCTTTAATAACAAATTAAATATGTTCCCAATACATTTGTGGCTTTGGCTCGACGGCGAAATAAATATGCGTAAACTGTTGGCTTTCAGGCAGCCGAATGGCAGGTCTAAGTTCACTCTTAGGCCTTAGTATCATATATATATGTATAGGATTAAATGTGTTTTGTGGTAGACCAAAGATCGTGGTGGGACTGTTGTGAGATTTGAGATCGAGCCTAATCCTGCGCAGCAGTCAAGGCCAAGACAGTGAAGCGCACTTCGTTGGGATCGCGAGCCATGAACTCTTTGCAGACCTTGGCGGCATCCTTCACAAAGCTCTCTTCCGAGGTGGCGCCATGCTTAATTGGGAAGGACTTGCGTCCATCCAGCTCGTACAGAGTGCCTTCAATGTTAACCAGAGCGATAAAGTGATGGATCACCGTCTCGTGCTCGGAAGCATTGGTTTGACCCTCCTGAGCCAAGGCCTGATGGTCGGCGGTGAAGTCCTTATCGGTCTCTAAAGCCTGACCGCGCTCCTCCGGGGATAGCGAGGCTGTCTTCTCCAGGAAGCTCTTCAAAACGCCACTCTCGATATTTACTCTGAAAGGAATGAACAAATTTATAGCTTTTTTGTTTATAAAAAAATAAATAATGAAAACTCACTCTTTGTTGTTGGCCACGCTATGAATAAGAGCCACGGTGCCACAGGCGTTGTGGGTAAACTGGCGCATGTAAAAGAGATTGGCAGGATGCTCCTCCTTCACCTCCTTGATGCGCTCATGCTCCTCGGCGCGATGCTTCTCATACTGTTAAAAAATGCAAAGTACTTAGCAAAAAATAATACAACCGAATATTTCCAGGTACAACTCACAGATGCGCTGCAGGGAAAGAGCAAAATGAAAGCCTTAACCGGACGCGGAATCCATTCCAGTGTATCCTCTTCTAGTCCTATGACGTCAGTCACCGACCAGGCTGGCGACACGCCCAGCTTATGTATGTACTTGGTCAGCACCTAGGAATGGGTGAAAAATGGCGTCTTTACATTTTAATTGCTACTTCCAAGGAGTCGAACATTTTCGCAACAACAAGCAATGCCGAAAAAGGCGAAAATAGTTTATTATTTAGTTGGCTCACCTCTGGGTTTGATTCAAGTGGCGTCCAGGTCGACATCTTTTTTGTTTCGTTTGGAATTTGATTTTAACTGCGTTCTATATGAAACTTCAAAGGAAAATGAACGCAGACAGATCGAAAATTTTTTGTCTAGACAATTACCGGCACTTTTGTCTTGGGAGTGTTGGAAAGATTTGCAAAGTGAGCTTAAAGGGGCAGAGATGTCGATTATTTTCAATTTTTTTGTTCGATTTTTTTATCGGTGTGTTAAAAATATCTGACAATGTGTTCAACACTGGTAACACATTGTTTACAAAATGACCAAAGCGAATAAAACACCACAAAAACCAAGCGAAGCCAATTTAAATGTCTCCCTGACACCAGTCCGATGTGAGTTACCATTAAATATTGTCCAGAGTCCGAATATAAACATACACTCAAAGATCTCGACAGCCCTCGCCAGCAATCGCCGACAACAAGCCACGATTCAAACTTGGCCACCTGCAAAACGCGATTGGACAGCTTAACAAAGCAGCTGCAGGATAACTACGCCAAATGGCAGCTGGCCCAGCAGCGCGGCTCCGCCATTTGCTATGCCATTGAAGCCAAAAAGACCAAGTGCTTGGAAAAAAGTGAGGACGAGCAAAGGAAAACCTATCCGGATGACCTGATCTTGCCCTGCAACAAGTTGGCCATCATAGCCTCGATATTCGGGGATATAGCTAATAACACAAAGGAGATTTTACGGCAACTGAGAGCTATTTCGAATTTGCTGGGTGCGGCGGGGGATACGATATTCTACAGATCCTGGAAGCTGCCACAGTTTGTGGCTTTTACCAAAGAATTGGCGGAAAGATACGAACAGGAGGCATTGATCAAAAAGGATGTGGCGGGTAGGGGGTCAGTAAAACGTACATATCCGATTATTTCATTTATATTTAATTATTCTTTAGAAAACATTGCCCACGCCATCGAAAGAAGCCAACTGATTGCCTACACGACTCTCTGGGAGTTTCCTGAGCACGTAGATACCTACGTGCACTTGGGTTTCCTTCTTCTCTCCGAAGAACTTAGTTTAAAGCGATAAACACAAAATGTTCAATGTTTTAATACTTGTTTTTGTGACTATTCATGTTGGGCAGTATGCCTACATTACAGCTTGAGATTCATAGGGAAAGCTTAACCGAAAAATATGTAAATTCGAACAACTTAGGGCTTACACTCTATAAAAAATGGGAATGCAACTATTAAATGCTTCGTTAAAATATATACTTTTAAGTCTGAACTGAGATCCTCTCCAAACGGGGAGCGGCTTGAAACTTGCTCCACCACCAGAACCAGGCGCAGGAGAATCCCACCGCCAATGTGGTAAAGTACACAACTGTGGCCAGGCTGAACCTTTTCTGTAATAACAAAAAGGGTTAATTAGTTATTAAAACTTTAATGAGTGTTCAATAGTCACCTTCTTTGTGTTCTCCTTGGCCTTAATATCCTTCTCGTTCCTTAGGCTCTGGACATTGGCCTCAATTTTTCTCAAATCATTAGCTATCTCATCCGTGATTTGCTTCACGCTCTTCAGTGTTTCCAACGCAAAGCGGCTGGCATAGCGCTTATCGCCCACAACAACGTCCTCCGGCGGCAACACCTGCAACTTGTAATTGGTGGCGGCCAGAGAGGAACGCAGAGACATGAAATGATTCCCAGCATTGCCCAGTATTTGGTTGTTATAGGCATTCGCCTCGGGGGCATTGCATATATACTCGTAGCTGGGATCCTGATTCGGCATCGCGGCAAACATGCCCAAGAGCTCTTTGCGTTGCTGGTTCGTCTTGAAACCAAAAAGTTGCAGGTCCTCGTCGGTGAGCGATGCGAGATCCCGGTAGCTGATGTCCTCCGAAATCAGCTTGTCCACACAACTGCTGGCGGGGTCCGTCTGCAAGCTGCTGGCAAGCAGAGTATTCAAAATTTGCCGTTCATGGCGAGAGTCCATGTGAGCTTTCTTCTTCTTCCACGGACGGCGCTCGTTGCCCAGAAAGGCGCTATCCAGCTCCTTTTGTTTTGTGTGGCTAAGAAAGTCCGCTTTGGCGTCAAATTGCACCACCGATGGCATGTTGGCCGTGCCTTTCAATGGCACATCCTCCGTGGGCATTTTGTGTGCTTCAAAAGCAATTAATTTAAGTCCAAATGCGCTTGACCAAATTCGCTGGATGATGTGTTTGCGTTACACAACACTGAGCAATAGGGTTAAAACAAATTTTGGGGCCAAATATCGAATGAGCGAAAAAATTTAAAATACTTTTACTTTTTTATATTTGTATCAATTTTTAATTAATTTATTTTTTTTAAATAAGCAATTTATCATATACAAATTCTTTTTATCCTGACAAAGTGCCCAAATAAACTTTATAAACGTATTAAATGCTTAACATTTTTATTTTTAAATGTAACAAATTTGTGAATTGCAAATTAATGCGCTTAACTATCTTTTTTGTCATCCTGGGGCTGTGGTCTGTACACTGGTGCACTGGTGGTGGCCGCCTCCTGCAGTCGCTTCATGAACAAGGCCTTCCGCTGGTCATCTGCACTTTGCTTGGAATTCGAGCCGGAAGCCTTAATGCGCTCAATTTTTTCCGCATTTGGTTCTGTCAATAGCATTAGGCCATAGCCCATGCCACCAAAGCCCAGCAGCCACAGCACGGACTTAAAGTAGGGATTGCTCAGCATATTGGTTTAATCCTAGTCGCTCTTCTTCTGGGCGCTCCAGTAAGTTGCGTCCGTCTGCCGCACCTTACTATCTCCCACGAGTTCTCCGATCTTGTAGTAATAATCAAGCACGAATGGATAGTTTTCGTGAATGTGCTGGCGGAACTCTGCAAAAGAATCCTTATTAATTATTTCGGAACTTATGTAAAGCGCCGCAACTCGCTCACCTCGATTTGTGTTCATGCGGTAATAAACACCGTAGCTGGCAGCAAAACAAACTGCCTCCAGCACAAACAATGTCTTGGCGCTTCCCTTGATGAATTTCCAAATGGCGGGCTTGGGTGTTTTGGGCAGCATTACAAAAGAGTTAAATTAAAATCAAACACGTTTGCTTTGGGGAAGAATAACAAAAAATAGCTTACGCAGGTGTAGGTTAGTGTTGGTTAATAGCCAAATTAAACAGCTGTTTACCGGCTGTGTGCAAGTGTGTGTGTGCATGCACTGTTTCTGTTGATGCTTCCTCTTCCACGGCAGTGTTTATCTCACGTTTTTGTTTTTGCACTGATAACGCGACGCAATTAGAAAATAGTTTTCCCCAAGCCGATGGAAAAGTGCTAACGATGAGTGGCAATTTACACGGACTCAGCTGGTTTCCACACTTCCCCGACAAGTTTGTGTCGTGGGGCCAGGAAATTCACTTGTACGAGGTGCGCAGCAAGGACGATCACAATCACAGCCAGAAAAGTGAGTTTTTGGCCTTTTCGCCATATGTTTGGTTTGCTTGGCTTGCTAACACAAGTTATTATTCCAGGTCGCCTGCCTTATATATCAGTAAATTACTTGGCCAACGAATCGCGCTACCAATATGCCCGCTGCGTGGCCGCTTCATATCACAGTGATCAACCCATTATTGCCGTGGGCCTGGCGGACGGCAAGGTGGGCATCTGCAATTTCCGTGACACCTATGACAGCAGCTGGGAGTACAGTGAGTGCCGCAGAACATCCAAGCTGTCCCTATGCCTCTAACGATTACTTTTTTTAGCCCCGCGGCAGCAGCGGATGTGCACGTGCCTTGCCTGGAACGAACTGGATGCCAATATACTGGCCATTGGCCACGATCGCCATCGAAATGACACCTGCATCACCATCTGGGACATTGAGCGTGGCGTGCCCAAGGAGACGTCCAACTTCTTTGGCGTCGGCGAGTCCGCCAATTCGCTGTGCTGGGATCGCAATCATCGCACGGTCATTGCAGGCATGAGCCAGAAGATGATCAAGCTCTTCGATCTAAGGCGTGAGTCGATATTTCCAATTCTTCTGTAATTAACCTCATACTAATCTCCCCTTCACAGAAAGCAACGCCACCTGCCAGAGCATTCAAACTAAAACAGTCCAGGGCCTATCGGTCTCCCCCAATGGCAACTATCTGTGCAGCTACGTGGACTCTGTGATCACACTGTGGGATCCGCGTAACATCAAGAGTCCGCTGCGTCAGATTCAGTCCTCCAAGAATCACCTGCAGATTGCCTGGTGTCCGACAAGGACGAGTCTGCTCTCATCCCTGCAGCGGGACTCTGCCTACCTCACTCTGTACGATATTCGGAGTGTGGACAACGAAAACTCTGGGGAAATTTACCATGTGAAAAGACAGATCAGTCCGTTTCCGGCAAAGTATCAGCACAGTGGCAAGTTCGCCTATGTCAACTGTCACTCTTGGCATTCGCGGGACTTTGAGAGGGCTCTCCTTCTGGCGGATGCTCTGAATATTCTGGATTTTCGCCTGCCCGCCACTTTGCATACGGCTCACAGCAATCGCCGAAAGCTGCCGCTGCTCATGCAGCATCCCCTGTACGCCTCTGCCGCCGCCTCGCCCTCTTCAACGAATGCGGCCACGCCCACTCAGCAACTGCCCACCAGCAGCTGCAGCACAAATAGCGGAAGCTGCCTGGACTTTCATACTCCGGGTGGCGGTGGTGGCTCCGCTTTAAATGTGGATTATCTGGAGCCGGAACTGTTTGAACTTGACCTGGTGGATGAGACGCGTCAACGCGCTCTGGAGGATTATGGCATTAGGCCCGATAACAAGCGATTCGCCGATCTTCATTTAACGCCGTACCTGCGCAACGTCTGGGCCACCTTGCACAACGTCTACAGCGAGGAGCGATTGACTGGCCTAAAGGCCACGTTGGGCATTAATTTGGGGCACACGTCGGAGGCCTTGATGGCCAGCTCACGCATCGAATCTCAGCTTCTACAGTGGCCGGAGGGCATAAATAACTCCAATAAGCTGATATGCTATAGGAGCGAGCAGCGTGACTCGGCCCTAAATCTCTGCGGCTGGGTCTTCGAGCACGAGCTGGAGCGCTTTGCCGACCAGTTGTTCGCCAACAAGGAGTACAGCCGAGCGGCAATGATCTGTGTGTTCCACCTGAAAATCTTACACGCATGCACAATCCTCTCGCTGGCGGCAGACAAAATGAAGGATCCCAGCATGTACAGAATCACGGTGATCGCTTTGTCCAGCTTCAATGCGGATCGGTGCAGTTCCTCGTGGCGGAATCAGCGCTCTAGCGCCAATATGCAGATACAAGATCCACATTTAAGGGCCATCTTCTCGTTCCTTACCATGGAGAAGGATAACTTTGAGGCGGTGCTTAAGGAGGAGGGCGTTTCTCTGGCAGATCGCATGGCCTTTGCCTGTAAGTATCTCTCGGAGACGAAGCTGGCCGACTATGTGACGCAGCAAATTCAGGCGGCCATTGATAGTGGCGATCTGAATGGACTGCTGCTTACTGGAGAGTCGCTGGACGGCATTAGCATCTTGCAGTCGTATATGGACACAAGCTTTGATGTGCAGACGGTGGCCCTGGTGGCCATCAACTACTTCCGGCAGGAACACTTCGCAGACAAGCGCATCCAATACTGGATAGCCAGCTATTTGGATCACCTCAACAGCTGGGGTCTGTGGGAGAAACGCGCCGAGCTGGACATTAAAATAGAGAGTATTCGATCGTCAGTGCGCAGCTCTCGAACCGTATTCCTTTCCTGCAATTTCTGCGGCAAGTCTGTGTCGAACGCCTTGCTGGATGAGCCACGTCCAAGGAGCACCACCACTAGCACCAATCGTCTCTCCTCCTGCCCCAGCTGCCGTAAGCCATTGCCGCGCTGTTCGCTTTGCCTGATGCACATGGGAACCATGGTGAATATGAGCAATGGCGAGACTCCACACACCGAGGTCTCCTCCGGCTGGCAGACGAAGCCCTTTTCCAAGTGGTTTTCCTGGTGCCAGACCTGTCGTCACGGCGGCCACACCGAACACATAATGCAGTGGTTTAAGTGAGTTAAAGGAATGGCCTTGCTTTATTATAAATTTAATCTTATTTATTTTTCGTTTTTTTCCTTAGACAAAATTCAGAATGCCCGGTGTCGTCGTGCAATTGCCGCTGCTTCGACATGGATGGCACCAAGCCGAATACTTTAAGAGACATTTCCTAGCTGTCCGGACTCCGGTGGACAGACAGCCCATCCAGCCCAGCCTCCAAAAACGCCCATATGCCATATGCATTAAGTTGTTCATTTGTTCCAAAAACGCGCGCGCCTTAAACAAAAAAGAAAACTCAGAAGTGTTCATTGTACTTAGACAACAGGGGATGGATGTGCCCGTTAGCTTTAGTGTTTATTATGACCTACCAGCTTTTAGCTGCTCAATTGCATTTTATATTTACATTCAAAATAAAGGACTAGAAAAATAAGTGGGTCCTTGCTTTTTGTTGCTAAAAATAATGGGAAAGGAAAGGAGGGGTCAATATTATGATTAATTATATATTTGGTATAATAACTCTCTTGACAAATTTTCAAATTATTTTATATGTTCTGGTTGCTGTAAGAAAAGAAAGGTTTTTATTAAAAATGCAGCGGCAATTCTTAAGTACTTGCACCTATTTTTTTTAAAACCCGAATTATCCTGCACCTCACACCTCACCTTATCAGAAATATAATGATGCCAATGGAATAATCAATGTAGTAACATATATCAATGAGTAATGAATTATCGGAAAAGAAAACTATGAGACGGGTGCTCGACTCCAAGACCATGATGATGAAGAGACGCATAAAAATGTTATATCTGTGATTAGTTTAAAAATGATTAAAAGAATCGCAATAAGTAATGGCTATAAATCTTACATTTGAAGCTTCGAGCGAAGCCAAGCTGCTCTTACGTCCTGAACCACAAAGTTTCTCATTGAGCGCTTTACTTTAATAATATTAAAAGTCGTTAATATGAAAAGAATTGCGGATAATGCTAACAATAATGTAACAGGAGCCAGCACATATGCATTGTAGCTGATCCAACTTTCTGTGAACAAATGGATGTATTTTATTTTATAGAAATATATTTAAAAATTTATAAAACTTACGTTTTAAATCACAATTCTCGTAACCAACACCAGGTAACCATTTCACATTGTTGGGTTCGTCCTTCCAAATCTGATCGATCAGGACAATAAATCCCGTCATCAAAGCCGCCAATCCCCAGGCAAAAATGCTATAGATCAGGAAGCCATATGATGGCTTCAGACGATTATCTGTAGTAAGTCCTCTCCACTTACGATAATGCATAATAAAAAGCCAAATGAATTTGGCCAAAAAGAAGAAGTAGTTAAAGTAACCTGTTAAGTGAGAATTGTATTAAAAGTTGTGGGCAAGCATAATTAATACCATATATTAATATTTAAAAAATATATTTAAAAACTTACCTTTTAGGGAGCAAAAGTCCTTAGATATATCAAACTGATCCATCCACCGATGGGGCAGATAAATAAACGTACAGACCATGTAACTAATGAAGCACTTTCCTTGTAGATTTCGCAAATTTTTTTCACAAAGATACATTGCAATCGTAAAAATCAAAGATATTTCTGAAAGCAGCAGAACTGCAAAAAAAAGGTTTAAAAACAAAATTAGGATAAGGAACTTACGTAAACATACGCCAAGCTTCTCCTAGACGCAAGGTTGGTTGATAAATCCCTGAATGGAATGCAGCCACAAAGGTCTCTGCGTCACTTGATTCAAACTGATTGGGATGAAGGCAGTCATATTGTCTGTATCCTTTGTCTGTAGGTATCTTTTTGTAGGCGCCAAGTAATACAGTTCCATTCTAAAGATCACAGGATTAGATCGAAAAATAAAGCAGATTTTAAAGGACAAACCTCATACAATGTGTAACTATCCTCCTGCCAATCGTCTGAAGGCAGCATTGGGTCCCTTAAAATTTCAAAATCTTGCAACAGGTTTCGCTTGACCACAGATCCGTTGTTTAGAGTCACTTTCAAGTAGGGGTTGAGGTCATTTAGTTTCTCCTTGAGGCCATCATTACAATCACCATTTTTTTGCATATGCTCAAAGCGACAACAGAACGAGATGCAAGGCTTTGAAGTCTCTTTAAAGTTGCATCCTGGCATATGCGTCTCTGCTGTTTGCAGGATCAAAATCACAAGAAAAGTGGTAAGAAATTTAATAGAAATCTCCATAATGCTTGGGAACACACTCAATGAAAGCAAAATCTCGACTAATTCCCAATGTACTTGAGGAAGGCGATTATATAGCAAGCCACTCCTATGAAAATCAAAAGTCTTGAAGCTTCATAAACCCTATCAGTATTCTCTAGAGAACTGATCTTAATTAATTTTTTGTTTTCATTGTTTAACAAGTGGAAAAAGTTCATTTGGGCCTTGGCCGCTTGGGGACTAGGTGAATTTTAATTCCCCAAATGACGTAGTCAAGGGATTCGCCAGACTGCGTGGAGTAAATAGTACATCAGGCTCTTTGGAACCTCTACAAGTTCCCATAACTATATACAAATAGAATTTCCATGCAGCCAGAAGAAGATTTCTTTTTATAATTAACAAAATATAGCTCATAAGTTTGGGACTCAGTCGAACCCAAGCCAAGTTCCAAGCTAGGAAATCGCTCAGACATTCTGCCGTCCTTCAATTGCCAGAGAAAATTCGAAATAAATTAGTTTGATTTTAAATTTCTAAATCGCAAAGGCGTACTTTTCAATATCCTTTAACTTTTTATTTGTCATATTTAATATAACTAAAACTACAATTAAACTTGTAATATATTTTAAATTGAAATTTATATTCTTTGAATAATAACGGTTTTAATGCTTCCTTTTTCAGCACTGTTTAGACTTTTTAACATTGCCAAACTATTTTCCAGTATTTTCTTCAAGTTTCACCGCCGGTCACATTGCATCGCACGTTTTTTTATGCGGCATTATTGTTTTTTGTTGCTTTCTGACGTAAATTGCAATTTTGTTAAAGACCCACAGAACTTGTGCTTCCAATTCTCAGGCTTAAGTGAATGGTTAATTAGTGACTAAATAAGCAGACTAATTAGATGTAAGCAAACAAAGCTGGTGAATTGATAAAGACGCCCGCGAGACAAGCCCGATATACAAAAGCGCCAGAGAGGGTAAGTAAATGCGAGGAAATGTGACATGTGTGGAGGGGAATTGGGAATTCGCAGCACTTTTGCTATCAGTTGGAAGTGCTTTATTGCTCAAATAGTAATCAATACGAGTCGAAGGGCAATTGATATTGAGCTATTGCTTGACCTTTTCAACTCAAAGCGTCTTGATCTTGGCGATTTCTATGCCCCCAAAAACAGGTTTTCCAATCAGAACTCCCCAAGCTTAAAGCCTGCAGCGCAGCATACAAATATAAAATGCAAATTTAACCAAAGCCACGGCTGCTAGAAATTCATTTTGTATGTTTTTTTCATCAAAGAAGGCTTCTTCTCCAAAATAGCTTTGTGGGATTATTGAATACCTTTAAGTGACGTCGCCTTACTTGTTGATCGGGCCTTTATTTAGCCAGCCCGAGACAATAATACTTACGTACGTGTGCGAAACCAAAAATTTGAAACTTTGCCAACTAAAAATTCGACGCATCGCAGGCATTTTCACCGCGTGACCCCTTCGAAAAAAGAAAACGCACGAGTTTTGGCACCATTTTTTGAATGAGTTTCGCCTGGGAAATAGAGCAAGCTAAAAGCCATAAAAAAAACGGTGATATTTGTAAAGAATTTGAACTGAAGAAGGCAAGCTTTAAGTGTTATTATTTCAGTTTCTTGAATCCATTCAGAAATTGGTCATAAATCATGAGGGAGGGAGACCAAAACACAACTTAAACGCAACGAACTGTTTATTATGTCACGCTACTAAATTTAGCACTGCGCACTCGGCTCTCTTCAAGCTTTTCTACACCGCAGAAAATTCGGAATGAAATCTGCTAGACATTGGTTTCTTTATTTTGAAACAATTACTGGTTATAAAATTTAATATATTTATATATTTTGCTTAAAAAGATCAAAAGTTTATCTAAAACTGTTGAATTGTTTTAGGAATTGTGTTTTAAAATGTTTTGTTCAGACATTTTTTTTCTATTCTAAAACCCTGCTTTCCGTTAGAATTAATTTTTGCCTTTTTTATGTTCTAAAAAATATTTCTGTTGACTCCAGAGAGAATTTTTGTTGTTAATTTTAATATGTTTTAATTTATACACTTAAAATTCTGTAACATATTAAGAGCCTATTTAATTGCATTTAAAATTACTCGAAAAGATAAAGTTCCTGTTAAAGCAACCCGCGTACTGGTGACAGCTTTCAATTAACAGGGAGACGGATTTACTTTCTAATTTTCTTCGGCTTAACAATATATAAAATGAATTTTTTTCCCTGTGCACAGAGTCCCTCGTTTTTCCATTCTTCAACAGACATTTGGCCGCTTGCTGACTTACGTTTTGTCTGTGTTTTGTGTTTGCCTTCCATTATTTGTCTTTATGCCAATATTCCGATGTTAATTACCAGTTCCTACAATTCGCATTTCACTATTTGCAAATCAACCGGCAAAGTAAACAACAGAGAGACATACAGACAGAGAGAAGCGTTTATATTGTTGGGCGGGGTGGGTGTGGGGGGTGGTAATGAATGAGCAGGCGGACTCATAAAACAGCTGACTTTGTGCGCTCTCGTAATTGCTTTGCCGTCTGTTTTGAAAATTGTTCCTTTCCTCAGTTATTGCTGAAATGCAGAGGCGAACTCAAGCTTCTCCCGCGAGAATTGAACGTTAATTAAACAAATATTATAAACGATTATTTCGAACGAAAGACGAGACGCGAAAATGTGCAGAGACCAAGCAAACGAGCTGTTGCATGGCAATAAAACGCTTGATTGAGTTTAAGCGGATTTTTTTTATTACCAATATAGCAAAAGCTTGGCAGAAAAAGTTTGAATAAACAATCGCACGAATTCACGATCAAGGTCAGCGCCAAAAAGTAATTAAAACCCAATGAATTGTGTGTGTTGTTCGGGTGTTTACATATGGCTAAAAAAATTTATAAACATTTGGGGGACTTCTTTTTTATCAGTTGGCGATAAGTGGGTAAGCTGCATTTCATGCTTTTAAAGGGGCCTAGAGGCTAAACCGGTCTCTCTGATAACGTCAATGAGCGCATAAAAACCCGTTTAACTTGTCCAAGAACCAGTGCAAAGTCTTGGCAATATTGTGATCTATTGAGGCTCAACAAGTGAGATATAGCAATCATGAATATATAATGCTAAACAGTGGATAATGGTTAAGAAAGCCGGAAGAAATCAGAACCAGCAAACACCAATAATTATTTCAACTTTACTCTTAACTTATCCCAAATTTAAAATTAAAGCTTCACAACCTCAAGAATCAATTTTTAATGTTAGTGCTGCTTGTCCCAAGTATTTTTTATATTATTTTGATTACTTTCCCAGTTTAATAGCCTGTCATTTTGGGTGTTGCATCCGCATTACGTTATTTATGGCAATAAAATTGCCACTGCACATGAAACTTTTATGACCTTTGTGTTATCTGTGCTCTCTCAGACCCAGAATTCTTACACAAGTCATGAAATTTCCATCAAAAATATAATTCATTTATTTGTTTCGTCGCAAAATTGCTATTTTTCCTTAGCCCCAAGTTGGGTGGAACTAAAATGGCGAATGGCGGTTACACTGTAAGTTGCTACAATTTCTGTTTTTTCGCTCAGTGTAGTCGCCACCGGGTAACGTCATTTGTCTATTTTTTCCCATGCACTGCTCTTACCTACACTATTTTAATTATGAAGTCATTGTGGGGATTTTGTTTGCCAAATTTCTGTTGTTTGTTGTTTGAATTTTGTCTCTTCAGGTATTTGTCAAAAAAGATAATAATATCCAGTGGGGGTTTCGATTATATAAGAAAAGGGGTATAGCTCGGCAAACCCCTAAACTTTTATTGATTCCATTAGACAAGACACTAATGCTTGTACCAGTCACCTTAGGGCTCTTGAACTTGTTGTTCTATTTTTGTGTGTTCCAAGCACACGCAAAAGTTATTAACATAACAAGACCTTGAAAAATACTCTTTATATGATTTTTATTTATTTTTAATTTGTTGTCATTTGTTTGGGGATTATAGTTGTGTTTTGAGAACGTTTAAATATGTTTCAAAGGCAATGTAAATATATATTTAACTCTCAACTTGTTAATAACCTTACTAATGACTTTTTGTATTTATTGCCTATTTTTACAGCTGTGGTCCACTTGAAAAGGAAAACTAGGAGTTTAACAGACTCCTCTTCCTACACACAAAACTAAAAAGGGGTCAAATTCACCCTCACACTCACAAAATGTTGCGTAACACGCCTTTTGGGGCCACGCCCACTTACAAATTACTGCTGGGTTTCGGCCTTTGCTCCCTTGGCGGAGCCATGCTATACGCTTACTTTAAGAACCGCCACGACGAGGAGGAGGAGGGACAGGAGCCCAGATCAAAGAATGGGGCACAGAGCCAGAGGGAGCAGCAGGCGAAGCCACAAAAGGAGGTCTGTCTCAAAATCGTCGTGGACAATGAGCATGTGCCCCTGATAATGGGACGCGGTGGTGCCAATATCAAGTTGATTGAAGAAAAAACATTGGCCAAGATAAGATTACGGTAATTTGATTTGAATTTTATTGACCACCGAATTTGGTCATCGTGGGATTCGTACCTTAAATTCAATTTCTGCTTTGTGCTTATATTATTATTATGTTTACCCCGCAGAGACAAGGACAGTGGTCACAAATTCTGTGACATTAGCGGCCTGCCCGATGCTGTTAAAGCCGCTCGCGTTTTGCTAATCAAGGAAATAGAGAGGGCGCCCATGGTTAAAGTGGAGCTTCACGTACCCCAAAGATTGGCCAGCAAACTAAATGGACGCGGCGGTGAGCTGATTCAGGAAATACGGAGTACCTCACTCGCCAAGCTGAACATTGATCCTAATGGACGAAATGGCAAGGCCAAAGTCACCATTGTGGGCAACCAGAAGCAAGTGAATATAGCGCGAAAAATGCTTGACGATCAGATAGAAGAGGACGAGGAACTACTACGGTCTATGGAGGAAGTGGAACAGCGGCGTGAGCCCCGTCGATCACCCACCAACAGTATCGCCTCATCCAGCATGTATTCTTCGCAGACATCCCTGAGTTCGCACACCCAGCCGAGGGATAAACTGATGGCGGCCAAGGGCGATGGCAAGCCCATGGAGGTTTATGTTTCCGCCGTGGCCTCGCCCACCAAGTTTTGGGTGCAGCTCATTGGTCCCCAGGCCAAGAAGCTGGATCACATGGTCCAGGAGATGACCAGCTACTACAGCAGTGCAGAAAACAGGGCCAAGCATGTACTAACTGCTCCCTATGTAGGCCAGATTGTGGCCGCCGTCTTTAAGTTCGACGAGAAATGGTACCGGGCTGAGATCGTGGATATTATGCCCAACCAGTATAATCCGCAAGAGCAGGTGATCGATCTGTACTTTGTGGACTATGGGGATAGCGAGTATATCTCGCCAGCGGATATCTGTGAGCTGCGCACTGATTTCCTAACGCTCAGGTAAGAAATCCTTTAAAAAGTGAAAAATCCTTAATAATTCTAGTGTTTTCCTGTCTAAAATTGTTTTTAGATTCCAAGCTGTTGAGTGCTTTTTGGCCAATGTCAAGTCCACTATTCAAACGGAGCCCATAACCTGGCAAAAGTCATCCATATCCAAGTTTGAAGAGCTGACAGAGGGTAAGGATTGATCAAAGACAATAAAAAGCATGAATCTAATTCTTTCTTTCCTTTAGTGGCCCACTGGAGGAAGCTTATTGCCCGAGTTGTCACCTACAAGGAGCGCCCAAAGGCGGCCAACGCTGGCGCCTTGAATTCCGCCGCCAAGGAGGGCACTCCGCTGCCCGGCGTGGAACTGTTCGATCCTGCTGAGGGCGCCGAAGTGAATATCGGTGATTTAATGATCACACAAGGGTTTGCTTTGCCTTTGGATGACGAGTATCCGGTGAGGTCACGTTCTTCAACGCCCTCCAGCAACAGCGACTCTACTATCGAAGAGCTGTGCGTCAGCAATCCTGCCACACCCCTCACGCCCCGCTCGCCCATGTCGATGTCCATTGCGGATTCGGAGAGCATTACGCAGGCGGAGGATGCACACATTGCCCAACAGCTGCAGCATCTGCAGCACAAACTAAATGGTAACGATGTGGGGCGAAGCATTAGTCCTGTGAAGCTGACATCTGCAGACCTCGAGAATGGAAATAATAACAACAGTGCAAGCACCACCAATGGAAGGTCAGCGCATTAGGGAAACCAAACTTGTTACTAGTTATCCTCGCCTAATTGTTTTCACAAGACGGGCAGCTCACTACTTGACGTGTACATAAAAGTATAGCTCTTAAGGAACTTATTATATAGGTATTGCAACTAAAAACTGGTTAATTTATCGCCGTGACTGCTCGACATATCCTAGATCCTAGACGACCGGCACAGATCCTTAATTGTTCATAGAAAGCTATGCCATGTTACTTATTCTTAGCAATAACGACGAACAAGACCATTTCTACACATCGATACACAAAGACCACACACAAATTTGTATAAAAAAGAAATGCATTTTTAAGAACATCAAACTTAAGTCTATTTTATGGGACTGGCTGGGTTTCATGTTATAAATTCAAATTAACTTTTGGGCAAAAACATTGTTTTCGAATATTAAAAATAGCAGAATAATGCCAGATATTCTAGCTTTTTGCATAACTGAAGAATATACTTATGTAAAAGATTTCGTAAATATTAAATTTGTTGCTTAACAAATAAAAAATAATACAATTTAATTAGTGACAGTCTTGTTAAAGGTGACGATAAGTATGTAACCCGAACCAGGCCAGCAGTACAGTCTTGGTGGGGGTCCCCTAGATCAGGATATCGTTTGTGGTATTTATAGCTATTGGCGGCAGGTATATAGCTCGTATCTGGCTGCGCAGGCGTGCGATTTCCATGTCGTCGCGCTCCATTTCCCGGATGAGTTGTGAGAACTGAACTAATCCCTCACGGTTCCCAGGAAAACCGTGACCCTTGATGACTTCCAGTTGGAGTTGCATGACCAAAGGGAATACCTAAATAATGGTACGGCAATTGAGCTTTGGAAAATAATGCTTAAATTATTTTTATTTACGTGCTGCATCATGAGAATCATCTCTTTTCCTGCCGAGGCCTTTGCTTCCGAGAGTTTCTTGGAGTTTTCCGGCTGGTTGACACAACGAATGATGTCCATAAGTATTTGTTTAGCATTCTCATTGTTGAAATTGGACAAATATGACATAATAAACGTTCAAGTGGCAGCTGCTCTTGTTAGTTTCCCAAAAATATTCAACAATTTGTAGTTTTTATTTTTATTTTGTTGCTTGCTGTCTCTCCCACCTATCGATAGTTACTGAAAAGCGATTGAACTATTGATGACACTGCCTTTAAAACAGCTGTTAAGTATTTGCAAACAAAAGTAGCTATACACATCAAAATAGTTAATTGAACAAATAATTTTAATATATAATTTTGGTACAGAATTAATCCGTTTTGATTATTATTTGCGGCATTTGGAATAAATGCCCCCACTTTCAGCAGAACTGTTTTTAGCAGCGTTTTCCAACACTGCCCATGGAAAAATGTCACGTCAAAGAAACAGTAGCAACGACAAAAGACACAAATAATAAAAAAGCTTATTTTGCGCAGGAATTCGTATAATTCCCAGTAAATTTAAGGCCATGCAATTGCATATTTAGTACGCGCCACCAAATTGTGAAATAAATTGTTTAGTTTTAAACACGCAGTTCGCCCAGCAGCAACAACGAAACGCAGTTTTGGGCCATTGCATTTTGCGAGAGTGTGAAAAGTGCGTGTGTGCAAAAAGCAATAGAGGAAGAGCGCAAAAGTAGCAGGCAAAACAACAACACACAAAAACACAACACACGCTCACACAACAGCGCCACCCACATCTGCACATACACACACCACACACACACAACACGAAACTCCAGCGCCGAGTCAGCAAATTCTGCCACACACACAAGACGGAAGAAGAAGAGCTAAAAAAGTGGTGCCCACATCTCCATAAACTCTAAAATTCGCGTTTCCAAGTCTCCGGCGGAATGAATCGCTCCGACGGCTTGGTGCGACGCTCGGTAAAGCCGAGGGAAAACGGCGCGGAGGGCGGCCTTAATGCCAATACGCCGGATGACAATCAGGAGACGATCGACGGCCTCAAGGACCAGGAGGACAATATCGATGACGGCGACTCCAAGGAGACGCGGCTCACGCTCATGGAGGAGGTCCTGCTGCTGGGGCTCAAGGACAAGGAGGTGAGTACGTGGAGGATGCTCCACCTTATCTCTTCTGCTTACAACGTGTTCCTGTTTTGGCTAATTAATTAGTTTTCCCTTCACAACACGAGCATGTTAATCAAAGGCAGCATATTCAAGAGCTTCTTCTTCACGTGTTAACTGCTGCCATCTCGTTCCCGCTTTGGCAACCTTTTGTTTGGCCCCGAGTGCATCGTGGTCCATCTGTAGGCAGCAGGGGCTTAGATGAAAGGGGATCTAAGCCAATAGGCCAGTAGCTATTTATGAAATTCCTCAATAAGGAAAATATATGAGAGGATTTGCCAGTTGGATAGTTCTGAAGGAGAAGTCAAATTGCGAATTTAAAATTGTTTATAAAGATTACATCATAAATCCAAAACTTTTGGCAGAACTTCTAGTTATAAATAGATCAAATACTTATTGTTTAATAATACTAATGTTAATGTTTTAAAATGAGTTTTATATGCAATGTGAGTTCAGCATTTAGAATAAGTAATTCATTATATTCTTTAAATCAAAACCAATACAATTCTTCACATTTTTGTAGAACAACGGCTTAAAACCAAATTTTTTATATAGAAAATGTTTAGTTGCCTTGTTCCTCAACTTCAATAAAGGCTTTTGAGTATCTCCTTATTTTGTCAGTAAAAAATAGACCCCTTTTAAGTTTATTTACATTTTTGTACCCACCCATGTTTCATCAACTTCACCTCAACTTTACCAGTTTGTTGTGCAATATAAACTTTGAAATCTCTTGGCCAGATGAGTAATGCACAATTAGTGTGCCAATGGTGCTTCTCTAAAATCTTTTGTTGTGGCCATAAATAAATGCAAAGCTTCGTCTTGGCCAGCTCTTATCAGTATTTGGGTTTTTTTACGATTGGCAGCAGTTCTATTAATCTTTATAGCAAAAATGGTTTACTACTTTTCGGTGTGAAAGCAAACTAAAGCTTAAAATGTAATCTTTTAAGAAAATATGCCGTACTCAGCATATAATGAGCTTTTTTAAGGTGCCCTCCTAGTTTTTACTGATAGTACATATTTGTTTTTTTAAATTGGGTTGCCTTATGCATTACTTTTAACAGTATATCTATTATATTTTTAGTGTAGCTGCTATCAGCGCAGTAGTTAGCCACTAACTGTTAGATAATAAATCATCGCACCTGCCAGTACGTTTCTATCCATCAGTTATTTGATTAGATAATCCCCAGCTACACCTGGGCTGTGCAAATCTTCCAAATTACAGCGATTCCTCTTTGAAAACTCCCCTACAAAATGGGACTCGTCACGGAGCTCTAAGTAGCATTCCATCAAACGAGTTTTCCCATTGGAGAGAGGTGCCTACTTAATTTGCATACGATTGAAATATTCATAAATCTCCGCATAATTTTTGGGATGCTATCCATAAAGCGAATCGACTCTAAACGTACGTGCCCTATCCCCATTCCATTATAGCTAGCCGGCAGAATCACATTTTCTCCATTGAATTCGCTTATTGTATTTCACTTCTGCCTCCCAGCACTTTTATCGCTCAATTTGCCGTTCGCATATAGCGAAGAACATGCAGCTGTGTGAGTGATGACAACCAACCACGTCTATTTGTTTTTTTTTTTTTATTATTTTGTCCGCAGTGTATGAATCCCCCTAGGGGAGAGAGGCAGCTCACTGATTGTTGCTTTTGTCTTAGTTCTTGTTCCACATCTGCCCCCCATCCGCCTTGTGCTGTTATCACTAGAAACACTTCATCCATTTGGTTAATTGCTTGAGGAAGTGCTTCCAACATGGTCTCGGTCTCGTCAACTGCCCACATTTCTCGTCGGCATTTTCTTATCTAGCACAGAGCGTCATTCATTATTTAAAATTATATGTGTTCCATATACTATAGCCATTACGAGGGTTTTAATATCATGATAAGAGCGACCTTTTTGTATTATTCGAATCGCAAATGATTCATTTTTATGGTCTGGTTGCGCAAGTTTATTTTAAAATAATGATGAACAGGTATTATTATCTTTTATAAAAATTATTATACGATAAAAATGCTTAAGTAAAGCCATGTTTTCCTTATTTTATAAATATAAAACCTCTAAACTTTAGACTTAAAAAATATATTTGCAAATCGTTTAAATGTTTTTTTATTACCGATATAATATTGTCATTGCCCTTTTGTCTTTTCAACAAAATAAAATATTCTTATTGCAGTTTTTATCTTAACTATAATGATGTCTTTACAGATTATATATCCTTATCATTGATTTTATTTGGTAATTGGAATTTTTAAAAACTTTACTTGTTCCATAAAATATAAATTTTGTTATTTTTTTTAGGTAAGGATTTCATAAACAATTTTTAAATACCAATGTGGCTTTAGTTTTTTCTTACTTTATATAAAAAGCAATATAATCATTGATATTAAAGCTTCTATCGTTATAACTATACTTTATTATCACAAGCTGTTTCCTCTGTGATATGACATATTGTTGGTTCTATTTGTTAAGCCTAAACAAACTCAAGTGTTTAATGTTTAACCAGCTGTACTCTGTCGTCTGAGAGCTTTTCGTCCCTGACAACATCTTAATTATTAATTTTTTCACGCCCCATGAGAACAGACCACTTTTTATTTGTTTAAACTGGCGTTCTTCGACAATTAATTTGTGAATACAAGGAAGTGAATTTAATGCACATAAGGGTATTATTTCTGTTCAAATTCTAAAAATAAAAACTCGGTTGTCAAGCCCTCAAAGAAGATATTCCGGGTATTGTTAGAAGACTATCATATTTTAACGTTAAATGTATCAAAATTTGCCCCGCAAATATAAGAATTCCTATTAATTTTTCAACTACTCCTTTCAGGGCTACACATCGTTCTGGAACGACTGCATATCAAGCGGCTTGCGCGGATGCATTCTCATAGAACTTGGACTGCGAGGTCGGGTGATGATTGAGAAATCTGGAATGCGTCGACGTGGCCTATGTACAAGGTAATTTTATAAACAATATGCTTTGAACCAAAAAACTAAACTCATTTCTATTTTTATTACTCCATACAGAAAATTAATTCTGAAATCGGATCAGCAGACGGGCGATGTTCTATTAGATGAGGCATTAAAACACATCAAGGAAACAGATCCCCCAGAGACGGTGCAGAGCTGGATTGAATATCTCAGTGGTATATATAACTAGAATTTGTCTATGTTGAAGTTTTGAATAATTCAAATGTTTTTGTTGCGACAGGTGAGACTTGGAATCCATTGAAATTGCGCTACCAGCTAAAAAATGTACGCGAACGTCTGGCCAAGAATCTGGTGGAGAAGGGAGTGCTCACAACGGAAAAGCAAAATTTTCTGCTCTTCGATATGACGACACATCCGCTCAGCGACAATGTGGTCAAGTGTCGCCTGGTGAAGAAGGTAAGTGCATGAAAATATCGCCTCTTTAAGGATATTAATAATCTTTCTCTTATTTCTATCCAGATTCAAGATTCTGTACTATCAAAATGGGTCAACGATCCGCAGCGTATGGACAAGAGGATGTTGGCGCTAATTTTCCTGGCGCACGCCAGCGATGTCATTGAGAACGCTTTTGCGCCGCTGAATGACGATGATTACGAGGTGGCCATGAAGCGGGTTCGGGAGCTCCTCGATCTTGACTTTGAAACGGAGGCGGCCAAGCCGAATGCGAATGAGATACTGTGGGCGGTGTTTATGGCGTTTACGAAATAGGCGGATTCTCTCCTCCGCTCCTCTTACACATACACACACGATAAACACACACACAAACATATACGCCACATCTGGAATACATTTTGCTGCGCTTTTGTTTTCAAAACTTTGCTGTGAGTGGGCGATAAGATTTTATTCAAATGGCAACCACCCAAAAAAACTAAAAAAAAAAGTAAAGAAAATCGCTTTCCGGAGAATAGTTATATTTTAAGCCATAATGCCTATACAAATATACATATATATGTTTAACGAAGCTGCAATAGTATCTGAGCGTTGGCTGAGTTGTCTCTCTTCGTTTTCTCCTTTCCTTGAGCATTATATAACCAGTAAGTTGTGTTCCAAAATCAAAAGATCACGATCGAGAATTCGAAACTGCAGCATTGTTTTTGTAATTATATATATCTAACACTAAGAGAGAAATAATAAGAAAAGATTGATAATGTGTTGTCTATGCAAGCTGTCAAGTATCCTATATATGTTTTGGTTGCCAATTTCCAGTTGTGTGTTACCTTTCCAATTATAAGATTGCGCGACGTGGAAAATTAGTTCAAAACGTTCAAAAAGTTCCGCAATTTTACCTTAGTTACCTTATAAATTCGTACACAGTTACACAAATAAGTAATCACCCACCCAAACACGAACAGACAACAACATTTCACACACATGGAGCGACATTCAATCTAGGCAATGTTTTTAATTTAAATTGTTATTACATTTCGGGAACATTGAAGTTGAGATATAAACCTTTTCTAACTGCTAAAACAAAAACGAAAATAGAAAACAGAGAAAGAAAAATTACGAAAAGTGACAACAACAACAGAGAAGAAAAAGAAAAACAAAAAATTATGTAAATGTAAAATGTGCACGTCAAATAATAATAATTCTTAGATATTTAATGGCCTAATAAAATATAATACGAATAAACAAAAACAATATATAAACAAAAAATATATATATACTTTAAATCCATGCAGGAATGTGTTTGTTATTTTTGAAATATTATTCAGTGATTATGGGAATTGAGAAAAGTAGATACAAAAATGTATAACAAACAATTTTTCCGTTTTAAAAAATGATAGCCGTCAAAGGGAATTTGATTTCTTAAAATTTAAGGTAAAACCGTTCACCAAACATTTTTATTTTCCACTTATTCCATAAATAAATTCAATTTTCGTATCGTTTTTAATAAAGAGTTTTTATTCCGTTTTTCGGTCTCAATAAATGTGTTGTTTTTTTGTCTGTCGTTCTGCACGCAGTTATGGTTTTTTTTCCTGTTGATATAGGGAGCGGGCAATATATACCATACAAATTGAATAATTCTCACACGAAACATTTGGGTTACAATATAATAATAATAGTCGTTCAATGACGTAAAATACGATAAAAAGCAGGGCGCAGCGCACAAGTTATTGCAGAGAAATATATTAAAACTAAGATCGATTGGGCCCGGACAAGAGGAGAATCTTATTCTAACCATCATCGTAATAATCATCTAATAGTTTTCAACTGTGTGGGAAATTTGCAAAGTAATTTGTAATTACAAATAAACATTAATTATTTAATCATGGAATTTGAAAAGAGAACAATTTTTCTAAGTAATTTCGCGGAAATACATACAAATATATATATATATATTATTTTAAAAATAAAATCAGGCAAAAATATATGGAAACTTGAATAGAATTAATGGAAGAATTGATACGCTTGAAATGAAAGCCATTAATTAATATTAATATATATATATAAGTATATGTATTTTTTATGTAAATATAATTGATGTTCCGCCAGCTCCAGTTCTCGCTCTTCATCGTTCCTTATCCTTCTGACCACACCACTCATTTGCCCAGGCGACTGCGCATGGAGGCCAGGCGACGCATCCGAGCCCGGTTCTGGGAGTAGCTGTTTTCGGACACCCAGCGCTGCTCGGGCCTGTAGTACGTTCCGGAGTAGCCGGCGTGCTAACTCAACAGCTCCTTGATCTCCTTGTGCATGTGACACAGGAAATCAACGTAACTGGCCGAGCCATCGGTTCCGCGATCCTCGACGAGGAAGTGCCGGAACACGCTCTCCAGCTTGTCGTTCTGTCGCAGCCAGGTTACCTATAAGAAAATCCGAGATTTAATATAAGAAATCCATTTAGATTGAAAGATAGTGAAGACGAACCCTCATGTAGCGCGTTCGTTCCCGCATTATCTGCTCCAGAATGTCGTTGATGCGCTTGGCTAGCGGCGTCTCTGTAACAATATGGAACCGCTCCAGGGCGAGTTGCTGCAGCCCCTGGACACCAAAGACGGACTGAACAAAACTTGGGGACAGCGACTGGCCCAGCCAGACGAACAGATGAACACCGTTCTCCAGAATGTAGGCCCCGTCCTCCTGGGTCTTTTCGTGCGTGCATCGAACGGGTGCCGGCAGATCCGTATCCTCTGGCACGGCGTTGTGGATGGGAATGAAGCGAGGATACAAATAGCTAACCGACTGATTCAGATCCATAGATAGGACAAACTGGATCACATAGGATCGATCGTCCAGCGTCATATCCGAGCCACCGGACACAGCATCGTTCTTGAGCAAGCACGAGGCGTACAGTGGCAGCAGCTTGAGGCACTCGGGCAGAATCAGTTGGCCGGCGGAAGTGGGCGAGGTGCAGTGCTTTCGATAGCAGGCGAGGATCTGGGCAGACCGATGGATTAGGTTATCCTTCACCTGCTTGGGTGAGTGCTCCATCAGTTTGAAGCATGCCTGCTTGGCAAAGAACAGCATCATGGCGTCCAAGTCGCAGCTCTTAAAGACATCCGCAATCGTTGTGGTCACACGCAGGGCGAGGTTGAGGACTCGCAGGCGACGCTGACCGCTGCACGATGTGTAGAGCAGGGCCACCTGCAGATACACATTCTCTTCCGGCGGCAGCTTGTCGTCGTGCTTGATCTCAATGCTCACCGATTTGGTGGCGTCTGTAATGGGAGAAAAAATGATGTAATATTTCGGTTTCCAATATAAATTCCCCTTCAAAAATCCTTACCAATACTGGCCAGCTCCACATCAGTGGTGTTGGACATGAAGAAATGGCCAAAGAACTCCGTGGGCCGGATGCCGGCCGATGTGCGCACCCGCATCACTGCATCGAAGGCGATAGGTCGGGACACGTTCTTCTTGATGTCCTCGATAAGGCGCTGTCCATCAACGTCCGCTTGGAAGTAGGTGTACTTGTACACCTCTCCTCCGGTCAGCCGTGACACCTGTCCAATGGTGGCCAGGTCGATGTAGGCATTGTTGAACACGAACAGATCCACGGAGCAGCCCTGCTGCACGCACTCCTGGCCCAGCTGGTTGTAAGCCGTAGTTTGAGGCGTAAGCACTGTTTTCTCCTTGTCGGTGCCCAGGAGCTTCCTGTCGTCGCGATTTTTAAGCTTGCCTGGAGCTTCTGCAATGGGCAGCGTGGAGTTGAAAACCAGCAGCTTACCAGCTGCGTTTGACGCCTTAAGAGCCTCCAATCCGGCTTGAATGGCGGGATACAGAATCGTCTCCGTTTCCTTGGTGTCCGCAAACATGCGTGGAATTTCCTCCATCAGGGCATCGATTACGGCTGCCGATTCCTCTGGATGACAGAGGAAGCCATCGAGCAGGGGCATGAACATCTCCTGGACATCGCCAACCACCATCATCTGAGGCTGGGCCAGGCTGCTCTTGATATTATAGAAATGCACGGTGCTGTTGTAGGTGATGAAACCGACTCGTACTTTGGACTTGTCCTGTCCTTGGTCCACCGGCAAATGCTTGAGTATGTCCTTGATTTGGGCGCACAACAGGTGGACCAGTCCCGACTTGACGGTGTTGTACGATACGTCGATGATGAAGATGAAGGCTGGAATCTCTGGGGGAGTGTTGTTCTAAAAGGAGAAATTTAGTTATAATTTAATCTGTAAGGTCAAGTTTTTCTTGACAACTTACGCGACAATAATCCTTGGTAGCCAGGAACTCGTAGGTGCCGAGCAGCAGCTCGGGCCGTTCATGCTTGTCCACACGCTGGCCAGTATGATCCAGATGCTGATAGTAATCCGGATGAACTAAAACAATACGAGAAACCATATTAAAATCGAATTGTTTTCAATTCATTTCGAGAAATAACTCACCCTCGGAGGTCACCTTGCACATGAGGCACTGGAAGCGACGGCCTGCATCCACGAACTGCATGTTAGGCGACATGTACGCCTTGCATCTGTTGCACCGGATGGGTCCCATGTCGCCAAAGTTAACAATAGGCGGCTCCAGCTCACCCTCAGCGGTCCTGGCCAATGGAGAAATGTTCAGCGTCAAGGGCAGAGCTGTGGTCTTGAGCAGATCCCCTGTGTTGGGAATGCAGTACAGGGAGGAGCGCAGGAAGCGCGGCGAGGAGTTGCCCTGGTCATGGACGACAAACTTGGTGGTTACCAGCGGTGGCAGCAGTCCTGGCTGATTGGTGACAAAAGGTCCTCCCGCCTGGCGCTGATTTTCAATCATCACCTGGATGGGATTTGGCATTTGGTCGGGATCCAGGCGACGTGGTTGGGGCGCCTGCTGGTACATGTTGCCTGCTCCCGGCATCGGAGGCTGGTTAAAGCCAGGACGTCCTGGCTGGCCGGGAAAGCCGCCTGGTTGAGGTGGATAACCGGGTGCTCCTGGCTGCTGTCCTGGCTGTGGCGGATATCCTGGCATAGGCTGCTGACCCGGCTGCGGCGGATAGCCTGGCTGCTGACCTGGATATCCCGGTTGTGGTGCGCCGAATTGCGGAGGAGCAGCTGCCTGCTGTCCAGGCAGAGGCGGCGGTCCTCCTGGAAAGCCGCCCGGCGCCTGTCCCGGGTAGCCGCCGCTGCCTGGATATCCGCCAGGTTGGGGTGCTCCATAAGGCGCCGCTGGCTGTGGTGGCAGACCTGGCTGGGACTGGGGCGGAAATCCCGGCTGCTGTGGCGGAAATCCCGGCTGTTGGGGCGGTAATGCTCCCGGCTGTTGGGGCGGTAATGCTCCCGGCTGTTGGGGCGGTAATGCTCCTGGCTGCTGTGGCGGTAGTCCCGGTTGCTGCAGTGGCGGCAATCCCTGCTGTTGCTGCTGCTGAGGCAATCCCGGTTGCGTGTAGGTCGGAGGAATAGCACCGGGCGGCAGCAGAGGCTGTCCTGGTCGCGAGCTGGGCACGCCAAAAGGAGCTGCAGCTGGCTGCGATGTGGGAATTTGTCCTGGAAGCGGAGGCTGTCCAGGCAGAGGTGGCTGTCCCGGCAGTGGGGGCTGAGCAGCCGAAATCGGAGGCTGGCCACCGGGCGTTGCTGCCTTTGGGGGCATGTGCGGTAGTCCTGCTAGGCTGGCACTGTTCAAGCTCATCTGATTGATTCCACTGGCCACGCTCTGTGGTGTGCTGCTCGGCGTTGGCACTCCGTTGGCATAGCCACCAGTTGCTGCCGGCGGTGGAGCCCCAAATGCAGCATTGTTGTTGTTTGCGGTTGGAGGTGGAGCCGCATTAGCGTTGAACTGATTGAAACCGGTTGCCGGTGGTGGTGCAACTGCTGCTCCTTGCGGGAGAGGTGGCTTCAGGGGATTGGCACCGCCACCACTCACACTCAAACCGCCCATTGACGTGGCCAGCTGCAAAATGAGATTTATTTTTAGTTATTTAACTTAACTTGGGTTTATTTTCCTTCTTATCTACAAGCTTAGCTTTCAGATTTCTATTATGAAATCTTGGATGACCTCCTTTTTTTCCCCCAACATGAGAGTATTGAACGCTTATCAGGCTGAGTTTCAGTCTTTTCATTCATCTTCCTGGCCTCTGAAGTGCATTTTCTGTGTTTACAATTTCATTTTTTAAATTAAATATTTTAGGGAGAGGAAAAAAGATTGCCATGAAGTATATTTAATAAATGATTAAATTTATTTTTTTTTAATTAAAAAATAAAGTTTAGCTTTTGGTAGATGCAATCTTGAATGAAAATACGAAATTGCATGTCATAAATAATATCATAAGACCTTGACCTACCCTACGCAGAGTTAATTTCTCCAAGTAAATATCTTTAAATATTTATATATGAATGAGAAATGTACTGCAAGTACCCAAAATAAACATTTAAATTATTGATTTTTTTAAAATCATTTTTAAAGTAAAATTCTTTGATATTTCCAGCCAAAATGTGCCAAAGAACCAATTCCTATATCCCAAAGTTTAAATATTAAAGGCCTTTCCTACAAGGAGTCTAATCCTTTCCCTAGCCTAAGCCCCCCTCCATTCACCTGCTGCTGGTAGTTCCCATTGAGGTACGTCTGTGGAGCTGCCGATGTCGGTGGTGGTGCTCCAAACTGTGCTTGTTGTGGGTGCTGCTGCTGCGGCGGCAGCGCTTGAGGCTGTGGCTGCTGCTGTTGTTGAGGTGGCCAACCTGCACCAGAAATTGGAGGAGGTGCTCCAAACTGCGGCTGCTGCGCCGGCGGCTGTTGTGTCGGCGGCTGCTGGAATTGCGTAGGCGGTGGCCCGTACATATTGGGATTCATTGCTGGAAACCGTAGCCGTGTATCAGTCACCGATTTTGCGGGGGGAAAACCTCCAACAAACAACTTTTACGGGGAAAAGCGAAGCGCGAGAGAGAGAAAACACGGTGGCTCAAAGTTCGCCACTTCGGCAGATTTGGCACTTTCTGGGACTGCTACGCCGGATTCCTGCCCACACTCTTTTCGGCTCTGGCCACTGGATGTTAGCCTCAACTCTCGAAGGCCGCGGCGCACGAACGCTGGTTAAAAAACAAAAATAATTTCGAGCGAAATGAACTTCCACGTCAGTTCCCCAATTCGATTTTTTTTGCTCTTCTTGCTGCCACGTAAACAGGACTGTTTTCCAACACTGTCCGAGAGTGGGGCATGGTTGCTAACGGCCAATCGATACATGTGCCAATGTTGCCACAGTGTCTGGCTATCAGCTGTGACCCGCTTTGACAATTGTTTAAAAATGGTAAATAACCTTGCAATATTTTTATAACGAATTTAATAACTCTTCATTCCATACGTTTATTCTTCTGACAAAAAAATACAATTTATATTCCATATAAAATATCTTTATTATTTTTACTTATTTGCTTATCTATTTAATTGTAATTTCAGAGTTTTTTCTATGTGTAGTTATAATTTATAACAATATTCGATTGTGTTGATCTGTGGCCGTTTTACTGATTAGTTAGGTATATATGGCGTATGCACAGATTATTCTTTATAGTCATCGCTTTTTCCTCTGCAGAATGAGAATATTAGTAAGTGAATTTAATTTATAAAAATATTAAAGAAAACCCTCTCTTTTAAGACCTTTCAATTGTTGGTTACATAAATTGTAATGAATTTAATGACGATTGGTTTTTAATAGTTACTTCACAAAAAAATTTAATGTTTTCATGATTTCAGTGAGAAATTAAACAAAAAAGAAGTGCTAACGCCAAACCATAAAACAAAGACGATGCATTTTTCAGAATTGCTTTTTGCAACACCAAAATTATAATATTAGTTAGTAAATAAAATAAGAAGCAACTATATTATATTTTAAAAAACAAAACTCCCTTTACAGTTGACAACATTCGTGTTGGTGGCCGCTGCCCAAATTGAAGTTCAAGGAGTCCTTAACCCACTAATTCCTGTTAACCCCATAAGAACCACTCGTGCCTTTAAATGTGCCCTACTGGTTTCCCTCGATGGTAGCTTCTTTGTCTACCCAGGAAGCGGGAGAGCTTTTCCTATTCCAAGCAGCAAGGGATGATTACTGATTCAAGGCTGCCTTGAAATTGTCTATGAACTAAAGGAGGGAAAAGTGATCTTCAACCCGCTGATCTGGGAATCACTGATCTTCGGCCCGCTGATCGTTGGCCCGCTGATCTTTGGCCCGCTGAGACGAAAAGTAGATAGTTGAGCTCAAGAAACTTTGAATTTGAGTGAAAAATAATAATAAAAATATAAAAATAATTACTTTAACCCAAGGAAAAGTAAAAATATGTAGCTGTTAAAATTTTTCTTTAATGGAGGACACTGGATCTGAGATCTCCTGGAGTCTACTCGCCCAGGCTCGAGTGTTCACTCGAAATTTATTGTTTTCGAATTGCACTGCTGGTCGGAGGTCCTTGCTAAATCGCAGACCCGTAAAGCGTTCAATTTCATCCACCTTGACTCGGTGTTCGCTCAAGTTTCCACCCACCGACCGGCTATTCGCGATGATAAAACCCTCGACGAAAGGACGCAATCTGAGATTATGGCTCTCCACTATCAGCACCTTGAAGTAATGCGATGGCACGGGGATGGGAGTCCAATCGTTGACCTCATATTTCATTGACCACTTGCCGTCTTCGTGATTAGAGGGCGTGTATATCGGCCCAGTGTAGGTATACACTGAGCCAAATTGCTGTGCCTTGGTGACCACATACTGCTCCAGTTCGTTCCATATCTTACGCTTGAAGGCCTTACAGATTCTCATTGATCCACCGCTTAGGACGTAGACATCGTTGTATCGGAGATTAAGGGAGCTATCGCCGGACCGATCCGTCTCTATCTTTTGGTAATTAGCTCGAAAGTGTTCACATATCCACCTCGGTGTGTTGGTGCACAAATCCTGCGAGACAATATAGTCCTTGTGGACCAACAAATTCTCTGTGCTGGGCAGTCCGTATTTAATTAAATCCAGTAGATCTGCTGTGTTTGCCGAGTCGGTTCTAAGCATAAAGAAAGCACTGAAGAAATCAATTACGGGCGACACAACTACCTCCTTGATCTTGTCTCCAAAGGTTACAGAACGGTTCCACAAACGGCTCTCGTGATCGGTCCTAAAAGTGGATAACTTTTGTGGCGAGTGAAATATAATGAAGATAACTTTTAATACATTTAAGCTAAGCTCTTACAATGGGATAAAGCCTATGTCGATGATGATAGATATACGGATCCCTTCGGATCAGTCGAAATAGTTCTCTTATAGACACCTCCTGCTGGGCAAAGGCGCCGCAAAAAAATCCAGTTACTCCCGCCAGTGCATATAGTACGTACTGATGGACTGGTGGCGTCTCGTTATAGGACATCTTTCTGGGTACAATAATTTGGTTTCTGGTGTATATCAAACAAAAAGGTGATATCTAGGGCAAGGCCAGCTCAAACCTATTATAATTTATTTGTCAATCCAAATTTGGTTGATTCTCTAACCAAAGTCGCGAAAAACCTGTGATTCACTGGGATAATTGCTGCCAAACAATGCGCTTCTCCTCAATCCTTCGAAGAACCTCAATCCTGCATAGTGCTCGATCTCTCGAATGTCGCAGAGGAAGGACCGCAATGCCAGGTTATCCGGTATCGCAGCATTTGGCAGGACATAGCCCTCCATATAAGGCTGGCCCAGATGCTGATTCGATTCCACCATAATAACCTTGAAAAAGTGAGTGGGAACCGCCACCATATTGATTCCTATCATGTCATATTCCACTCCAAATTTGCCGCCAGTCCTCTGCTTGGGCTTATAGAGGGGACCCGTGCACACGTAGACGGATCCAAAGCGATTGACCAGCGATCTCACATATATCTCCAGCCTATGCCAAGCGCCCCGATTAAAGCCCTTGCCGATTTGTGGCGCTATGTTGGTAAGAAAGAATGTATCCTGGCAGTGATTCTGCTGTAAATGATGATTCCCTGCGGCTGCCAGGTGTCCGCGATCAAAGCCAGATCTGCGATAGTCTGTCAATTCGGATCTAAAGTTGGACGGCACACTCATATCCGCTTGAAATGGTCTCCGACGGGATCCGGATCGTTCCGAATGGATGCTGTCCGCCTGAAGGTGTTCACACACCCAATGGGCCACTCGATTCCGGCGATCGTAGGAGAGCACAAAGTCACTGTAAAGCCGTAAGTCATCCAGTCCCGGGAAGCCGTATTTCATGATCTGGCGCATACGGTGATCGGCCTCATCGTGGCTCTCAAAGAAAGCAAACTGAAACGGGGATATTAACTTATATTAATTATAAATTAATCTCAAATGGATTACTTTTACCACTTCATCAATTTGGGGACTAACATAGTAGGCATAGGGATCCCTTTGTATTAAATCCTGCAAACGTTGCCTGGCGTTTTTGTGCTGAAAGTACATGCCTGCCACAAAGGATGCACTGAGTGCAGTGACACCCAGGGCTAAACTTAGTCCCAGGATATGCCATTTATGGTCCATAAATGGGGCCTTACAATATGCCCATCTGATAAATAAATAAACCTAAATGAAGGCTTTCTCCTGGCTAAATAAATAAATATTCAATATTGAAGTAAATTCTAAAAGATTCACGTTTATTCAATTAATCCAAGATCTGCATACTGGTAAGACTGGTGCACAATGGAACACTTGCCGAACTGGCTACCGAATTGGCAATCATACTGGTTACCGAATCGTCTATTTGACTGCCTGCCGGAAGGGTTATTTGACTGCCTGCCGGAAGGGTTATTTGACTGCCTGTCGGATTGGTTATTTGACTGCCCTCCAAATGGATATCTTGACTGCTTGCCGGTCTGTTTAAAAGACTAACAACTGAGCTGGGTACTTGGGTATTGATAAAATTGCGGTCCATGTTCTCGAAGAATCGCAGACCTGCGATAGTCTCTATCTCCCGGATATCGGCGAGTAGGGTCTTCAGGTCGATGTTATTGTTCAGCGGCGTGTTTGGCATCACATAGGCCTCCGCATAGGGTACGGAATCCGCCTCGAACTTGGGATCTATGACCAGCACCTTGAAGAAATGCGTGGGCACGGCAACCATAATTCTATCTTCCGTTTGGTACTCCAAAAACCAATTGTCGGCCTTGATCTCCCGGGGCAAGTAAATGGAACCTGTATAAACGTATACGGTTCCATGCTGGCGGCTCATCTCGTTCACGTGCTGAAGCAGCCGCTCCCAAACGGAGAGATTGAAGCCCCTGTTCATGAAGGGCTTTATGTTGGATAGGAAAAATACTCGGGAAGCCTCCGATTGGTTAAAGGCTCTTGCGGGAGTTACCGATGATGTGGGCCTTCCGTAAATTGTAGTGTTCGCGATGTCAACTCTCTCGCACATCCACTGAATGGATGAGTTTCGACGATCGAAGGAGGTCACAAAGTCGAAGGCCTCGTTGAGACTAATATCATTTGTGCTGGGGAAACCGTACTTCATGATTCCGGCCAGCTTGTGAGTATCCTCACCACTCCCCACTAACGCTTTGCTGTCAGCGTCCACCTTGAAGATGCCCAGCTGGAAAGGAATCGAGATCATTAAATGGGAGTAGACTACAACTCCCAATGGATGTGACTTACCAATCGGTACAGCTTCCTGCGTATAAAGTAGGCATGAGGATTGCGCTGCTCCAGTTTTTGGATATTTCGCAGCACATCAATGTGCTGATAATAGGCGCCCAGGGCGAAAAAGGAGCCGGCTGTGGCCGCCACGATACCAAGGATAGCCTTGGCGGGCATTTCTATCCATCAATCACTTAGCAAACAATAATTTAGATCTTAAAAATGTGGAATATTTGGGAAAAGCATAAACCTTATGTGTGTGTGAGTGATGCTTTTGGAAAAGTATATATTCAACGTTTGAGTTTAGAATGAAATGTGACTATGTTGGGCCTGTAACACCTTTTAAATATAATAGTGCATTTTCTAGAATTTTCAAAAAATTTCCCATTGACTTTTCCCAGCAGTTAATCTGCAAAGTTGTCGTGTCCAAGTTCAGAGCGAATCTACAGGCAACACTTGGCTGCACTTGCCAACTGCATTAAGTCAATAGAAAAAGTTGCAGTCATCGTTGCAGCGTCTGAAAACTAAAAAGTCCTTAGGACAAAACATCCCCTAACCGCTACCACCCCTTGGCTGACATCACCCCAAAACCACATAATAAGCGTTTTGGGGGCTCTGCCTGACTAAACCAAAAATGGCGTCAAGATTTATTCACCAAATCTCGACGTACTTTGTTATGCTTAAAAATGTTAGTTGTGGATTTACAGTTTTTCGGTTTTTGGCCACAGAAAAACTTTCCTGCCCCAGCAGAAAGTTTTGAACGGTAAAGTGATGGAAAGTGTAAAGGATTTAAGGTAGAAGCAGTGGCGGCAGGGGACTGAGTTTGGATATTGGATATTGTAGTTGAAAAAATGTTTAGTTTTAATTATTTAAATACGGTTTAAATTCAACCAGAGCTTTAAAATGCTACTAAATGGATTTTACATTAACTTTAAAGCCTAAAAGTTAAAGACAAAAGGGCCTCCTTGCCGCCTGGGAGACACTTGACAGCAGAAAAACTTTTCCGACACTTGACAAGGGCAAAGAAAAACCTAAAGAAATGCGGTAAATTTTGCTTTTAAAAGGAAACTACAACCTAGTATCACTCGTCCTGAATCCAATACCGATTTGCCCCACAAACTCTACAATTTCCAATTTCACATCAATTTTGTGGAGCTTGCCAGCCAGCCGCGAGGCATTGCCAATTAATTTCCAACGTCTAATTGGCGGTTTGCCAAATTCATTGGCCTCCCGGGTATGCGAGTCCTGCCCCTCGCAGCACCGTTTGCATATTGATCGATGTCTGGAGGTCCTTTTGGCACTACACATAGTGCCGCCTCGATACTTGCCCTGACTTTCCTCTGGCGGATTTTCTAATCAACAGGACTCGCCCAAATTTGCATAATTAAAACGCTTTCAGTTTTCTCCGTGGCTCAGGTGGAGCCACGCCCCAAAAACATTTTCCCGGTTTCTTTGCCAACGAAAATTGACTCGCTAAGTGAGTGAAAATTTGTCGCCTCATTTGAGTTTGGATTAATGAATTATGTACTTTGGGGGCTGCTTAATTAGGCGAGCTTCGAATGTGATTAGGGGCCAGGCAATTAGCCGATAGGTCTGAAAATTTTCAGGATCTGCGATAATCATTTGCTGACTGACAGCCATAAAAATGTAGCCTTTGGGTTTTCCCGACAAAACCGAAACTCATTACGGCCAGAGTTTTCTCTTTTTTGTATACTCTCTTTACATATTTTTACAGCAGGTCAACTTAATGGAGGTAATTAACTTATCTGGGTTAGAAAGGGTGAAAAGGTTGAATTTTTATTTGCTTTTTAACCGAAACATGTGCCGGGGAAGTCAATTATCGTCTGCGGGTTAAATGTTTTTTGTTTAAAAAACACTTTTTTTGAGGCAATATTCTTAAAAGCTTGTAAACAAATTATTTATTTAGGGGCTTTCATGGCTTAGAATTACTAGGATTAATCATAAATCATTTAGAGATTCCCAATAGCAATTAACACTTTGGTTGCTGACGATGCCTACTATTAATTATAGCAATCATTCAAGGGAGAGTGTCATATGTACATTTCTATGTACATATATGTTCATATATGTATATTTATAGAGAGAAATACAGATTACGGGGAAGCAAGAGCACAGACTTGGGGTCGCCCTGCTCTCCGATCAGTTCCAGTTCCAACGCTCGACAACGATCGTCGCGGGTTGTTTTGAGAGTTCCATCAGTTAGTTTGGGCCCGTTGAGCAGGTCAGATCTGCGGATCTCGTTCTTCCGGAGAGCATAAATCTTTAACGGTAGAGCTAGGTCATCGCACGCACTAGATCACTTAGGAGACCTCTTTGAGGAGATCCACTTCAACGGTCACAGGTCCCACGGGCGAAACCGAGAGTAATTATGATCTCGCAGCTGGGACGTATTGGTATTATTAGTGCCGCGATTTTGGCATTAACTGCCCTTATTGTGGGTGAGTCTACACACGGAGAAAAAGCTTTAATTTTGCAATTAAAAAGGTTGCTAAATATTATTGCCAAACAGACGTTTTGCCCTTCCTAAGTATAGGTTCAAACTCTAATTATAAAAATAAATAATGTGTGAAATCATCCATTAGCATCTCCGGTCAGCAATGAGGAAACAGCTCTAAATCCCAATGCCAACTGCAATTATACACTCATCAAGTCCAAGACCTTGGGTGTGGATCCCTCGTTCTGGAAGAAGTTCTTCAAGCATTGGATACCCTTCGTTGGCAGTTCAAGAAGTAAAATGCAATTCATACTCTTCAAGCGGGATTTTGCAGATTGCGGAAGGGAATTGCTCATTGGCGATGTGGAAAACCTCAAGAACTCGGGCTTCGATGCACGTCATCCAACGAGGTAAGGGGATTTCCTGGGAGATTAAAGCATTGATAGAGGGGAACTTTTCCGCTTGACATATTGTGGAGGACTCATTAATTGTGGGGAAGTAATTGTGCAAAAGTCGATTTGTTTACATTTAATCGTATAGAATAATTACCGAAAAGCTGTTTAAACACTTGCCAACTGTAAATACTATAAATAGTGTATTCAGTATTCCCATTCATTAGAAGCTTTTACGTCAGAAGTATCAAATTATTGAGAGAGCAAAATAAGCCAAATATTTGCCAAATTCTCTCATCAAATTTAATTTACTTATTTTTGAGATAATTATGAAAACTGGTTTATAATATATTTTTATTTTAACGCTGAGCTTTCGTGTGGCCTATCGATCCCTTATCGCTCATTGCCATTTCATTGACACTCAAATAATTGCCAATTATTTAGTTCTTTTTATTGTGAATTAAAACTTTTTAAATTAAGGGAGGTATAAGTTTATAAGCTATTCTTTTTGTTGAAAGAAATTACCGCATGTTCAACACAAGTTTTGCATTTAAAAAATAACGATAAGATAAGGTAGGAATTGATGATTTGCATGAGATAAGATTTGTTTACTTAAAAGGCGGCATTGATATGTAAAGGTGATGTTATCTTTTTTGGCGGTATTCCTAGACATTCTTTTAAAATGAATACATATTTATTTTTGGTTGAAAATTAGCTAAGAAATTTTAACAGAATTATTTGGTGTATGCATTATAAAAATATATTTCCTATAACTCTTTCTGTTCTTATTTTCTTTGTTATATTTATTTTTATTCTATTGAAATTTATGATTTTTATAAGCTATATTCATAACCTTATTTACCTTTTTCTCCCCCAGAATTGTCATTCACGGCTGGATGAGTCAGAGCAAGGGTTCTCACATCAGAAGGGTGAAGAATGCCTATCTGAGCCTGACACATCCTGGCCTTAATGGAGAGCCGCCGCGTTATGAGGATTTTAATGTTATTGTCTGTGACTGGAGCAAGATTTCCACGAATGTCAACTACTTCGAGGTGGCCAAGACAGTGGAGGATCTGGGTGCTCTGCTGGCTGATCTAGTGCGGCATCTTCATCTGGAAGCCAATCTGCATTACGACGATGTCTACGTAATTGGACACTCTTTGGGCGCTCAGATTGCTGGCAGTGCTGGCAAGCAAATCCAGCCATATAAATTCAATACCATTTACGCTCTTGATCCTGCGGGACCTCAGTTCCGGGATCAGACCGACGAGTATCGAATCGATGCCGGCGATGCCTCTTATGTGGAATCCATACAAACCAGCGTCAGCTTTGGCTTTGAGAAGCCCGTGGGACATGCCACCTTCTATCCCAATTATGGTAAAAATCAGAAAAAATGCTATGTGTATGGGTGTTCGCACAAGAGGTCTCATGATTATTTCGTGGAAACCCTGACGAGTCCGGCGGGCTTTTGGGGACCCCGCTGCGAGCGTCAGGATGATGGAACCTGGATTCTCCTACTTAGCGATGGGGAGTACCGGATGGGAGGGGAGCCTTCGGTACCGAAGAATGGAACCTTTTATGTGAAAACCTACGCAAAGCCACCCTATGCCATGGGTCACAGGTGGCAAACTGAGCCGGCGCCACGAGAGGATGAGGAAGAGAACTCCACCGAGGAGTAGAAGTTAAGAAGAACCTCTTCTTATTTGAACTGTGAATAAAATAGAGTGAAAAATACACGACAATTAATTTTTAAAATATAATTTATTAAATAATCTTAGGAAGTATATATTTTAAGGTCTCAGTGTTTCCTTGTGCTTTATCTTTAAAATATTTTATTAAATTTTTTAAAGCGATTTTGGAATTGTTTTCTATTTGCTCTTTAACTGCTTTTCTTAATTTTTGTTTATTTTAATGCATATTTTAATACTTTTGATGAAATTTAATATTCCCTTAGGCCCCGCACTCTTGTTTTTATTTCCCCTTAAATATATGAACCAATTTAAGTGTTTCCCAAAACATTTACCAGGAAATACCAATTTCTGGCTTCGGCAAGTTCTTCGGTAATTTCCCTTTGTAATCAACGCTTAGAGATTTTGTATAAAAAGGTTCCAAGCCGCGTAAGGCTTAACCATTCTGTTGCCAACTTTAAATCAAAAATGTTGGGAAGTTCAGGTTTTTTCGTTAGCTTGGCAGTTTTGTTAGCCATTGTAGCCGCGAGACCTCCTCTTTCCAGGGTTTCTATTGAACATAAGATTGAAGTTCCATTTACAGAAGAGAATCAGAAATATATAAGTTATAGAACTACAGGACAGCCAATCAGAGAGATGACAATCGTTCAATATTTTGTGAACCAAAATGAAGAGTCCTCCGAAGAGCTAAACGGTGAAACCAGCAAGGAGGCAAGAGAAGGATCTTACAGTGATGAAATATTCGCAGAGCCAAATGAAGGATCTTCCGAAGAAGAAAGTGAAGAGTGCATTGATCCGAGGGATGATAAAAATTCTAAAGGACAAAGTAATGAAACCAGCGAAGAAACATATGATGAATATTTTGATGACCAAAGTGAGATCATTATTGAAGAGAGGAGTTCAGATGGCGGCCTAGTTTAACATTTATTTAAAAATCAAATTTCAACTCATAATAGGAGAGGCATAGAAAAACCGGTCACAGCTTTTTCATTAATTTCAAATACAAATAAATTATCATCTTAAAAAACTAATAACATGAAGTTTCTGGTTTATAGTCTAACTCTGCTTAGACCGCTAATGACTATTGTAGCCTTTACATTTGCAGAGTCTAAAGAGGATGCGGAAATTGACAACGTGCTGGACGATGACTTTCCAGATATAGATGCTATATTCGAATACTAAATGGTGTGTAATGTGTTTCGTTTTTCTCATTCGAATTCTTTAAAAACATTTAGTTTTTGTAGCCTTGCATTTTGCTGCGTATGAAGCTCGCTGCTCTTACATAATTTTCCTCTGCGGACCGAAAATTTTTAATTAAAACAAACAATATGTTGCCCCGACTTGTTTTTGGTGCTTCTGGGGAAGGGGGGTCTGTGGATGCTGCACAAAATTGCAGTTTTTTGGGGCCAGGGGCTGGGGCAAGTTGTTGTAAATGCATTTACTCGGCTTAATTAGTTGAGATTTTACATTATTCATACGCCACGTGTGACCATCGTTTGCCCACTTTTTGGCCCACCAAGCGTGCTGATCCCAGCCGTCGCTTTCCTTTCTTTTCCTGACAGCATCATAATTTCCACTTAATTAAAGTTGTCGTTGTTGTGGGTGGGCGGAGTTTGCGGTTCGCTTGCCAGAAACTTGAACAGATGCATTTTCGCATTTAAAGTTTTAGATGGTTTTAGGTGTCGGGTATCACACTGGCATGAGATGTGGCTCATAATTTAATTAGTGGAATATGTATTATAAAAAGTTTACAGTTGGATTTAATAGCTAAGATTTAGAGGATTGCATTTTGTCTAAAAAAAAATTATTTTAACAATTTAATGTTTGCTTTAAGGTATAGAAAAAAATTAATTCATTAACTTTGGCTTATCGAAATTAGCTACATTTATTTTTTTATTTAAGCTTTGAATATATATATAACCTTGTGCCTTTAAGTCAAGTATTAAATTTCCTTTTATTCGGACAAAAGTCCTGAAAGTTGACAAGCCAAGACAATTAAATGTTTGACATAATCCATTGATTGGTTTAATATATTTCCCAACTCACTTATCATAATGCTTGTCCTAAATTGACAGTTGAAAGCCAAGCTGGGCCACAGGAATAATCTTTTGAGGTTGCGGCATTCAAAAGGATTCTCGTTAAATCTCAGGTGGAAAATGCCAACGCTTAAATTTTATGCAAAATCATTTACCCCTCTTTTTTCCCGCCGACCCAAAAATAGTTGCAAACCTTTCGATTTAGCTGGGAATGGATTCCTCTGCGATTGATGATTGTGTGCGTATTCCTTGGGGGATTCCCTTCAGTCCTGTCCCTCTACATTTGATTATTTAAATTTTCCCATTCGCTTTCATGGCGTATAAATTATTTATGAGCCATGAGTGTGTTTGTGTGTGTGAAAGAGGACGTTGGCATTTCCATTATGGCATTCTAATTAAGGTCCCCCACAAAATGTCTCCCAAGTTCATAGTAAGCAACACCTTTCGTAACTGATGACCAAAGGTCCTTGGTCCTTGGTGTGATGGGAATTAGACCCTTAGAAATTCACTGGAAAATGCACGAACCAGGAATTTCTCAAATCCTTTTCGTGGACAGCCTGAAGACCAATTTGTCGCCTCAAAATGGACCGTGTGAGTGTCATAACTTTGCTGCTGCTGTGTGTGTGTGTGTGTGTGTATGTTGGGTGTTGAGATTGTCGCTTAGAAAACCCTTAAAAAAAAGAAAGGAAAAATTAAAATGAAATCAAGTTACAAAAGGTTACAAAAGGCAGAAACCCAGATATTCCTGGAAAATGAGTCCGATACGAAGGCGATGACAATGACTTACATCATTGCAGGGGGGAAAAGGATCTGCAGGACTCTCTCTCTCTTACACACACTCGTTAAAGTTCATGTGCACACGCACTTAGGTCAGCAGATATCGGGCCAGGAAGTGAGAAGCTCCGCCACTTTGGCACACTCACTCACATATGTATGTGCTCGGGATATCAGCGTCTCAGTATCTCCACGTCTCCGATGCTATTTGTGCAATTTTATAGCGTTTTTATGGCACACAAGTTTTGTGCTTTGTGTGCTGTCAGTGGGTGGGTCCTGTCCCGGAGTCCTGCGTCCGGTTCTCTCTTTAAAATATTTAAATTTGATGTGAGTGTGTGTGAGAGTGTGAATGTGCGGGTGGAAATGGCTGGGAAATTCGGTTCCGTTGTGTGCTCAACTGTGTAATAGAGGCCGTCTTCAAGTAAATGGTAAAAGGGCATAGGGAACATGCAGAAATGCTTAGGGGAAAGGTCCCCCTTTTCAGGGCCTCAAAGTTTCAAAAATGCAATTTATAAATCTAGGGGTAAGCACTTGATTTTTAAGTAAAATAACATAGAAAGTATTGAATAAATATATATTTTTTTAACTCTATAGGTTTTTATATAATTTAATTTGTGTTTATATAATTAAATAATTTTTAAAATATGTATTTCTTACATATTTACCGATTTTAAGAATAACTTTAGTCTTATATCTTGTGATTTATTTCTGCAAAAATTTTTAAGGTATTCTGTACAACTTCTAAAAGCCACCAAGAGTTTAAACTAAAAAAGATATATATTTTCTTAAAGACAAGTTATAAAATAATCCCCTACTTCTCAGCCCCTCATTATTGAGCACTAACTTTTGGCTTTTCCCCTAGACAAACTGCCATTGTTTCGCCTCATATATTTTTGAAGCCATGACGATATATGTATAGAAGTGTCCTTGCCAACCCTGAATGCTGGGAATTTCTCCCCTAACAATTCACATATACTCGTATCTATGTCAGTTCACTTGAGTGCTGTTGTTGTTGCGGCTTCTACTTTTCGGGCCTTTTTCCAAGTTTTGCGGTGTGATTTTATGTGCAAACTTAAATTATACAATTTGGGGGGCCATGAATACATTTTTCCCATCGTCATCGTCTTGAGCTGCTCGGCTGATGTTGCCTGTGCTGTTGCTGGCGAAAGGGACAATGAGTTGCTAAATGCTTTGAATATTCTTCTGGCCATTGCCAGGCACTGCATGCATAATATACGATATATGGCCATGTCAGATGCGAATCCTACGAGCTAGAGGAGAGAGTGTCCTTTGGGGAGGAGGCTGGTGAAATTTGTTGACAGGTCGAGTATGTCGTGCGGTTTCTTCTGCCAAAGCATCTTGGCCAAAAATTGTGAGCAGCATCACAAGGATTTTGGTTTTGGTTTCCCTTGCAAAATGTGGCATTGTGCTGAAAGGAATAAATATAGGAAGGAACTCTGATATATAGTTGCTTATTGTTTAAGTTTTTTAGGGAAATAAACTAAAAAAACGTATCTAAAATAGCATAAACAAATACCAACTACCTAACCAACTTCAAAGTTCTCTGAAATTCACTGCAAATTAGCCATTTTATGTCCTGTCGTTAAAAGTTCCCCTCTTTGAATTTGCTTTAGCTTTTGTTCTTGTGTTTTATGGAATGCACTCTTTATTAACAAGACAAGTTAATGATTGGGGTTTTTGCAGTCGCCGCCCTTAATGCCAGTTAAGCTCATAACAAAGTACGCACTTTGTGAGCATTTAAATGCCAGCAATAACGACAGCGCCACACGATGTCCTCTGACCTCCCAGCCACCGCCCACGAATGCAGCTGAGATCCCAAGCAGGACCTTCATTGTTGTTTTGTTTCTGCTCTTTTAATCCTTTTTTTTTTCGCATGTACATTATGGCTGCTGGCGGGCTTGTGTGTGAGTGTGTTTAATGGGCGGTGGTCAAAAAAGTTTGCACATGTGCTGTCGTCAGCTAATAGTGCTCGTAAGCACCCTTTTTGTTCGAGTGTGCGGAGTAAGGCGAGCTGGGATTAATTCAATTATGCATATTAATAAATATACTTTATATTTAAATTACACTTTTACGGGTTTGTTTGTAACTTAAGTTATCTTTAAGAGCAAAAACACATTTATTAACTGCGAAGCCACGTGGTAAAAGCTTAAGGCTTTCCTTAAAAAAAGAATAAATGAGGCATAAGAAATAAGAAGAGAATTATGAAAAGGCTTTTTATTGAAGCTCTACAATGTTTTGGATTTTTATAATTAAATGTTTCCTTTTTCTCTTATAACTATTTTTTAGCTATAGTAAAATTGAAGAGATTTTAAATTTGAAGAAGCCGGCAACGACTTTTATAGCGAACTTGACTGGAGAACCAATAACTAACAGCTTGACTAAACCAACAAAACAAATTTAATTTAGTATAAATATAAAAGTAAATCGGTTTCGTCAAGTTCGTTGCCGAAGTCTTTTGTTTTCGCCCACCACAGCTTGTGAGCAAGGGAAAACAGAAGAAAAGAACGTAGAACCTGCAGATCCATCACGCTCTTTCCCTCGCTTTCCTCTCACCCTTAAGCTGTTGTTGGTTTTCACTCAAACGACCCTTTAAAAATATTTTTTAATATATGTTTTACCAGTAAATGAGTGATTTTCTACCCCGTCAACCAATATATCCTAGATCAGCATAAACAGAAGAATCGATCTAGCTCTGTTCTAAAATTTTAAATGACAAATTGCATAAATGAAAAATCATATTTTGGCCAGCATTGTTGTGATTTTAGAAAGCATTGTTGTTTGTTTTTTTTAGCTTAAAAAATCAGCAAACCAAATAAAAAATTTAATTTTTAAGAATTTAAAAAAAGTAAGAACACCATAATCATGTACATAAATAAAATATTGTTGATTGATTAAGAAAAGCAAGATATAGTGTGTTGGGCTTGTTTTCTTTTAAATATAAAATAATTTCTATAAAATATATTTGTTTATATTTAAATGATCTCTAAATTCCATTCCATGGGCGATGGGTCTTGCCATGGAGATTCTGGCGAACGTTTGGTTAGTTTTAAAAACCAAAAGCTAATTGGCATAGTCTGCCAAATATGTTTATCAGCCGAAACAGCTTGCTAGTTAAGGCTTTTTGGAATTTAGAAATAAAATATAAGTGGTTTAAAGGTTTATCTTTAAAAAACTCTGCATATGTTCTATAATTATTGCAACATGTCCTGGTCTGGGCTTCCCTCTAACGAGTTTGTGCAAATTAAAAGCGATGGTGGACCAGAGTTCGCTGGGAGTCACCACTGGTTTCTATTGTCCTGTAGCCACAGCATTTATGAAATCTATTTGCAGAATGCAAAGCAAAGCGCAGCAGAAAAGAAATTGCATTAAAAACAAATACACAACGGGTTGGATGGGGTTTTCCCGCCGCCAGTTATACAAGATGTTTATAAAGGGCACGGCTTAGGCACGTTCCATGCTCCATGCTCCATGTCCAGAAGCCACGGAGCACGGGTGCGAGTGTGAACAAATAAGCAAACAGGAAGAGGAACAGGAACCAGTAACAGGATGCCTTCCGACACGACTTTTCCGATGGCAAAGCAGAGGAAGGAAATTGTGCAGAAATGTACAGATATGCACAGAGAAAAATTTAACCATATCAATTTATTTTTATTATCTTTACATTATTTTTTAGATGGATAAATATTTATATTTATCTTAAATTGAAGAATTTTATTCTACTTGGGTTTTTAGTTGATTTAATTTATATAAGTTTATAATAATTTAATTTTCTTTGTGCAATAATAACTGCAACAAACAAATCGCAAATTGAAATGGCAGATAAGTAGCAAGAGCTGCAGGACTCCTTCTTGTGCTATTGCAGCAAAGGGAATGGAAAATATAAAAATCAGGACCCCGTCCGTGCTCCTGTCAAGGCAATTGCCACCCTTGTCTCCTCCTCCCCCCACCCCCCCCGCCATACCATCGTCGCCTGGCAACATTGTTAACCCAGCAAGTTATGCATTCTTAATTTAATCGCTGGAATTGACTCTCCTCCAGAGCCCATCTTCCACTGGCTTAGCGGCCGGGGTTATTTTTCCGTGGCTTCGTCTTTCCATGGCAAGTTTGCAGCAGAGATTAGGCATATATCATGCGATTATATTGCATAGTTTGCATTGCCCAATGACTTGGAATCGCTTTTCCTTGCCCTAAAACTCGGCAGGAGGGAGATTAAGTTGCAGACAATCCTCGAAGAAGGCGGAGTCCCAGAGGATACACAAGGAAAGGATGAAGCTAGAAGGAGTTGTAAACTTTTTGGCCACAAGATCATGAAATTAAGCTTAAATTTTAAGAAGTAAAACCTTATAATTAAACTTTATTCACTTTATTTGATTTATTTGTAGCAAATTTTTGTTTAAGTTTGTTGAGGCTGAAAAATTTAAAATTAAAATTCTCAAAAATCATTTTATGCTTTGCAATTTATTAGAAAACGCTGCATGGCTTATTAAATCTTCTTAATTGTCTCCAGGATCCATGGGCGTAGCTTTGCCACATCGGCAAAGACTGCTGGATAATCCCGATCTGCTCTTCCAAAAGACGCAATGCCCACGAGCTGGCCACTGGAATCCAAGGCACCTACAGAGTCAGCGCTTAAGACACCTTTGCCCGGAGCTCCAACACAGATCATGACTTGGGTTATAGCAGCGCTTAAGACACCTTTGCCCGGAGCTCCAGCACAGATCATGACTTGGGTTATAGCAGGGCCGAATTCTTTAAGGCAGACGATCAGGTGGTCTGAATTGGGCAGTTCTCGACCCATTTTACCCCATCCGGAAAAAAAAGCCTTAGATCCGGGTACTGGTGAACCGCTTGCCAGAGGAATGGGTCTGACATTGCTATCGAATACAAGAGGCCTTTCAAGTTTAATTATGGCCACGTCATTGGAATAGTCGTAGAATAACCATTCTTGGCCTTTGAATGCATGGGAAATGAAACGGGATATGTGCACCAGATGACTTCCGTTGTGGCTGTGTGATGAACCAACTCTCACGGTCATTCTGGAGGCTTTCCGTTTATTTGACACAGTGGGCAGCCGTGATAAGAATCTCGTTACTATAAATAGCCGCTCCGCAATGGTGTTTGCCATCCACCTGAAGGGAAGCCATCCAGGGAAAGGATGAAATCAACGCCGATTGACCTCCCATAATCCGCTCCGGAGGCCATCCGGCAAAGATCAGGCGAAAACTGAAAAGCAGGACTCTCCACTTGACATCTTAAACTAAAGACAAAAACGTAACTAATTTTTAGTAAAGAGAGTCACTTTATATACTCTTAACTGTGATTATTAGCTAAGTACTTAGGACTATCCATTCAAAAATGTATTTAAGTTAAAAACTTGAGCTGGAATGTTGATAAAAATGTAAAAAGTTGCAAAACTCATTTACAAGAGATATTATCTGCTCTTTAATTAAGGTAAGAATTTACATAATAAACTTAACAAACTTATTACTTTAGGTTAAATAATAAATAAGTGGAAATCATTTAAGAAAATTAAAAATTGATTGCCATATATCGAAAACAAAAACTAATTAATGTTTTGACACTGCTTACAATTTTTCTTTTTTTTAACTAACTAAAAAAATATTCTAATTAAAATATGAGTAAAATACGTCTCAGTTTTTGCTCAATATACAATTTATTTAATAGAAATTTAGGCCATTTGTCATAGAATATTAAATATTAAACTTAACAGTTTAAAAAATTGTAAATAATTATTAAAAGCATAGGGATTAATAATGACATTTCATAAATATTTTTAAAAAGAATTCTTAAACAGTTTCAATTGCTTTCAATATCCAGTCTCGGTAATGGGCAACACTGGCATAAAGACCGGCCCCCAGACATAACACTCTTCCGCCTCTGGACACGATTCCCACCAACGTGCCGTTCACCACCAAAGGGCCACCCGAATCTCCATTACACACGGCTTTGCCTAGGTAACCGGCACAGATGTCTCCACGGTGCACCCTAAAGGGATACTTAATTTTACACCAAGTCTTGCTTGAAATCCTAAGGTCCACGCCCTGAAGGTGTATCGGAATGCCCAGGTAGGAAATACCCCAGCCAGTTGATAAGGCTTGCGATCCTTTGCCTGGGTCCGTTTCAGCCAATGGTATTGATTTAATGGATCGATTAAGGGCGAGGGGTTCCATTAATTTCAAAACGGCTACATCATTGTCGGCCTCATCGTTGTAGCTCTCGTGATATTTAAATGCGGTAACTTTGACCACAGTCCCTCCGGAATTATGTTTCGAGGATCCCGCTCGAATCGAGAGCCTTTTAACAATTTTACCGTGAACACAGTGAGCAGCTGTTATAATAATGGTTTCACTGTAGATGCTTCCGCCGCAGTTATGTGAGCCATCATACTGCAAGGACACCTGCCAGGGAGCCTCGTCGATTTCTATATTGTATCCGCCAAGTATGCGATCCTGGGGTTCGGAAATGCCAGGACTTGCAGTAAGCAAGGCCACTGACGAGAGCCACAGAAAACTGAAAAGTAGTAGCATTATTAAGTTGCCTTCTGTGAAGTTTTAAACACTTTGTTTTCAGTGCTGGCAGGTTTTCCGCTTTTATAGAAATTTCTCCTGAAAAAACTTGGCATTAAAGTTAATTATTTTACATTTTTAATATATTTTAATTTTCTAAAGTGAAGAAGAATAATAAATCAATCATTAGTAGTTGTAAAACAATAAGTTTATGAACTTATTTGAGTCCTGTTGTAAATTTCACAAAGAAAATATATTAAAGATAATTTTTAATAAGCGTTTTCACTTATATAATAAAAAATAATACATTTTTAACAATGTATGGACCTTTCTCTTTAAAGTATTTTCATTAATTTCAATGCCACAAACCTTCACAGTCCACTTGCATATAATAAAGGAAATTTGATATTAGAATTGATATTGGTTCTTCATTAATAAATGCATTGTGTTTGTCAGGACAATGAGTTGCGCTTTGGCGACTGAAAATTGCATTAATCATACGCCCCGTAGGGTGCCAAATATTATACTCGAAAATACTGACGCACACACACCCACACACACATATTTCATCCACTTTTCACCGCCTGGAGCATCCATCAAATTAATGGAATTTCATATTTGCTTTGCTCTTGCTCACTAGCCGAAGAAAATTTGTTTATCCAGCTAAAATGTTATCGAGTTCGTAGCACCCTCAATGCTGATGTAGTTAGTTCTTCTGGCCAAGTGCAGCATTTTTTTTTTGTAATATATTTTTTAATACAATTACTTGCCCGACTTTTGGTAAACCCCCGAGGCTGTGAACAAAAAATCTAAAACGCTGACTCATAACCAATGCGGCCGCCGAAACAAGTTTGTTTGAAAAAGGTTATTGTATTAAAACAATTTGGTATGCAGACGAGGAAAGCTCTTTTGCGGAATTGGGAGTAGATTCTATTTCGGGTGAACAGAGAAAAAAATCGAAAGAACTTATAAATGTATTTGATGATTGGTTTTTCTTCAATAGGAAATTTAGCCGGGCAATATTTTATGCAATCTTGTTTGATATTTATAAAGAAAGTAAAAAGAATACGTTAGTCCTGGCAAACTTAGAAAATATTAATTTGCTATTAATGCAAACATTTAAAAATGATTTATGGTCTTTTATTTAATATATTTTATTGTTTAAAAAATACAATTTCCATATTTTTAGATTCCCCATTTTGGCCTCCTTAATTAATATTAATATTAATATATAATATACATTTTCTCTATCTGCAGCTTAAATTCCAGACACGTTTTCTCCCCACGCAGTTCAATGGTTTAAACGCTTTTCCGGGCAGGCGAAAATTCGCATGGACTGCAATCAGATAGTCATGCACTTGACGCTGCTTCGAAATGCCCTGCGGGCCGTTGTCCTTGTCAACAGCTATCGCCCTTTGGTCGAGGTGAGAACGTGAAACTGGATGGTTAGGGATGTAGGTAGGTAGGTAGGTCGTTCGGGGGCCCAGTTTACTGCCCTGGGGTTAGTTAGGCTAATTTAGCGAAGCGTCCCCATCGAAAGCTGCTGCTCAGCTGGCAAGTCAAGTGGCTTGCACCAAGTGAGCATCGCCCTCGCCCAATTAAACTCAACCAGAATCCGGCAAAAGCCCTTCACGACCGGGCAGATGGGCAGAAGCTACTGGCCGTAATGGTCATTACTCATAGTTATGGACACTAATCTGATGCACTTGGAAAAGGATTTGAATTGGAAGGAAGTTATATTGAAATTAAGTTGAGAAGACAGAAAATGTTTTGACTTTTTAATTACAAATTAGAGTGACTGTGTAAATATTATAAAAATTTGAATTTTAAGGCCTTAAAGGGTAAAATATAAATTAATTTAAAAACCCTTAGTTACCGATTTCTTTTTTGCAATCTCCTACCTTAGATAATTTCCCACCCTTTTACCTGGACCCTTAACTCCTGCATTTTCCATCTCTACTAACTGGCATTTTGCAAAATTTCAGTGGAGGCGGCAATTGAATGATAACACAAGCAGCAGCTGCAACGTTAAAACTAAATTGGCCAACGAGCGACCAAACTACTGCGTGTCTACCGGGCTCCCGGTTTCAGGATGCTCTGTATATCCCTGTCCACCTCCTGCTATCCCCCTGGCTAGGGAAAATCGCCCTGCACATCTGTGGCATTTTTGGCAGCAAATTGAAATGAAAATCTCGCCGCGGTTTTCTGGCTTTGTTCAACGGTTGGCCAGTCGGATATTTGCTGGTTGCAGCCTGATAAAGAGGCGATGGAAGCGACGGATTTGGGTGTCCAGGATGGTTCTAAATACCAGGAAAATTGGAATAAAATATATTAAAAATTTAAATATAGGTTGCCGGTGAAAAATAATAAAATTGCTTCTATATTTTATTGAAAATAAATTTATAAAGTAGATAAAATGCTAGTAAAATTGATAACAATATCTAAAAGCCTTTAAGAACTAGACAGTTATATTTAATTAGAAAATTGTTATTTTTATTTATAGTAATTTTTTTGATTTAATAGTTATTAATTGTTTTAAAAAGATCTTAAAGCGTATTGGTTATTCAGAACACCCTCAAGCACGCAGCTTCAGAGAAGACCTTGCCCTGCCCTGTCTTCCCCTTGGCAATCTCCGATCTATTCATATCGTAAAACACAAATGCAACTGCGACCAAAGCACCGCAAAACTATTGCCAGCAATGGCGATAGCGATGGCTTCCTATCCCAGGATATACGCAGCCATTTCCGGCGCCGTAGCTGCCAGCTTCCGCCTTACCTATTCATTCCACCGCCCGGCAGCGTTGCGCCCACAGCTGTCGGGTAACTGTCTGACCCGCCCCCTCATTTTCCCCACATTTTCCATTTCCCTGCCGGTTCTCTCAATCGTCTGGCAAATGGAAGCTTGACTTTAAGCGATGGAAATTTTAATGCGCCAATGCGCAATTTATGATTATTTTATGCTCATTTTAATTCGTCCATTCAGCAGACCGCTTTAAAGTGTGCGGCGGTGGTTGCGGGGTGGAGTGGAAATAGTTTTCAGGTCTCCCCGTTCCCCGAAGCTTTCATCTGGTGGAGTGAGATAGCGGAAAGGCCTCATTAATTCCACGCACGTTTTTCCCGACAGAGAGAGAGAGGGAAAGCCAGGGGAAAATCGCAGAGAGATACGAGAGGCCGCTAATAAAACAAAAATGGAAAACATATAAATCAGTGTCCTTGGCACGTGTCGCTGTCGTCGTCGAAGTCATTCCATTCCCCAGGTGCAAGCCCCTGGGTCAACCTAAAGGGTCTTCTCCTTCCATCGTGTCCCCGTCGCTTTCCCCCGGCTGGATCCCCTTTAAAGCCCCATTGCATTACCACTTTTGGACTTGTGCGCTGTCACGTTGTAAATCTCACGAGAGCAAACACTCACAGAGAAGCGGAGAAATGGAGAATCCGAGGGATAGAGACAGAGAGCGACAGACGGCGACACAACACGCGTGCTTAGCCATATCCATTCCAGCTCAGGCACTGAGAGAAAAACCAAAATTTTACTGAAAATCTGAAACACTTTAAATTGTAAATTAAATATTATAATAAAACATAATTTTTTTGGTTTTTCTCTCTGTGTATTTATTTAACCACGCACACATCTTTATGGAGGGTTGGGCAACTGCTAAAGGCTTCGCCCCTGTGGGGACATCGTGCCCCAAAAGGAGCGCCGATCCGAGCCAGCGATTGCATTATAAATTAAAATATTAGGTTGGCAAATATCTCCCTTCCGCCTTTTTGTCTTTTGAACTTCGCGGCTATGTACAAAGCGCTACAGAGCTCGTATCTGGCCATAGTATACATCATTTGAAAGGTCTTGACATACCCTACAAAACGACGCTATGCATGATTAGTTTGGATATTTCGTTCAGCAGTTATAGACGCGTAAACATAGAGTTCACTAACGCCGAAATTCGCGCCATTTTAAAGTTTTCCTTCGTTAAAGGCAAATCCGCTAGATAAACGTTCCGTGAGATAAATGGTGTTTTGGGGGATGGTACTCTATCACTTCGAACCGCGGAGGAATGGTTTCGACGATTGACGGCCAGGAAGGTTTTGCTGTGTGTTTGGTGGGATTGGAAGGGAATCATGCACTATGAGCTGCACACTTCGTTGATGACTCGTCAGAAGCTACGGGAGCTCGGATGGGAGGTTTTATTGCATCCACCATATAGCCCGGACATAGCGCCAAGTGATTCCTGTCCATGACGAACGCCCTTGGTGGTGTAAAGTTGGACTCAAAAGAGGCTTGTGAA
>VNJN01010320.1:0-279015 GCA_008042485.1 Drosophila mayri | reverse complement strand
TAAAATCAGGGGTCACTCTTGAAAAGATAAAACATTTGTTCTGCTGGGAAACGGTTCCTATGCCTGGTTCGCTGCTAGTTCACATTTGGTTCAAATTACATAATTGGCGCCTATGTTATCAGCCCTCACACACCACCCACTGTTGTGCGATTTTCTAAAACACGTATGGATAGAAACTTATGAAATTCTCACCAAATGTTCTCTAATCCTTCCTTAGTAAGCCAGTATACCGTGCATATGCGCACACTTCCGAAAATTTGAGTTATACGACTTACAATTTTTGCTGCCCTGTTTTGTATGGAGCAGACCCCGAGGTGAGTCTACTGTAATGCAATTTTCTCAAAAACTTATGGATAGGATTGAATGAAACTTGGTAGGATATAACGACAATATATGTCCTTTATCCTGGCATACCACTTATATTGGCACACTTCCGATTTGCCGAGATATTGGAAAAATAGTGAAAACCCGATTTTTCAAAGGCTTTTTTTTAATAGATCCAAAGGTCAAATACCCCCAAAACCAGTAAAAAACATTAGTAAATTTGTTCTTTAGTATTTATAAACTTTATTTAGTTTGATTAAGTGCCTGATTTAGAAAATAAATAAAATATAAAAAATGTCTCCGTGTTCCATTTTCCCATCGTTCCATTTCGACGCTAACTCACCGACGCTAATTTGACGGACATCACTTTTTTACCATTTGGTATAAGAACCATCGATAACGAGAAGCATCGATATTCGAACAAAATAAAATATATCGATAGTGCCATCGATTGTTCTCCACCGCACAGCTGGGGCTCCCGGTTATTCGAGCAGTTAATAAACTATTTGGCTAAAAATAAAAAAATAACGGCCCGGGACGTGCGGTATAGAGTGAAGCGAGAAAGTGCGCAATAGTCGGTGTCCGAAATTGACCCATATCGAGCAGCGAATGAAATGAGAACCTCGGTGTATCCGTGTGTATTGCCCGATGCGCGAGTGTGAGTGCCAACGGCCCGGGACTCTAGGCCCCGTATTTATTGTTCTTTATTTCTGTCAATTAAAACACCGATCGCACAGTGAGTTTATGATGACGAATTGTGACCGACAACTGTCTCGACCGATAAGCGCTACTAGATCGTCGGAATTCCGGCTCGGGGAATGCCTGTGATTTACGTTTGCCACCCATGTTTACCGCGCAAACAAAAAAACTCAGGTGCGATAAGAGAAGCCCCAGCACCAGCACCCGAATTTCACACTCGCCTGTATACTACCCTAGATTGCTCAACGAAAACGTGGCACTGGGGCTAAGTGCAAAGAGTGCAACGTTTTACCCTTCAACACCAATCACCTGGAAGGTGAAGACTGAAAACTGCATTTACCAGTGGGGCAAGTTCACGTTCCGATAAGTTCAACAAATTGAGGCAGGCGCCAAAAACTAACACCTGCTGTGCCTACGTTGCCCACCTCCATAATGGCTGACAACAATGTGCCGCTACGCGATTTCGACGAAGAGAGCGAAACGGACTCGGAGACGGAATTACTCATACGCAGAGAAGTCCCAAGCAACAGCGGCAGCGGCAGCAACAACAACCATGGCAGAAGCAAACGCCGAAAGAGCTCTATGGGCTATAGCGGCGTTGACGGCGACGCTGGCGCAGGCAGCTCGTCCGCCGGCAGCTTTCTGGGCAATCTCTTTGGCCATAGTCTCGGCTCTGCCGCCGGCCAGATACGTTATAGAAATGAGCGGAGTCGCGAGCGCGCAAAAAACTCAAACAGCAGTCACAGCAGCAGCAGCGTTTCGAAACTGGCGCAATTAACGCACACGTCATCGGGGGCGGGCACTGGGAGTGGGAGTGGCGGCGGGATCGGTGCCGGAACTACACCGGGAGATAGTGCAGCAACGCCAGGAGCAGTAGTGCCTGGTGATCATGCCAATGGCGGAGCACACGGCGTCGTCGATCCGGAGAATGGATCATCCACGGTCTTCTACCAGCACAATCGGCGGAAGAGCAAGAGCCGCAGCATTGGCAACATCTGCAAGGTCTGTCTGTGCAGGTAAGTTTCCACGTTCCCGTTGGCCAACGCTGCGTATGCGCAATATTTTCATTTCGCTGATGCAATTATGGCGGGGAATTAAACAACCGTAAATATAAATAAATCAAATATGTGTGTACATATTTACAAACATCCACAGAGACAGCTAGAAACTAGGGAGATCTTTAGAATTTTCTCAAAAGTATTTGTTTATTAACAAAGTTATAGAATGAAATTAAGTTATTGAGATTAGAAAGTTTGAATAAATCAAAGGCTGGAAATGTCAACAATAATTAATTCGGATTTATCACAGAAAAAGTTATTGCCGTGTATTTTGTCTTTAATTTATTTATTAAAGTAAACATCACAAAGCCATACAAATAATAAAAAGTGGTGAAATAATAAAGAAAATAAATAAAATGCAGTCATTAAATAAATTCAGACTACAAATGATTTGAGTACTAAACAATAATTGGCACATAAACGCAGTACCAAGAAGTATTTTTAAATTTTACAATCATAAATAATAATCTCTCTTGTGCCAACATTTTACTGCCGTCCTCTAGAAGTTCTTGAATAAATGTTAAATGTATATATAATTTAATTCAAATTCTTCAAAACATAATGGAACATTTTATTAATTTTGCCATAAACAGTTTTTAAATATTCAGCACAAATATGTTGACCTTAAAGTTGGACGCTTTGTTATCAATTGCACAAGGCAGACAATAAAAAAACAAAGCAAAAACAAACACAACTTTTTAAATCGCACAAAGACCACATTCATATATTACCAAAACAAGCAAATTTTAGAATCATTTATAAAATACATTTTAAATACAAATTCAGGCTGTGAACAACGAACAAGTTGTTGAGCTCTGCCACTCGCCGCCTTTTGTTTATTATTCCTCGGTCTGAGAATAATTATTTTGCGCGGCATTTTTGGAGAGATTTCAAGATATAATATATCAGCCGTATTTATTTTGATGTTTCAGTTGCTTTGCAGTTTTCCGAAACACATTTCCACGAAAATAGTTCTGGTGTTTTGAAATGAGAGTGGAGACATATGTGTATTCTTATTTACCTACAATGCAAGCATCTGTCTGTATATATATTTAGCGATTCCGAGATATATTTTTAATTTACCTAATTAGAGAGGGAAACGCTAGAGAACATTTGAGAAAGGCCCCACATGTGAACGGACAAACAAACAGGAAAATACGACTGTAAGTGGATTGAAAAAGGTAAATTGAAAACATTTCAGTTTCTGCGACGAACTGCAAATCGATAAACGTGACAGAGGGGCCCCCCAGACATGTTCCAGGGGAGAGAAATTTCAAGAAATAGAAATAATAACCAAAACAAGGCTATAAATAGTGGCCCCAAGACACAGCCGAGTCGGGTGACAAAGCGTTAAAGTAAACGGAAAACGTTTCGCCACAATTTCATGTACAAACACACACGTGGAGTGCTTTTTGTAGGACTTTAATTGTTGCAAACTTTCCCCCAAAATGACCCCTCCTCCCGGTTGCCAAGGTATTTTTAATCAATTTTCGTGCGATTTAGAGCCCGAGTTGCGGGCGACCAATAAACAAACAGTGAAGACACCAAATAATTCCAAAACAAAACCAGTTTCGGGCTGTGCTCCTCAGCTGGTTTAGATACAGATAGTGGTTTTCAAGGTTTCTAAAAAAAATTCAAACGGGTTGCACAGAAGTGGTTTAAGGGTTTTCGTCGGTGGTCAGTCGCTGTTTTTTGTATTTGTGTTGAAAATTTTAAGCTTTGCTGCTGCCTTCTAAGCCAAGCTTAGTAAATGCATCTATTTGTTTGCCAAAATATAAACCAATACCTATTTTGTAATTTGTTATTTCTTTTTATTTGATTTGTTATCTAATATTTCACTTCAAGCAAGGCTTTTTTTATCGCCCACTGCCCTTAGAAAGTTTCGTTTTTTCTTGAGTTTTTTCGGCAAATGTTTTGAGTTTTTGAAGGTTTTGTTGCCCCTTAAGCCTTCCCGTAAATTGTTTGGGTTTTTTTTTGCGTCTCATTATCGGGGCTCTACTCCGATTTCCGTTTCTGTTATATGAGGCACAAAGATTTCGACAGCCCGATTAGAATTGCAAAGTGAGGCGCCATGCGGCACATTGTGGTGCTGTGATTTTCGCGGCTGTTGCTGCCAGAGCTCAGCGTTGTGGAACCAACTGAGCATTTAGGCTTTCCTATTCCACCGCCAAATATTGCGGGCTAGAGTAGGTTCATTGGCTTAAACACAAAATGTATAAATATTGTGCTATTTTGGCAAAGTTTTATTACAATAAATGTCTAGTTTTGGGTAACTTGAAAGGCCTCTTAAATTTAACCATTATTCCTTTTCAAAGGCTATTTGTAAAGTTTATTTGCTGGTTAGCCAGTGTAGTTTTTTAAAGGCTCCTTCTATCTCATAATTTGTTAATTGCAATAACTCAACGAAAGTGAAACATAAATTCGAATACATAAACTAGAAGCGGTACAGTTTAGTTGACCCAAAAAGACATAATAATGATAACAATGAGTTTAGCTAGATAACAATTATAATTAAATATATATTGTATATGGGAGAGTAGGCAGAACTAAAAGACTATTCCCTGTTTTGCATCTTTTGAGCTCTATATACCTATTATATATATATGCCAACTGGCGGCAGTCTTTTCCCAAGCATTTTTCACTTCGCCGCATGCAAATTGGACCGCGCCAAAGAGTCCTCCTCTGTGCGCTACAAGCTGTCAATGGCAACGCCTAATGCTATTATTTTCTAGTCGCCGTTAGCTGGTTATCTAGTTGTTATTGTTGCGCCTATAAGCGAATTCAAATGGCTGGGAAAGGCAAAAGCGACCCAGGTGGGGAGAGCTGTGGAAGCGGACGCCCGCAACTTGGCCTGGCTTTGTTTTTCTCACCCACCGGCAATGTGGGTTAATAACCAAAAGCCAGAAGGTAGCTTCAGTCACCATTGCCCCTCTTTCTATTCCCGTTTACCCTCAAAAGGGTATATATATTGCGGGTACTGGCTTATGTATCTATGACACTGGTTTATATATTTGTTTAGGTAACAATATGTGCATCAAATTAATAAAAATAGGGGGGAAATCATCTCTCTTTTAGGAAAAATATATGTTTTTGTATATTAAGTAAATAATACTCAAGTATTTCTGTATATTTATGATCGTATTTTTATTTTAAATCTTCGTTTTTGTGTACTTAACAGCTAAAACATAGAAATTCCAAGCTGATCTATTTATAAATTAGGATAAACTTACTAGTTTACAATCTCGTTTTGTTAAACTTTAAAATTTCCACAGGGGAATACGTAAGCTAATACAGTCATAGTTCTTAACGATTTGTTTACTTCTCCTAGAAAAAAATTGTGCAACTCGACAAATTTGTATGACAATTGGCAGCTGTTTTGCAATGATATTTAATGGGAAATGCGGAAAACCATTTCAGTTTGAGCAACACAATGAAATGAAATCTGCTGAGGTCTTCGAAACACTTAGAGGTTTCCAGTTAATTACTCAGAACGAAACGAATTGTGGCAATTATATATTACGGTGCCTACAAACAGTCAACGAACGAACGCACTGAAATGGAGGCGCACACTTTAGCTGCATCATAGTTCCACTCAAAAAGGCAAATATCCATTAAATCGCATTCTAGGTGCAGTTTAACTAGCGAAGGCCCATTTTGTAATTATGGATTAGGAAGAAACGTGAGGGTGTTCGCAGGTTAATTCTCGGCTTTTAGTCACTTTGTGTGCAATCTGACTCACAAAAGGGATCGAATTCCTCTCTCTTTCGGCCCTTTTGCCCCTGCTGCAAGCGGAATTTCTTTTGGCCAAGTCGTTGAACTTTCGCTTTGGCACTTTTGGGCAACTTTTTCTTATGAGATCATGACACGAAATCGTCCCGCGAGCGAATGTGAGTGTTATATTGACAAAACTTGAAGGCACACTCTAGTCTATTCGCGCACACGCCCAGAGCAGGCGGCCGAGTAGAATGAACCATAAACCAGCGTTGAAATGGAAACAGAGAACAAAAAAACAAGTTTACTGGCAGGCAAAACAAATAAGAGGAGCAGTAGAGGGTGATGATGATGAGATGGCCGCGCACATTTCGCTGATCTAAGCAGCTGAAGCGTAGACACTCGACAAGAGCTTATTTAATTAACGTCTGAGTGCTAACGCAAGCGGCGAAGAGAGGCTGCTCTGCCGGCAGTTGACGGGCCATAAACAATTCAAATATTTAAAAATAGGCGGGCACTGCCCAATGCTGCCACCCGTTGAAATATCAACATATGGCAGCTCTAGCTGTATATTCTGACATCGGTTGTCTCTTTCCCCCTTATTGATTTCTCTTTTGTAAAAAACAGGGTTGTTAGACACAACGACGACGCAGTTTTCATACGGAATTTTTCATTCGCGTTTGTTTTGTCCAAAAGAATTTTCCCAATTTAATATTTCAATTGTTTTTGCGGTGTGCTTGTGTTATTGTCTGTGCCCTGTGCGTATGCCATGAGCAGGGGCAGTAGTGATTATGTGACTGTCGCCGAGCGAAAGAAAAAGGCATCGTAACTGACGCTGCAGCTGCCAAGCACAAAGGCAGGCTGTAATAGACTCAAAAGTTAAATTAGCGGAGCAAAACGAATAGAAAATCTCGGCCAGCCAACAACATGGATGATGCCACTTCCCAGAACTCGGCTGCAACGCCAATGACGCGCGAGAATATACCGCTGCTAAATCGCCAACGCAGCCGCTGGTATCTTTTCAGGTAGATGAATCATCGCTTTAGCGAAATTCCCCCAGAGCTCGACCAGTACCAGACGATTTTCACTCCCCGTCTTATCAGCAGCACCCATTAAGCTTAATGCAGCGACAAGGCTACCTGGCTGTTTCTCTCGCACACCCCAATCACACCCAGACTCCCACTCAACCCCCTGAAACACCCCCTCAAACATACACATTCCGCTGTTGTTGTTGCTGTCTGGGTTTTCACTTTTGTTTATTTTTCGAGTTTTCATTATCGATTTTCCTTTACGTTCAAGGTCGGCACTTCCTTTGCATAGGTTTATGGTCACCCGTTGTATCAGCGATGTGTGTGAAATTTTAATTAGTCTTCAGAAGAGCCCTTGCCACCGAGCCCCCCTTAATGCCAAGCCAAATATGGGGACTTTGCTTCGGGGAGGGAATCTTAAAAGGAAAGCTCACGTAAATTAGGTGACGATTTGTAAGGCAACAAATAGGCTCGACATTTAAAATTCATTTAAAAATTAATAAACAACAGAGTTTTTGAATAGAAATCTTGTCAAAGACACCCAGAAGTCTCGATTCAAAGCTGTCTAAAAAGATATAGAAAGGATCTGTCATCAGTTGGCAGTTAATACGCTGGATTCCTCAGTTTTATCTTTTGACATTTGTTGTTTATGAAAATGTTGAAAAAATTTTAAGTGAAACAATACAATTCAGTTTGAATAATAAGATTCCATATATTGGAGAGTTAAGTTCATTGCTTTTGCTCATTTCATGATCAACGATTGCGAAAAAACGAGGGCTTTATGGCTTACCGGGCAGAGTCACCGCCACAAGGATGCTCTTGGCTAACACTCTGACTGAGAGTTTCGTGATACTAATTCTTGTGTGTCTTTACAGCTGCTGGCGGAAATGGTTCCGGCCGCGCGAGCTGCGGGCCCGCACCGTTAACCTCGGCCGGGTCAACACGGAGAAGTTTCCCCCGAACGAGATCCGTAATCAGAAGTACAACTTCATTACCTTCCTGCCGCTGGTGCTGTTCGAGCAGTTCCGCTTCTTCCTCAACCTGTACTTCCTGCTGATGGCGCTCTCACAGTTCATACCGGACATTCGGATCGGGTATCCCTACACTTACTGGGGCCCGCTCGGCTTCGTCCTGATGGTCACTATTTGTCGAGAGGCGGTCGACGATCTGCGACGGCATCAGCGGGACCACGAGGTGAACTCCCAGAAGTACAAGCGCCTGTCGGCAACCAGTACTGGCGGCTATGAGATGGTGCCCAGCTCCAAGCTGAAGGTCGGTGACGTTATCATTGTGGAGAAGAACGAGCGAGTGCCGGCGGATTTGATCCTGCTGCGTACCAGCGATCGCAGCGGATCCGTCTTTGTGCGAACAGATCAACTGGATGGAGAGACGGACTGGAAACCCAGACTGGCCGTTCCTTACACCCAGAAACTGAGTCGCGACTCGGAGCTGCACAGCATCGACGCCAGCTTCTATGTGGAGAAGCCGCAAAACGACATCCACAGCTTCATTGCCACCTTTTGCATGACGGATGGCAGCGAGGACACCGGTCTAAGTGTGGAGAACACGCTGTGGGCCAACACAGTGGTGGCAGCGGGCACAGCAACCGGCATCGTCATCTATACCGGATGCGAGACCCGCAGCGTAATGAATAACTCACAGCCCAGATCCAAGGTGGGCCTGCTTGACATGGAGATCAACGGATTGACCAAGGTAAGGGTTCCAAAAATAAAGTATATGATTTAAATTAATGTTCCAACGTAACTTTCAGGTTCTTTTTTGCGCCGTACTGGGTCTTTCGCTGGTCATGATGATGCTGAAGGGATTCGGTGGCCCCTGGTACCGATACATGTTCCGCTTTGTGCTCCTCTTCTCCTACATTATTCCAATCAGTCTGCGCGTGAACTTGGACATGGGCAAGGCCTTCTACTCGTGGCAGATGCAAAACGATTCGAATATCCAGGGAACGGTGGTGAGATCAACGACCATTCCCGAGGAGCTAGGCCGGATATCGTATGTGCTGACGGATAAGACTGGCACATTGACGCAAAACGAGATGGTCTTTAAGAAGATCCATTTGGGCATCGTGTCTCACGACGCGGACACTTTCCATCACATTGGCCAGATGATACAGAAGCTGTCCGGAAGCATTCTGCAACAGCAACAGCAGCAGGGCAGCGTGTCCAGCTCGAGCAGCGGCGGTGAGTCTGTCAGCAAGCCGCCCATGTTCGCCGGCAATAGGATGCGGCGACCGGAGGGCTGGCGAGAATGGGAGGCAGTGCGGGCCCTGGCCCTGTGTCACAATGTTACCCCGGTGAGCGATGACGAGGACAATCGATCCGTGTCCACGGCTTCAACGGTGACCGGCGGCAACAACTCACCCACCAAATCTGTGATAAACATCGAGGCTCCTGGCAGTACAGACACGGAGCATCAATATCAGGCTGCATCGCCGGACGAGATAGCTCTGGTCAAGTGGACGGAGCAGGTGGGCCTGACACTGATCGCCAGGGATCTCAACACAATGACGCTGCAGGTGAAGACCCCCAACGACGACAGTAAGTATAGCCCTGCGCAGAATAATCCTACAGCCAGTGGAGCTCATAAAATGCTTTTATTTCCTTTCAGATGACATTCTTCTGCATTATCAGATTCTGCAGCTATTCCCCTTCACCAGCGAGAGCAAGCGAATGGGCATCATTGTGCGTGAGAGCAAGACTGGCCAGATAACGTTCTACCTGAAGGGTGCCGACGTGGTCATGTCCAGCATCGTGCAGTACAATGATTGGCTTAGCGAGGAGTCCGGTAACATGGCACGCGAGGGCCTCCGTACTCTGGTCGTGGCCAAGAAGGTGCTCACCGAGGAACAGTATTCGGACTTTGAGATGCGGTACAATGCCGCTCGGCTCAGCATTACGGATCGCGTCGCCAAGGTGGCGGCTGTAACGGAGTCGCTGGAGCGTGAACTCGAACTGCTATGTCTCACGGGCGTGGAAGATCGCCTGCAAGAGAACGTACGCCCTACGCTGGAGCTACTGCGCAATGCCGGCGTACGCGTTTGGATGTTAACCGGAGATAAGCTGGAGACGGCTTGCTGTATCGCCAAATCGTCCCAATTAATTGGCCGGAATCAGGGTCTGCACGTTCTACGTTCCGTCAAGACGCGAACGGACGCTCATCAGGAGCTCAACAGCTTCCGGCGAAAGCAGGGCCATGCTCTGGTCATCTCGGGTGAGTCACTTGAGGTCTGCTTGCAGTATTATAGGCCAGAGTTCTTGGAACTGGCTACGGCCTCTCCTGCCGTGGTATGTTGCCGCTGCTCACCTACCCAGAAGGCGCAGGTAGTGGCTCTAATCCAGAAGCACACAGGCAAAAGGACTTGCGCTGTGGGCGATGGCGGCAACGACGTCAGCATGATCCAGCAGGCAGACGCTGGTGTCGGAATCGAGGGACGCGAGGGCCGACAGGCATCGTTGGCCGGAGACTTTAGCATTCCACAATTCTCGCATATCGCCAAGCTGTTGCTCATTCACGGCCGGCGGAGCTATAAGCGATCGGCGGCGCTTTCCCAGTTCGTCATTCATCGCGGCCTGATCATCACAACCCTGCAGGCCGTATTCTCGGCGGTTTTCTACCTCAGTTCGGTGGCCTTGTACCAGGGCTTTTTGATGGTCGGATACTCGACACTGTACACCATGTTCCCGGTGTTCTCATTGGTGCTGGACCAGGACATTACATCCGAGACGGCGGTTACATATCCGGAGCTGTACAAGGATCTGTCCAAGGGTCGGAGTCTTAGCTACAAGACCTTCTTCATCTGGGTATTGATCAGCATATATCAGGGCGGTGTAATTATGTATGGAGCCCTCATACTCTTTGTCGACGAATTTATCCACATTGTGGCGATTAGTTTCTCGGCCTTGATTATGACGGAGCTTATCATGGTGGCCCTCACCGTTCGTACTTGGCATAGGTAAGGACTTTTGTTATTATTATTTTTCTGTCAATTAAATGTATAAAACCTTTACAGGCTAATGGTGCTAGCGGAGCTGTTCAGTTTGGCCCTTTATCTCATTTCACTGGCGGTGCTACACGAGTATTTCGGTAAGTACAGCTTGAAACTTATAATAATAACAAACCAATGACTTGCCGCATTCTTCTCTTGCAGACTGGGAGTTTATCTGGTCGTACGACTTTCTTTGGAAGGTCTCTCTCATCACACTGGTGTCCTGTTTACCTTTGTATATAATCAAGTTCTTGCGTAAAAAATGTTCGCCACCATCTTATCTGAAGCTCTCTTAGACGGAGACTCCCCTATTGATTACTGCTTTCTATTATTTTTTGTTTAATTATGCTCTTGATTTAAACTTGATGAATTATTAAGCACTTTCTGCCTTTTTTCCTCACTGTGCATCCCCCTTTGTCGTTTCGTTTTTGCCAACACCCGCATCGCACCTATCCCCAAATATACGTGATATCAGGTTAAACCCTTCCCCTCCTCGACACCCCCACTTTATCTTGATGCCGTTTGTTTAATTTGTATTAGTTACACGGAACGTAAGAGACAAAGTGATGATGATCGTAAATAAAAAACTAATAAAATAAAACGATTATATAGAACTTCAGCTTTTTGTATTTGATTAATATTTAAGTCGCAGAAACCAAATTATGTTACTAATTATTTAAATAATGAAATTGTAGGTATCTATGACCATAAAATTAAATCAATTTCGATGGAATACAAAAATGTAAAACGACAAATAGATTTTGTATTAAGGTTTAGAAGTCGCATTTGATTGTGCAAAATTACTTGTAATGAAATAATATATATATACAAATATAAATATAAAAACTGTAAATGGAATTTGTTTTTATTTTATATTTAATATTTCTTAAAGTGGAAACTGAGATGATGGTATAATTCCCTATCATTCAGAAATTATAAAACCCCTGAGATGCTATCTGGAAAATAACTATTTGTTAGACTTGTTTGTATTGTACAATCTTTATTTACCATTTTGCTTGACATTTTTCTGTTTATTTCTAATTCACAATTCTTTGCTTGAAATACATAATTTAATTAATATATTATATTTTGCATGTACGCACATACAAACATACTTACGTACGTATGTTAATGGATTGTGTGTTGTTGTCCTTTTGTTGATAATATAATAGTTTAGCTTTTGCTATGCTTCATTTAAAATGCATGACATCCATTAGTGTTTACACTAGATGAGTTTTCTAAACAATTGTTATCTTGAGTTCTCTGTTTATACGGTTGTAAGACTGCTTTCTGCCCATTAAAATCTTACTTTGGTTGTTTTTATTTTTGTTTTAATTGCTTAGCATAACTTCGGCTCATAAGTTGAAATTATGAAGCATTGGTTTTATCGATTTTGCTTAAATGCGCAGAAATACTTTTGAAGTAAACAATTGGCTTGTTCTTGTTCTTGGTAATTATTTAAATTTCACAACATTGAAATTTTATTTCTTCATCAACACATGCAGTTTTTTACGTTTTATTTTTGGAGTGCTTTGTTAAATAACATTTTGATTTCTTAGTTTCTTTTGTATACTCGCTTCGCCTCAATCCTTGCCATTTGCTAATACTGAATCCTGTTGAGCATTTCCCGGGATCTGCGACCTGCCTACGAACTCTTCTGAGCAATTTAAATTAATGCAACTTTTATGTCGGTGTATAAAAGTGTCGTCCAATCGTTTTTGGTTTCTTAAAGCTTTTCCATTTCCTCGTTTGTTCAATCAACAATATCAACTCTAATTCTCAACTTGGGTACAGGGAGTTGAGCTACATATGTATAGGTATGGGGATGTATATAGTTGGGATACATATTTTACCGATATATGCTTGTCTGTATGTATGTTTTTGGTTTTTGGTTTTTGCAATCGTTCGCTTCTAATTTACTAAAAATCTACAAAATATAATATTCGAATTTCCGACTCTCTCTCTTTGCTAAATATATTCTGCTTTTACATACATATTTAATAATGATTGTTTTAAATTTATACATATTTCTTTATGCAAGTACATGTTTATTTATTTGTTCGTTTTTCTCTTGTTTAGTTTTCTTTTTGTTTTTATATTTGGTGTGGTTCTTGATGAGGTCAACTTGTTTAATTTGAAACATTTTCTGTTCGTATATTTTAATGGCAACACTTAAGAATACCACGAATAATTTTTATCAAAGCATAAATATTGAAGTCGCGAAAAAGGAAATAATATTATTTAATAATGTGTTCTATTGTGTGGGCAAACATACAAAATTTATCTGGACTTAAAGCGGAATATTTCAAATTTAAATAAACAAAATTCAACCTAGTTTTGAAGTTTAATTGAAATTGGCAAATTAAATGCATAAATTTTATAAATTCTTTATTAAAAATTAAACAAATAGAAGACAAACAATATCAATCCGAATCTAAAGTCCGAAACAAAGTCGGAAATAAAATTGTAAGGATCCTGAGGGACCCTCATATTTTAAAAAACTACCCGTGGATTTGAACAAAACTTTAATCTTGTAGCTAAGTGTTGTTGATATGTGTTTACGGTTTTTGGATGTTATGAATTGTAGCATTTAATTGCTTTGCTTATATCTTTACAGTTCCAAAAAGGTTAAATCGTTTCCTTTCATGTGTTAGATTTTTCTTTAGATTTTTTCATCTCCTGTTTTAATAATATTCAGTCTATATAAATATTTATTTATACATTTAAGCTAAATTTTGGGAAAACAAATTCGGAAAAAACCGTGCTAAACGGAAATGATTCCAGTTCTCCAATAAAACCGGAAGGGTGTGTGGTTGTAGTTGTGATTATGGTAAAATAAGGATTCTTGAAGTCTGAGAGGATGTCCTGGCTAATATACTCGCATGTCTGTATGTAAATCTATCAAAAATTAATGACTGTTTATCTGGCTATGCATTACATATATTAGAATTGTGGGGGACTGCTATTTGGTGTGTGATTGTTTTTTGTTTTGTATATTTGGTTAAATATTCTCTTGTATTTTGTTTAGCTTTTGCTTGTTAACACATTCCTCTTGACGAGTTTTATTCCATGCATTTGATTTTTAGTTTAATGAATTCCATTTGAATTTCTGTATTCAAGTCGGCGGCTATACCGTTTTTCGCAATCTGATATTTTCCTTTAACAGTGTCCTAATTTGTTGTTGGCTAATGCATTTGAATATAGATAGAAATTGATGAAACTATTCAAAATGAACTATTTACACACACATAATGCATAATATATAGAATTCAGTTTTTTTTTCTTCAGTGCATCGGAGTGTTCCGAGTGTCACGGAGAGCAACAAAAGGAATTCGTGTGAATTTTCGTAGAGTACAGGAATCTCGATACCTATTTTTATTTTCTGAGCAAAAAGGAAAACGTTAGGTAATACACTTTTCAACATCGTACGCTAAAATATTTATTTCTGGTAGTGTTATTGGTAACTTTCTTCGGGATTGGTGCTCTGTAGAATAATGTTTATTAGAGTGTCCTTTCAGCGCTCGAGCTTGCTGAGAAATAATTTATGCAAAGAAACGTATTGTATATATATATTATTAATTCACTAATTACTAAGCAAATCAATGCCAAGCATGTCCTAAAATTAATGTTGTTTTCTCTATTTTGTTTGTTTTTTTTTTTTAGTTCCGTTAAAAAACTGCCAATTTGATTAGCCATGTCCTTATGCTCCGTGATCGTTGCACCCAAAAGGAGTCACTCCACCTAAGTGGTTGCCCTGGATGAAGCATGAGCTGGCTTTACACCTGCACCGATATATAAAATTTCTTTTTGGTTTAATGGAAAAAAAACTATGATCAAAAATATACATATAATTTAAATTTTAAATTATTGTAGGCAGTATTGAACTTGTTTTCCTTCTTCCTATTGATCGTGAGGAGCAAGAACCGAAGGTGTGTAAGTGTTAATACTCGCAGTGTAATTATATTTTCTGAACACAATTGCGTTATAAATGGAGCATTAAATTAATACATAAGTATGTATATGTGGAGGAGCTTTAAACACATAAACTACATGTTCAACTTAGTCCATTAAAACGTTTTAAAATCTGTTGGAACGACTTGCTGAAGGGATTACCCTTAATCCTCGTCTTTAAAGGAACATCTCTAGTATATTCTAAACTTAGTTCATGCTACATATTTGCGGGCCCTGGCCAGCCCGCCGAGAAGCGTCTACACATTTAAAAAATTGGCAAAGCTTTTACAAAATTACGAAACTACGGTTACAAACTACTTTGCCAAACAACAATACCAAGTGCAATACTGATTTTGGGGGCGATCTTTCGATTGGCCTGGCAGGTAGGTACTCGAAATCTAGACAGACGCCTCCAAAGCAATTCTAAGAACTAACCACTGTGCTCGTGCGCCTGGGCCAAGGCCGAGGCCGAGTCGCTGACCTCCGCCAAGTGGCGCTGCTCTTCGCAGACGGCGCTGCGCGTGGCCTCGCACTGGGCACAGTGCTTCTCCAGAAACTTCATGGACAAGTGGAACGTATACCGGTGCCGGGTGCAACGCCTTTACATCTTGTACTCGACGATCTTGTTGGGATTGAGGAACTGCTCCCGCTGCGACGCCTCCAAATGGGCCACGGTGCGCGTCAAGGCCGAGCCCGATCCCGAACCCTGTCCCTGTCCCTGACCCTGACCCTGTCCAGTTCCCGATCCTGAGCCCGAGGTGGTCTTATGCTTGCCGTCGACGCCACCGCCTCCTCCGCTGGTGCGTCCGGCATCGGTACCAATGGGCTGGTAAACGCCCTCGGCACTGATTACGCCCACATTGACACCGGCCACCACCGGCTGCTGCAGATATCCGGAGTACTGCGGCGGCATCTGGTAGCTGCCCGGCGGCGGCTGCTGCTGCTGTTGGTGGCTGCCCGCCCGCGGCTGCTCCGTGTGGGCAATGGGGTATTGCTGTTGGTGTGCATACTCCTGGCTGCTGCCCCCAGCGCCAGCGGCACCCGCCGAGCCACCAGCTGATCCGCCGCCGCTGCCAATGCCTCCAGCGCCACCTAAGCCGCCACCGCCTCCGCCCATGCGGGAGCCCGAGTCATCGTTGAGGCCCTCACCCATTTCGCCATCGCGGTTGTGCCTCCCACGGATGCAGAGCTTGGTGAAGAGCCAAACCCGGCCGCGGTAGAGGAGGTAGCAGCAAAAGTGCACGAAGAACGTGAAGATGATGGCGCAGGCCGTCACAATGATCGCCTTGCCCGGCTTGGTCCAGTCCATCATCGGATAGATGGCAGTTTGATTCTTCCTGCAAGCGATTCAATCATTATTGGATCGGATCCACCTGGACTTTAAGCTGTAGCTCACCTGTCAGTGCCGCCGGCCAAGAAGTAAATTCCCGTGAATATGGCATAGGCCAGGCCGATTCCAGTGGTGAAGTAGGCGTGGCTCATCTTAATCGGATGTCCCACCACGGCCAGGTCGATGAGCATTATAATCGAGTTCAGAACGTGCACCATAATGTTCAGCGTGTCGATCTTGTGAATATCTGAAAGCCGATTTAGTTTGGGAATATTATATATATGGATATACATATATGGATATTTTACAGCAAATGGTATATCTGATATATAAAACTAATCTGAGGGAAACTAATGCTCGTTCAAAGGACTGTTTGGAATTTATTTATTTAAATAAAACATATTTCTTAGTAGGCTTATACCGAACACTCAGTGCCTATGCACTGTATGGAAGTGTTGCATCCTCATCCACGTCCATGATACGGACGAAGAATTCACGTGATGACGATTGTGCGATGTATTCCAAAACCGTTACAATATCATTAACAGAGGCCAGGAAGGCGTAGCAGGCTAGAAAGTCGATCAGTAGCATTACCGAGCACAGCGGCTTGTCGAGAAGTGCGGGAACGTTATCCCAGTAGCCGGATATTACCTGGGCCTGGAACACGATCACCGGAAATAGCACTTCCCACAACACAAAGTGCATCGCCATCTTGATGGCCACAAAGGTGTCCTCCAGTTGGGTGATACTCGTCACCATAATGAAGCTGGCCACCACAGCAAATATGTACCAGCCGATGAAGAGATGGGCTATGGTGGGGCAGGTGGACAGTTTGAAGGAGCCGTACATCATTTGTAGGCCCAGCATTGTCAGGATCTCCACGCTGAAAAGCAGTGTGGTGAGCAGCTCCTGGTCGTGCAGAACTGAGACTGTTCCGAGGGAAAGGCAGGCGCCAATGAATCCGCAGATGATCACATTGTAGGGAAACTTGCGGCGCAGCCATGTCACACAAACGTACACGCAGAAGGTGCCCAATCCAATGCCGAAGAAAATATAGGTGGCCACTCTGCTCGGCAGCAAGATACTGTCGATCCAGCTGGGCAGGACGAGCAGCACAACGGTCAGAACGATAAGCACCATTGCCGCGGCAATGATCCACAGCCAGACCTTGAGGCGGAGGTGCCCGAGGCCATTGTGTGGCTGATCACTCATCGATGTGTGTCTTTCAGTCTCCCCTTTTGTTTGTGTCCGTCCGGGTCGTGTCAGTGTTATGTATTAGAAAAGGGATCTCGGCCTGACAGCTAGTATGCCAGGCATTAACAAATCGGTGTCAGCCCCGGATTTTAGGGAGCCAAACGACTTGCAGCTATCCAATGAATCCACTCGGGAAACTCGATTCGAACCGGACTTCAGCTCTGAGATTGAGCACGTGCACTATGACGATGCGGCCACCTCCTTCTCGAGGATACATACGCGAATGGAGACCTCTACCTGTGCCTTCCGCAGCTATGTGTTCGTGCTGCTGGGCGCCCAGATGTTTCTCTCCTCGCTGCAGTGGCTGGGGGCCACCTATCGATTGCGGCCGCATGTGACCCAGGGTGAGCGCTGCCTCTACTGCGTGCTCTTGCTGCTATCTTGGTCCAACCTGTCCATGGCCTTCATCGGCTTCCGGCGGCTGCAATTCACCTTTCCTCTCAACTGGATCATATTCGGCTGCATTTTCGAAAGCCTTACGCTGTTGGTGACGTGCGTGCGGCTCCTCGAACAGGATATCACCTGGCCGTTCATCGTTTACAGCCTGTGTGTGCTGGTCGTGTACACACTGTTGGGGGTGTGGGTGCCCGGCTACCTCACTGCCAATCTCTGGATCCTAATTCTTGTCAGTATGATAGTGCTCGTGGTCTCCACTGTGGCACTGGGCTGCAGCCTGCAGATGCGCTTCTATGTACCGCTCAGCCTCAGCGTGATGCTATTTGGTCCCTGGGCCATGTACAATTCACAGCGCATCTTCGTGCCCAAAAAGCAGCCAGGATACTTGGAGCACCAGTACCTGGAGGCCGCCTCCAGGATGTTCATTAACTTTGCTTTCACCGTGGGCGGCACCGTTTTTGCGTACAGCCTGTCGGCCAATAAGTTGGATTTCAAGTGATATTCCTGTCGCGAAACCTGCAGTAAGTTTTTCTTCCCTGCATCAGGCCTGTCAAAATTCAATTCGGCTTAAGTGAAAAGTGGTGGAAAAATATAATTTACCCCTCTGACTTGGTCAGAAAACTTTTATATAGGATAACCAAGAATTAGCTAATTCAATATCATCGGTTTCATCGGATATTAAATATGTATTTTTTATAACCTAAAAGTATATCGTCTTTGTAGTAACTGAGCTCTAAAAATCGCTTATTGTAGGCAGGTAACTTTAACCATTTGAACTTTTTAATAACGCACCCAGCGATATAACCCTTGAACTTGACATGGGGCAATAGTGCAGATCAGATCTCTAAAGTGTTATAGTCTTTTTATGTTTTGTTGTGTTAGTAATTTTAATGTTTTAAGTACACCTCAAAGACGTCAGTCATTTATTATTTATTTCACTTTACAGGTGCACGTGTTCTTGATTTGTAAATACTCTCATTAAAGGACCAAGCCGTGAAATAATTAATCTGTACTTGCCTCGAATAAAAAATTATAAATCTACTATTTTATATGAGATTTCTCACCTGGATTGTGGACCAGCAGCCAATAGCACATGGTGACGATGAACGCATAGACCGTGGCACAGGTGTAGAGCACCCAGTACAGGTGGTGCAGGCGACTCTTCTTCGCCTGCCGCACAATTTCGAAGTCCTCCCGCTCCACCATCATGCCCTGGGTGACGATCCAGGCGGCCAGCCAGGCCTGCACAGTGCAAAAGAGCAGTCCCCAGTGGGTCAGGTAGATCCACCACTTGGCATAGTGATGCTCGAAGTGCTCCTCGGTGCGGCCAATGTCCAGCAAGGAGCAGACCAAAGCCGCCAGACAGGTGATGGCCGTGATCCAGCGGTAGAACAGGTACACGATTCGCACCTGGGTGTTGCGTTGCCACTGTGAAAAGATTGGTATTACAGTGGCGGTCAGAGGGAGAATCACTTATCACTTGGCGGCGGCCTTATTTGGCACAAATTCGTTATTTATTATTTTTGGAAAAATGCGAAACTTATACTATAAGATGTAGAGATTAAATTTGTAGTACAACTCTTTGTTTTTGTGGTGTGTAAAATCCTATGAATGGCTCTTTAGCGTCACACGCAAACATCTTCGTTACTTCAATGGTTGATCCGAACTGAATACGTTGATGAGTTTTCTGACTGAATAAAGCTACTTAAACTCCGTGTATTTACTTAAGTTGTACTCCAATAAAAACACATTTACGATACTCACACAACATTCGGGGACTCGACCGCCCTATGGCCCATTACGAGATTTTATAAAATTTGGAAAATGTATTGCTTTAATTTGTGTAAAGCCGATGTTAGGGTCAGAGCCATTTCAATAAAAAAAGGCTGTATTAAATATTTTATAATTAAAAACAAATCTTAGTAAGCGAAGTTAGAAGCGTTCATAGCATGAAAAGTGCGAAGAAGGCACAACAATTTCAGAGTTTTCGGAGCACTTTTATAGCTTCCTAGGAACTGCTTAGTTTAATGTGCATTTTCTAAGAGTTTTTGATAGTAAATAAGTTTCAGAAGAGAGTCAGGTTGGACCCAAAAATTTCCGGTCCCCTATTTCGAGTTTATAATGAATGTAAATGCTCATAAAAACCTTCGGAAAATGCTCAGAAGTCACTCATATTGATGACTGGATAGAAAATGTATTTCTTTTACAGACCAATCGCAGTATTTGCTCTATATTTCCGAGACTTAAAACCAAGATTAAAGAACCTTTTTTAATAATATCCTGTCGGGCATTAAGCAGCTGTGTTTGGGATACTAAATAATATTCCCAAAAATGTCTGATTTATCTTTCCAAATGATTTACATTATTAAACAAAAAATAAATTAAAATATTTATAAATTTTCAAAGAGAATATAAACGCATAATTTCTCACCTGACACAGATAAAAGTTGTGCCGATGCACATGGTCCGGCGTGAACTCCGGGAAGCAGCTGTTCCACAATTTGCTAACCATCATTCTTTGATTTCCCAGGCAACTGCCGGCGTTGGTGGCAAAGTGGTTGAAGCCCTCGCAGCTGTCCTGCGAAGGATATTGGTACGAGTGGTACGCCTGCTGCTGCTGCGTTTGCTGGAACTGCTGATCTTGCTGCGGATATTGCGACTGTTGTTGCTGCTGATTGAGCGTCTGGTGCTGCTGATGCTGATGCTGCTGTTGGTATTGGTAGGGCTGATAACGCTGCTCCTCCGAGATGCGCTGCGAATGACCTCCGCCTCCCACTTCACCCGTCCCTCCTGCTGCCCCACCCGCTGCGGCTGAGCCGTGCTCCGTCTGATACTCGTGTTGCGGCGGCGTCTTGTGGCTGTGCAGGCCGTCCCGGCCGCTGCCGCCGTACGGATGCAGAAAGTCAGGCAGGTCAAGGATGTGTGCCAGCTGCGTGGCCACCTCCTCGTCGTCCTCGTCCTCGTCCTCCTCCTGCAGGTGGAAGAAGCGCACGTCCTCGAGACTCGAGCAGTCTGTGGAGAGCAAAGCCTGGGGCAGGCAGTCCTCGAGCAGGTCCTCTTCGTCTTCGGTGGTGCTGGCGAAGCCCGGCAGATAGCCGTAGTTGTCGTAGGCGTCGTACCGCCTGCGGGGCGTGGCCTTGTAGCGATAGCCAGCTTGCAGCTCCTCCGCCGCACTGTAATCCCGGAACGGCGATAATCTGGCGGCTGCTGTTGCTGCCGCCGATACCGCTGTTACCGCTGAGGCTGCTACTGCTGCCGGCGTGGGTGGTGCCGGCGGCGGTGGCGGAACTGTTCGTGTACTCCGGCTGGTGAAGTAATAGTCGGTGGCTACACTGGGCGCCGGCGGTGGTGGCGGCAAAGCCGCTGGAACGGCTAACGGCGGTAGATAGCCGGGCGATGTTCCCGCTGAAGCTAGCAGTGGGGTGGGCGAGGCATCGAAGTTTATAAGTGCCGCCGCCGGATAGCCGCCGCCGGAATATGAGCCCAAGCTGCGGTAGGGATACGGGTAGGCAGTGCTATCCGCGCCACCTCCAGCTCCGCCGCTGCTGCTGCTAGTGGTGCCGATATAGATGTGGGCCGAGGTGGAGGGCAGGTGGTACCAGCTGGCTAGGTTGCCGCTGCCCAGACCGAAGCCCAGGCCCAGTCCCAGACCCAGGCCGCTGCCGGTGCCGGTGCTTGTGCTGCCGCGACTGAAGTAGTAGCTGTACTGCTGCTGGTGCTGCTGGAGCTGTTGGTGGTGCTGCAACTGCTGCTCCTGCTCGTAGCCGGTGAGCCAGCGCTGTCTGAGGGCCGCGTAATTCTGCTGCAACTCCCGCTCGAGTCGCTGCAGCAGCAATTGTTGCTGCAGCTGCTGGATCTGCAGTTGCTGCTGCTGCTGGGCCAGCAATTGCTGCTGCACGAGCTGCTGATGTTGCTGCTGGCGCTGTTGTTGCTGCTGTTGGCCACTAATTGGCACCGCTCTAAAATAAAACTGCGCGTAATCCAATGTGAAGGCGTTGCTCTACAACTCCGGCGCGCCTCTATCGCTTTCACGCTTGGCAATTGTGCTCGGCTTGGCTCGGTTGCAGCTGCTGATTTTGCCTCTGCTTCTGTGGCCTTTGTGGCTTCCTTCTGCTCCTGTTGCAGTTGCAAGTGGCAAGAGATGTCTGTCCGCCTGTAAGTGGAGCAAAGGCATAAAGGCATTCGGATGAGTCGGTTGCTTTTCACATGCGAGTGCATAATGCACTAATTAGACGGGCGTTGAGCATACGCCATGTGGGCGCGGGCACAGATTTCCAGGATAGAGGGGGGACAAAGGCGGAAGGCAGCGCTCCACTGAGCACAGAAACCACTTCTTTGCGACACTAATTTGCTGCCTCAAGACGAGAGTAAGTAAGAAGTACCCGAGGCAGATAAATAGATGCATAAAGAAAGCAGTAAATCTGGAAGGCAGGAATAGCTTGAAGTACACATATCAGAAAAAAAGATGGATAGATTTTATAACTTTGACTTTCTTTACTATTTCCTAATAAATATAAATGTAAAATTTAAATTCTGGCATATTCTTAACTCTTCATATTTCCCATAAAGCCTTAAACAGAATCCTCGCTAATTTCCCCTAATTTCCGCTGGGGGTTAAGCTATTTTCCCAGTCCAGCTTTTTACTGGAATTATCACGATTGCGGCACTTTGGTCGCTGCAAAACGTTTGCTCATGGACATAATATCCTTTGTGAGTGTGGGCGGAGCAATAAAATCAAATCAAATCGCGCGTGCCTCAGCAAAACGCAAAACGGCGACCAGGAAGCGCCGTTGCGGCCATTTTGGTTGCGTTGCTTTTCCGCTGCAGAGTTGAGTTCACGTTAGTTGAGTTGTCTGCTTTGTGGGAAAGCGGCTAAAGGGAAAGGGGTGCATTTGCATTTGTGTGCAAGTATGAGTGTATGTGAGTTTTCCGAGTCTTTTGACGTCATCAGCAAATACTCTTATTTCCCTGAACAGTGGGCGAAGTTAAGGGATTGCGGCCAAAAAGGACATGCTTTGGTTTTACATTTAAAAAGCTAAAAATTTGTTACTCAGAAGTTAATTATAATAAATTCCTGATTTCCTGATTAAAATATAAATTGAATTTAGCTTTAAGAATGATACAATCTAATAGAATATGTTGTAATTTATTTACTAATTATGCTATTTAGTTAAAAGTTTCTATAGGCGTTATAATTTTTTATAATAAAACATTTAAACTGTAGTATCCCAAATAAAATCATATTATATATTTCCCTATTAAAAGGCCAATTTTGGCCACTGTCCCCTGTGTGCTGGCGTCGTTGTTGCCTTTGCTGCCGCTGTTTACACAGCTGTTGTGGGCCGCATTTAGTTGTTGCCGCTGCTGCTGCTGGTTGCTGCAACATTTACATTGGCAATTTGCTTGGAAAAGCACTTACACCACGGCCCCTCCTTCTAGCACGAACACAGCTACCAATGTGCACACTTCCGGCCACAAGTCTGTGCTTTGGCCTAACCCAAACTTCCGACATCGCCGCCGAGCACCGAATACCCTGCGTTCCATTGAGACCACTTTAGCGGATGAGGAAGTGAATCGACATTCCCCTTATCGTGCGGATCTCTCATAAACCGATATTGTAGTGAATCCTTTCAAAAGGATATTGCCTGATTTCGGGGAATGTGGGTGTCAGCTTATCCCAATTTCTTGAATTTTAAAACCAAGTTTCCCTTTTAATTTATTGTGTTAATTATTGCTTATTGTTTTTTTTTTGGCTGACAACTCTGCCACTTGGTCGTTCTTACTTTACTTTTCTATTCTGGCTTTGTGCTTAAAAACTTCTCCCAACTTGTGTGCAAAACTTTTCACTTCAATCATTCCAACTCGCTTTTTTATGGTGACGCACAAAAGAGGGAAAAAGGCTGACGAGCAGGGAAAAATGGAAAAGGGGAAAAAGTTTTGTTCAACATTTAGTTAAAGTCGATGCCATGGTTTTCGACCCTGTGTGTTTATTTATAGTCCACTTGGCAAAAATGAAAGGAAGACAGAATTTGATAATAGTTTTTGCAGTGGCAATTAGCAGCAGGAGCACGTGGCTGGTCATAAAGCCCGGAATGAATTTCTCCCAGCTATGTACGTTGCAGTTGAAAATGAAAATTTAATGGTCCACAAACAATATAAGTCGTGGGCAATGGCTCAATAGTCCACCAATTGTGCGCTTCAAGTGCTTCATAAACTCTCGAATGTCTGGCGGAGCGAAGAAGCGCAACGTGTCGTATGAGCGATATTTAATGAAGCGTAGCTGTGGGGGCAATAAAGGTGCATAGACTCAAAACGAGTGCTAAACCAAAATGGGTTTTATATTCTGGTATTTATTAGTCTTGAAATTCTTTGAACTCCGATTAGCTCAGTCGTGTTCAGTCAGTTCAGTTCAAACTCTAAATAAATTGGCAAATTCCGGAAAATAACTTGCTGAGCATTAGAGCTTTTGTATAATGTGGAAATTTGTAGCATTTCCCCAGCGGCACCTACTGCTACATTTCTTCTCCTTCGAATAAACGAAAATAAAATGAAATTTTCGTTCGTTTTAATTAAATTGCATTCTCTTCGCATTGCCATTCGCAGCTGGCGTCAGGGGAAGGTACGTTTGAGTCCTCCCCCTGGTGAAAGACTTTCACTTGGCTGACTTGGAATTTCTGTTAATCAAACGCAGCGTTCAGCATGAAAGTGCTTAATTGTATTATTACACAACTTTTACATAACTCTGCTGAGGGAGAAGCTCCAGGAAATGCCCTCTCGCTGGCAATAATCCATGCGTTGCCAAGGATAAATCGATGCGGTCTCAAAGGATAATTAATGCGTCACCAAAGCACACAGATCTGAGCATGACAGCCGCGTCGAGTGTGCTATATATATATATGAAATATTTAATCTTATCAGCGTTAATATTTCCCTTGAATGTGTGCTAATGAGGCTGAAACAAAATTCCCAAAATATAAATGAAACAGAGCTCTGTTTATGGGAACGCTAAACAATGTGCATAAATGCACTTCCTAGTTGCGACACCACATGGTCTGCTTCCTATTTTATTGCAATCTGAAACCTTGTCGAGCTAATGTAGAATTTTGTGCTGGAAAGTGAAGGGCGGACCCAGGGGGACCTGTGTGTGACAGCAAAAAAAGGGGGCTCCAGGGACTGTGTACGCCAGGCAGACACATTGACGTGTTTGTTTATATAAACAGGAAGTGTTGCACCGCAGGCAATGTTGCAACCAATAGTCTGCTTGCTAAAAGTACACCATCGTCCCCTCCTCCGCTTCACGGATTCTCTGGAAAAATATTTGCCTACACGAAGCTGTAGTGGGGCCAACATTTAATGAATGGCCTGTGCCTGCCACCTGTGATATGCTTTTAATGACCTAAAACAAGGACCAAACATTATGAATGGGTTTGGCAGGCGGATGTTTACCGTAGAGAGCACATCACAGTTAAGCTTTCACATTATTAGAACGTATGCACATATCATATATGTGGACATAATTGACTGTTCAAATGTGTATCGAGTTGGCAATGTCATTTTAAATATAAATTATGGCTACCTGTAGGCAGAGAATATGCCTAACAAAGGCTGTCATATACTGTTAAGCAATTGTAATTTTGCATTTATTATTTTTGTAAATATTATTTTTGGTTGTCTAGAAACTTTGAAATGCAACAAGGAAGCTATTTATTCAGAGTTTATATTCAATTGAAGAGATAAACACTTTAGTTCTTAATTGCTAGTGTTTAAGATGCCTTTTCTTGTGTTTTATTGTTTCTATAAATATTATTTTTGATTGTCTTCGTTGGACTGAAACTATCAAAGAGCTTTTTATTTCACAAGAAAAGTAATTTTTCAATTTACAGATAAACACTTTAATTTATTCTTTAATTACTGGTGTTGGAGATGGCTAATTTTTTGGAAATATTTGCTTTAAAGCGAACAGACTAATTGAAGTTGAATAAATTGAAGGAATTTATTCATTTTTTGGGTGACAAATTGAAGACAAACTTATAAATTTCCAATAAATCTGTCACAGAGCCTGTAACTACCATTTACCTTGAATAATATTTTATAAATTCAGCATTTTCTTCTTTTAATTTCAGCTTTAAGGCCGCTTTTGCCATTTGATAATAATGGTTCAGCTTGGGGTATGGAATTTTATTTAGTATTTCTTTATGGTACATATAATATGCATAGTTTTCCGAAAAAAATGGTTCTACCATAAATCAAACGAAAAAAAGAATGGGAAAGCAAACTCGGGGCCACAGCAACATAAAGAAAACTTTGAAAAACTGCGACGAAAGGGAAAGCTGAGAATTCCACAACACATTTGCGGCTGACAGAAAATAAAAAAAGCGGGGAAAATATATTTCCGCCAGCAACAATCAGGTGAGATGCCAAAAGTGTCGAGGAAGTTGTCAAAACATTGTGATAACATTTTCTGGTCAAGTCTCCTGCTGCAGTAAGGCCAGCTGATAGCTGATAACGATGGAGCAGGGCACATCCTGGCCCTAATTAAGGCCGGGGTCCAACTTGTCTCGGCTGTGGTCTTAAAGTACATTATTTTCTGGAGGCTTCTGCGCTGGTTCCGCTTTATTTATTGTTCAAGCCACCACAACGATGGTAATATATTTTCCTTGTGCCAGGCATTTTACATAATTTTTGCAGAATATTTTCAAGGAATTTTTCCAGCAGCCTTCAAAAGAAATTACCCTGTCGGGAAAGCGAAACCGCCGAAAATTTACGAGCTGCTCCGCTAAAGGTGAGATCATATATTTCCGCCAATAAATTCGTTTATTCACAACTATCAATTCAGCTGTTAAATGGACGCAGCTTACGGTCAAAAGAATTAATCCAAATGGCGGCTTAAATATATGTTGACATTGCTTGTTCGATTCCTTATATTTATTATTTGTCTTGTCTTTGCTTTTATTTGCATATATTTCTATATCTTAAGGCTACGTTTATTTTCCTTTAGAATAGTTAATGGGCGTTTCAAAATTGTATAAATAAATGACTAATAAATAAATAAATGCAAAAATCATTTAAATTCAAATAAAGGTAACCAATTCTTTGGGTAAATCTAGTTAAATCAATGTTTCAGTCAAACAATGGGCGCTATTTTTAATTAAGAAATCAATTCTTTGTGTATTGGTTTACTCTGCATCGAGGATAACGACTAGAAACAACAAAGAGTACATAATTGAAGGCCCTTGGGCTCCTGCATACATCCTCGGGCTTTAAACAACATCAGGATACACGGTTCCCTGTCGATGTGTTCTGTATGCATTCACCGGGGGTGCTTCTGCTGGCTTGTTCCCCCTCTTGGCCAACACAAGTTATGAACTCGCTGGAATAAAAGTATACTAGAATTTTCAGGATTGATAGTTGCAGGACTTTCATTCTCCTCCGATCACACACATGTTGACCTTGGACAGCCGTTAATAATAACTTTAGTTTATTAGTGAATTGTAAAATGATTCAAACTTATCGTAAGACAGCTGTTCGCGGTTGACACTCTTGAAAAATCATGCAGTCCTGCTGGTCAATACGACAAAATGGCATAAATGGCACACAGGACTCACTGTGGTGCGGCTGCTGACCACCATAAATCACAAAATTGTGTGGTCGCTTCAGCGGCATGCAGTAAACATAAAAAATGAAAATCAATACAGAAGCCAGATGAGGATGTTAAGTCTGGGAAGCCGATGTTTGAATACCCTTTGGATATTACAAGCTATAAAATTAATAAAGATTTATAGTTGAAATTGTGGGGTAATGCCAAAATCAAAACACTAAATGTAATACCTTCAAAATGTAATTAGATCCTTCTAAGCACATTTTAAAGGTTATTTAAATCCTATAAATATACCTTAGTTATACCCATATAAATATATTTAATTTTTAATTAAAGAAATTCATTTTCTTAATTTTTTTTGCTACTAGAATTCCGATACTTCTTTTGAGAGCTATAGAATTCAATAGTTCGATATTGATTTTCTTTTAATTTATATTAAATCCCATTATCAGATCCAGGACAGAAACAATGTATCCTCGTATTGTACAATCGCCAAATATTTATATATTTACAAATGTATTTCAATTAAACGTCATCCTGATGATATTAAAGGATTCCAGCTGTGTTGTTCAAAAGAGAAAACAAGCTCTGAAATACATGCAAAAACGTTAGGTTGCACCAACTAAATGTATGTATATTTCTGCACAAATCGAAGCACAGGCGGATGATGGCGCAAAAAACCACAAACATAACAAATGCATGGCAAAAACTAAAAACTAAACGAAAAAAAAAAAACAGAAAAATAGAAGGTAAAACTGGCAAAAACAATGAACACAAAAGACAGACAGATGAACACAGGCTGGCAAATGCAGAAATTGCGTTCGCTGCGAATCAATGTGGAGCCAAACCAAGCGAAAGTGGAGGGGAGCCCAACAATAACGTCATGCCGGATGGGACCACAGAAAAAGCCCAGCAAATATACCTTCCATAGAATTCATGGCAGAATTTGTCTGCTGGCCCACGTAGCACGTGATGCACCTAAAACTATGCAGCGGCTGCTGGATCTTCTGTGGTGCGCCTTGCTGCGGTTTCGGGGGTTTCCCTTTTTGTATTTCAGGAGCCGAGACAAAGGCGCTTCACGTTGACCGCAATTAAAGCGAAATGCTCAGGTGATGGGGAATAAGTGGGACAGGTGCAGCCCGGCATACCTAGCCGGGCTCAGAGCAAGGAGTGAGAGGAGTCTTTATTCTTGACAGTTGAGTGAAATTTCAGCTCAGCAAAATGTACTGTCAGCTAAGAGTAAACACTTTTCTTCTTTTTTTTTGGTGGCAGCCAGAAAATAAAAGACGATGACGCCATCCAGGAAATGGCAAGACAATCTGACCGTAGCCCAAGGAGGAAATGCTTTCTTTGGCTTTGACGTAAGCTAAAGGAAGGAAGGAAAGCTTTAAAAATAAATACAAAGAAAACTTTGTTGCTTATAATAAATATACATAAATAGTTATTCAATTTAAGGACTAAATAAACATTCCATTAGTTTAAAAAAACTAAGAAATTTGCAATGAAAATTATTTGTATCGTAACAAAACCCAAAACAGGATTATCGAAAAGGCCATTAATGTGCGATAGATGGCCTTCGTGGGCAAGTGTCCATCTTGAGGCTATGCTAACGAGGACAACAACGACAAGAAAGGGTCCAAACATCATACATACATATATCTAAGTTCATCTATTGAAAGTCATTGTGGTGCACTAACTACCGGCAGATGGCTGCACTTCCAGACCGCCTGGCCATGTGACAGTGGGGTGTGCCTTGAGTGACCGACAGCCCTTCATCTCTGAGGCTATAGTCGGTATCGTTGCTATTGTGTGAGTCGTGCCAGCTGTTCGGCCTATTTTGCATTTTGCCAGACTATGGCTCTGGGCTAGTGGCTTAGGCAGCAATTAAAATTGTTAACCCTGCTGTAAAATCGCATTGGGGCTCGGGCCCAAGCAGCTGTCGCACTCTTCGGGCCGAAAGCCAGAGACTTACGGTATACATAATTAAGATGGGCAATTTGGTGGTGACGAGGAAAATAGAGAAATTACTAACCTAACCCAAATAGAATGGGGCTAAAGAAGGTTATTGACATTACGAGAGTGAGTAATGACTCGAGGAGAGCCGGCAGGGGGCTTTTTCCTCTTCTTTTCTGCTGTCAACGGCTTTCCTTTAAACCTGCACTTAATGGCCAAGACATCAAATTTCATGGCACACCGTTAAAGCCTCCCTCGGCTTGGGCTTGTCCAGCCAGAAGATGGCCTGATTGATGCAGCAATTCGCAGGAATACTTTACTCCTGCTCTGCTCCAAGCAATAAAATAGGAATCTGCAGCAAGTGTTGCACTTGGGGCATGTGGAAACATGTGTCGCCCTATCGAATGGATGCATGGCCTGAGAATCGACATGATGTCGCCTTAAAAACATGCAAATGATTCTCGGTTAGCCCTAGTTCTCCTCTTCCTGGCTCCTCCTCGGGTTTTGAATGTTCAAGGCGACGGAAAAAACTGTCAACGGCTTGTCGACGCCTAAATGTATGCAATGAATTTTGTGTGCGACCCGCATATCTGACGGCTGCCCTCCGCTGAGAAACTTTTGCCTTCGACATTCAACCTTGGAATACCCGCGGAGGAAGAAAACTTTTGTTGGCATTGCCCCGGGGGCTCTGAAAAATACGCAACACCAACTGCCTGCCAAGCAATCGGCAAATATTTATAGCCTAATTGTCGGTGCGATTGAGATTGTACAAACATACTCTCAGACAAGCAGAAGCAGACCCACCTTCGAGTCGGGCAACATCCAGAGACCATCAAAGAAACCTTCAATTATGGCAGCGCACAAAAGGTTGGGGAATGGGAATGGGCGGGGGTCGGGTTCACATTCACATTCACAATCTACGATCCGGGGTCGCAAACTTATGTGTGAGCTTGTGTGTATGTGCACTCGCATAACCATGCATCCATATCGAAGGCGCGTCTTTTGTGCTCCTGACACTTGTCAAAGCTATAGGAATTTCCGAATAAACTATGTAGGTTGTAGGTAGAAGCCAAGAGGGCACACTGGGTTAAGAGTTGCAGGAATGCGAAAGGGGAAGCTCTATCCAAAGTAAGGATAGAGTAAGGAGTAAGGATATCCAAAGCTTAGGCAAAAAGATTATGATAGTCTTTTATAAATAAAACATATTAAAAAATGAATTATATGGTAATTTAAAAGTTTTTTTCTAGTACAAAATATAAAATAAGAATCCTATATATCCTATTTGTTAAATTTATTCATCGTTTAAACCACTCAATAAAGACTTTTAAAATCAGCTTACTTTAAATATATTTCCTGACCTTAAAATCTAAATAATAACTTTAATATTCATTCACCTTAAATCCTTTAAATCCTTAAAGGACTATCCTTTTCGAACCACTGTATTTCCAAAGTCTCTGCGCTCCTGTTTATGTGTGTATGCTCCTTTCTATATGTATTAATGTATTCGTGAGCATATTGGATGGTACGGTTTGTTGAGCAGCTGCTGGTTGCAAAGGACATAAGAAACTCACACCAAGGCGATACACCAAAACAGCAAAACACACACACACATGGGTGGGTCCCCCACTGTCATAAACTAGGATTATGTTGCATAAGCCCGTCTGCCTCTTGGTTATTGTTGTTGTGGATGGATGGATGGATGGATGGATCCCATCGAGTTTAAAGGAGGAAAAGTGCTGTTGCTTCGAAGCTGATAATTACATTTTCGTTGGCAATTGATGGGTCCAGGCCCGAGATTGTGTCCTCAAAATCCTTGCGAACTAATTGCCGGGCCAGAGGCCAGAGTCGATTCGAGAGCCAATTAGAGCCGGCGACATTTGTTAGGCAAGGCTTAAATGCGTAATGTGATCTATGCGCGAGATAAAAGTGCCGGCCAAGGAGCGCAGCGCAAGGACGACTGCCGCAACTTTCCATTACCGGCAGCAGCTAAATCAAATTTTCCCACACACGGCTAAGGCTGAAGTGAAAGCATCCGGGGTCGCATAATCAATACGCTCGCTCGGGCCTGTGTTGGGTTGGGGTTGGGACTTGGGGCTTGGCTATATGTGTGCCCGGGGACAATGGCAAAAAGTTCGACTTGCTGCTTCATTAAATTTAATTTATAAACTTGCCATAAGCACTAAATCACTGTGCAGCAGCTGGAGGAGAAGCCAGCGTTGGGAGATACGATGGCTGAGGCAGTGCTATGGTTCGAGTGACTGCGTCCCCGATGCGTTGGCACACACAAGAAACTGCATAAAATGGCGACCAGTGGCCAAAATGGCGGTCCATAAACATCCGGAGTTCTTGTTTTTTATTTTCACTTTCGCCATGTCGCTGCTGGCCATAATTTGCCAAGCAACGGATGCCAAAGGACCAAGAGCCAGGGAAAAAAAACCCAAAATATTTACATATTTATGTAGAAGGACTAAAAATAAAGTCAGAGAAAGAAAACCTTTGACACACGTAAAGAAAGATTTAATATCCTTGCCTTGTTTGGTTTATAATTTAATATTTTTTCACTTGCTTTGAAAGTTAGATATATTCATATGAATATAGGTAATAATAATATAAATATTCCCTGAAACTACATCCATAAATAAACAATAAACCTTGTAAAGTCAAAGAAATCGAAAGGAATCAGATATAAACAGTCATTAAAACGCTTGACATACAAAGCTGCAAAAATAAAAACAACAAAGTAGCAAAAACTATTACTATAAAAAGGGCCACACATTCGAATTTTTATTTTATTTTAGCTGTCGCAGTCGACAAGCCACCTATTTGTTTGTTGTTGACATTTTTATACTCCTTGATGTTGTTTTTGTTGTTGCCGTGGCACAAGCACTTCCGCTTGGCGCTAAAATGTGTGCCCCCACTCACTCCCACACCCACAACCAAACACACACTTAGAGATGGCGGCCTGTTTGTGTCAGGGACCGTCTTTAAGGCAGGACAATTTATAAGACCACGCCCCCAAATGGCGCGACCCGCCCCGCATTTCCTTCTCTGCGTTTGACGGGCGCGTGTGTCGAGTGATTTTTATGCGACCTGACTTCTGATATTGGTAGTTGTTAGTGTGTGGCTACCAGAAATCATCACGTCATGGTCCTCGTACCTTTTCAGTTGCCAATTCTGTTTTGCTGATGTGTGTGGTGACTTTAATTAGGCTGCTTCCTGGGGGGTCAGGACAAATGGAATCTGAACGTGGTCACCAAAATAAGAAATTGGATCGAGTGACAGCCACTTTTGTTAGAGATTGTCCTGAATTTTTATTCAATTAAATAATGTTTTTATTGATTCTTATTTTGCTTTATAGAATTTTAAAGCTCTCTCATATAATATTATTTTTAGGGGAGAAAAATGGTTCCATAAAATAAAAGAATTTTCAAATCAGAAAATTATTTGCAGACTAGAAAGGAATATAAATCTTTGAAATTTTTAAACTATTTTCTTTAGAATTCTGTGAGATGCTAGTATTTAACCCAAAGGTGGGAAATATTCCTGTGAAATCAAGTCTGACATATAGTCGAAGCTCGTATTTTTGGTATAGCAAAATCACTCATAAAGTCTTTATTAAATTTAATCTCGTTTGCTTAACGTAAGCAAGAAGCTTAAACCTTTTCCGTTCAAGGCTTTAATTGCATTCTGCGCACACAAGTTCTTCAATTGTTAATTGTATTCCAGGGAGAAAAGCGGAAACTCTTTGCTCTAAAAAGTTTTCCCAAAATCGGTGTATCTGCATTTCAGGGTGCGTTGCTGTGCTCTCACGTGTTATGCAAATTTTTCTCAACGGAGAGTTGAAAATGCGTAGGTGTTTCGCATGCACTACGGAATCTATGGCATTCAGTGTGTGCATATTGCTGGGATTTAATTTTAGTCCTGGCCCACTGAGATGGTGTATGTATAACCGCACAGTTAGATAACAAAAACACCAGAAAGAAAACCACTGGGAGTACAGATTAAGCCGAAATCAAAAGTATTTATACAAGCATCAATGTCTCCGGGAAGATTTTTATCTATTAAAGGAATAATAACCATTCAGGAATAATAATAATTTAGTAATTTCATCAGAATGTGAAAAAATTAAAGCCAATATTAAGTTTATTACTAGCACCAGTGACTATTAAAGTCATACAAAACAATAAAAAATACTTTAAAGAAATATTTACATTATTAAAAATATTTCATACGATTTGAATTTTAGAAAGATAAAAAATAAAAAAAATTCTACTGTTCTTGGCTGCTATATTTATATTAATTATATAAACTTAAGTGCTGCTTAAGTGCAAAATATTTAAGAATAGGCAACTGTGCGTATGAGTGATTAATTTTGCAGAAAAGACAACAGTGCGTATGAGTGATTAATTTAGCAAAGAAAGACAACAGTGCGTATGAGTATCTTCAAAGTTAAATCGCTCATACGCACTGTTGCCTTCTGCAAACAATATCTCATACGCACTGTTGCATTTTCTTTACTATTTTAATCTTAAAGAGGATGAATTTTTTATATAATTAATTTAAATAAAGCATTCAAGAATAACATTTAATATATGAATAACACGTAATAATATAATATTTTCTTTTAAAAAAGATTTTTAGTTGTCAAAACTACTTAGTGCTTTAAGTGAACTTTCCTATTTCGGAATATAATGAGCACCCTTTATGTATGCACAAACATATTCCATTTCAAAGAAATAGTAATAATCATATTTCAAAGGCCTTCAGACATCGCGGCGGCGCCCCCTAAAATCCCAATTGAGCCGCGGAACAGGTAAAAGCCAATCGGCGCCGGCCCTTTGAATTATGTCAAGTGAAGGGCGGGGAGATGGGCATCTGCAGCTGCATTCCGCTCCGATCTATTTAATTCCAGTTATTTGTGCGAACTGCGCTCAATGGCCGGAGACAACAAAAAGACGCTTGACCTTAGGCCAGTAAAAGGCAAGTGCTGAGTGCCACTCACAGGACGAAGGCGATGGAGAGCATGTTTGTTGCCAGCAACAAAAAATTCGTTAAAGTGACACACTCGCAGCGAGAGGCTGCGAAGACTGCCACGCCCAGTGCGCCCCCCACGGCCAGGGCTCGTGTTCATAATGATGAGATGCTTTTTGCCATCCCTCTCACGCCTCTCACGCCCCTCCTTGCTGCCTTTTTCCGCAACAACAACGACAATTTTCAATGTTGTACGCGAAATTGTTGACAAAGCGCGTCTCAGTTTCAAGGCAGCCGCCTTCGCTGACTACATAAAAATAAAATTACACAAGGAATTAAATTAGCGCAAATAAGAGCGCAACAAAAATGAACATTTTTCTGCAATAAAAACGACTGCGACAGTGTCGAGGCACTCGAATGGAGGGCGAGAGAGGGGGAAAAGGAAAGCGGGATGCTGGGTAGGAGCGGGTCGGTGGGAAAACAAAAACAAACAGCGACAGCAAACGAAAACAATAAATTAAATTCAGAGGAGCAGGGCCGTACAGCCAGGCCGCGTCAAAGGCGACTGAGTGTCCCAAGAGTGGCAGGCCCAAGGACCTGCAATCCTGCCCATGGACTTGCCATCCCATCCCCTCTTCCAGCTGTTAGACGTCTCGGTATCAAGCCTCGGACTCGAGTGGCCTCATAATAAACAGACAATATAACAAGTGCGACTGTGACGCATTTGAGGCAAGTGCGGGGGCTGCTGCATCCACCACCACAAGAGCGATATCTGAGGGCCTGAATAATCAAAAAGTGAAAGGAAGAAGCTCTCTGTAAAAACAGTTATAGTGAATTTATGCCTACGAGTGCGACAGGTGGTTGGAATAATGGATACATGGGCAGAAAATATATGGCTATATCTTTTGAATATGCATAATTAATAGCAAATATTTTTATATAAATAATAGATAGGTTTGGTCATTAAATTGGGATTATATTATTATAAAATATATAATATTTTATACAATTCAGCCATTTTTCTAGAGTATTTTATTTATATTTCTATACAATTTATATTCTCAAAATAATAAGAAGTTAAAATTGGGTTTAAATAATCTTGAATTACTTTTTTTTCATTAAGGAATATACATAAAAATGTATTTAGAAGAATTTTACAACTAAGCCATCCATGTAGTTCCTAGTTTCCTTACAAATTTGAATGTTTTCATATTCTTAAATTGAAGTGATATACAAAACGAAAAAATCTTGAGTATTACTTCATAGCTAAAGGATATACTTCTCTCAAGGTTGACAACTGCATAATTTTATAATTTTATTCCTTAAAACCTTATAAGAATTTATCTCATTTCTTAATTGTTTTTTATACCCGCCGGCCAGTTTTTGAATCTTGACAACAAATTTGGCAAATGGATTTTAGTCGACCGTTTTTGGCAACCTGGTTTACCTTGGGAATTGCTCGTCTGAAGGACGGAAAAGCGGAAAAGTTCTTCGTATGTCGCCCCCGCCCGGCAATATGTAAATTGTGCCATTTCTGCGTTTTACTTGTGTCAATTTAAAATCTGAATTGCGACAGCAATCTGGCAACTGGGAGTGGCATTTAAGGAGTGGGTGGGGACGGGGACGGAGGTGGGTGTAATAGTTTATCCTTGTCGGTGGCGTTGGTGTGCTGTTGGTGACGAAGGGCCCGGGACTGGGCCTGCGTAATGAAACAGTGCGTCAAATATTAGCCGACGAAGGCAAAAGTTTGCACAACTGCAGCGAGGAGCGTCAAAAGCCGCACCAAAGACGCCGGGAAAATGGGGAAAAACGTAGGCAGGCGCCCACATGTGGATGGAAAGATACATGCAACTGTCTAACTATCTTTTATATTATTTGTCGTGGCCCCGGAGACAAGCAAGTGAGACAAGGTTATCTCCAGGCCTTCCAGTCGCTCTTTTTCTGTCATTTGGCCCGAGAGCTGCCATCAGACGAAGAGCGTATGCCCTGCAGTTTTACGAAATAAATAAATTTTAAATAATTATACTTATTAAAAACAGAATTTATAACTGCTAATAAATATCAAATTCAAATTATTTCAATGACAACATTAATTTATAAATGCCTAGCTGCCGGCAACTGATTGGATTATCCTTTCGAAAATACATTTCCCACAAAGCTAACCGATATATGATAGACATCCCTTGTGCACTGACATAGCAGCCGACATTGAGCTTTTCCAGCCACCCCCCAGCCACCGGGAAATCTAATTAAATTAACAATTGCCAGGCGGCAGTTGGCGCTTACGGTGTGCCAATATCCATTGCCATAATATACACCGCAAGGCAAACAATATTAACCACAATTCAAATCGCAAAACAGGGCGCACACGAACGTGGCTCAATAACCGTTCAATACACACTCGAGTCCCACTTTCAGCCATCCCTCCATCCTCCTTACCAAGCCAAGTTGTTCGTTGTTGTCGTTGAAAAAGATCCAAATTGAAACAAAAATGTAAACGAATTCCAAAGCTGCAAGGACCATGATGCTGGGGATGCCGACGATGGATGCCGCTTTAAAGCGCTCCGGAATGTTGCCTATATTTCGGGCTGCTGCGCAATCAATCATGGCGAAATCAATTTCCAAGAACACACACACACCCTCCCCAAACTGATGGAAATTGCGTAGTTTTCGAATGACACCCAGGCCAGGCTCCATTGCTGTGCCCTTGGATTGTTGTCTATTTTAGCAGCTGCCGTAGGTGAAGCAGAAGCTGCATCTACACAAACAATGCTCATTAAAATTGGCAAATCATGTGGAAAATGTGTAAATAGCAATTACTAGATACCCAATGCGCCACACGTCGTCGTACATATGTGTGTTAATGATGTTGTTTACTGCGCCATAGTCATGAAGCGAAGAGATGGCACAAGATTAAAGGTAGAAATTTAAATCTTACAAATGTACAAATTACAGCAGAAATTTTTAAATAATATCATTCCCAACTCTAGCCTTCTTTAACCTTCATTCGTTTTACGGGGAAAAGTTTCAAAAGTCAAGCACTAACTTTTACATTTCGATTCCGAATGCACTTCTGATTAGGTACTTATTTATTTTTGTTTGGCTTTATCCCTTAAAAGCAAGAAATGTGACTTTATCCTTTAAAAGCTTTTCGTGTTGGAGCAACAGCCAAAAACATTGGACTTTCTACTAATTGCTAATACATCCTGGAAGATATTTTATCTTATATCATTTTATTTTATTATTATATGAAATAATATAATACTAACCATCACGAAACCCACAAATATCCTTAAATGGTGTCCGTGACAGGACTTTCCTTTTTAATTACACATTTTTTGGGATAAAATAGAATTAAAGAAAATGAAAGTCAGCCCTAATGATTGATGGCCTAAGTGGGGTTCTTTGTTGCGTTGTCTAAACTTTTTTTTTAAATTTTTTTTTGAGCATTTGTTATTGTCAGGGTTGATTACCCGACAAAAGTGTAGGTTATGGTAAATGACAGAAAATTTGGTTTTAAAATATGGTCAATTATATAACGGCACATTAGCTTTGAATTATTTGGGCCATTTAAACGCTTGAGTGCAACTTTTAATAGGCCTTTGCTTGGTGGCTTAACCATAATTACCAACAATGATGCGGTTGGATATAGGTTATTGAACAATGATTTGTAAAGTAAGAATAAAAAACGAACATATTACAGTAATTGCACTTAAAGTTTAATAAGACTTTAAATTTAAATGACAGCTATTTCGATCTTTTTAAGGCCTTAGAAGAACTTGTCATTGGAAATAATAAAACGTATATATACAGAAAGATAAAATAAGTTAATGTTGTCTGATTTTTTTTAGAGCTTCTTTCACTATTATATCTGCAAGAATAGTGAATGATTAAAAATCCATACTATTTTTTTCTTGGTGTACTTTATGCCACGTTAGTGTAGTCGCTTTTGCACTTAGACGGCAATTAATTTGGTCCAGGACTGAAAAGGACTCGAAGCTTGGAGCTGCCGGCAGTTGGCCATAAAATCAATGCCACATGTTAAATATCGTGGGAAAAACACAAATACAACTGGCGGCCGGGGGGCGTGGCAGGCGGGTTAAATGTTGAACGACTGAATAGGAGTGGAAAGTGGCAGAGGGCTGGCTGGCAAATTTGCTCAGCGCAAAGCATAATGAACATTGTTGTCGCACTTCCTGTCTCTGCCGCTGTTTCTGTTTCTGCTGCTGTTGTTGGGTCATAAAAGCTGGAAATACTTCGGGCTCACAAAAGGCAGAGGCATTGACGAAAAGCCAACGGCTGGAGTCGGTTGGCAGGTCCTTCGTCCTACTGCCGGTGTGCCGTTAAGTGTGCAATATTTATTTTGTATAAAACGCGTGTCAGGCATAACAACAGCGGGTGTACGCAATGCTATTAAATGAGACACAAAAGGTAGAGTCTATTGGCTTTACTGCGCGAAAGGATATGTGATTTTAGTTTAGCCTTTAAATTATTAATTAAAAAGAAAAGCATTTAACTACCGATTGCTTTAACTTCTATGTATATTTCAACTGAAAATATTTATAAAAGAATTTTTAAGGGTATTGTTTAGCTATCTAATATCCCAACGAAAAAAGAAAGGTTTTTGGTTCTGGCTCAAGAAAATTTCGCATTGTCTTTGTGATGGTTGCGACTCTGCTCCAACATTAATTGAAATATTCATGCCCGAATTCCTGATGCCTGTTATTTTTAGCCCGGTGAGTCCGCGCTTAAGGACAAGCAATATTTGTACAGTATTTATTTATTCATTCAGCCCCCTGAATTTCATTTTTTTTGGAAGTCATGAGAGTTAGTCAACTGTATTAAAGGACACGCCCAGATAATCCTTCAGTTTAAATACAACAAAAAGTATTTCGAAATCTTGTTGTAAAAATATTTATATTGAATAACTTATAAAGATGCATGTTTATGTATTTTTTTTTTTATATTTCTATTGAATAAGTTATATAGATGCATATTTCTATGTTTTTAATGCATTTAAATAACATAAACAAGTTGAAATAATAAAAAAATCTATTAATTGGTTAATTTGTGTTGTAAAAAAAGGTTTAAAATGAATTTAAAGAACATAAACCAGTTGAAATAATAAAAGTATCTATAAATTGGGTAATTTATGGTAAAATCAATTTAAATCATATACACAGTTATGGAAAAATCAAAAGCTATGAAAATATAAAAGAAAATCTATTGAAATGCAAAGCCACAAAAAAGATCGTTGAATTATATTAGTTGTAAAAACAATAAACAAAATAATATCTTTTAAAATAACCCAAATATATAAAATTCAACCTAATATTTATAACAGAAAATTAATTTCTTTGCAACTCTATAAATTCCATTTATATTTTCTACTAAAAAATGTCAATAAAAACAATAATATTCCCCCCTCCACTATTCTTTTATAAGATATAGAAAGTATTATATATTGTTGTACGAGTGGAAAAATCTTCGGAATCATTCAATTAACTTTGCAAACCTTTCGGTTAATTGATATTGCCTTTTGGGAATGCTGATCGCACGCACTTTATTATGGAGAGAAAACATTTTCCCACAATTCTGATTGCAATTTGGATGCCATTTGTCAATATCAACAGATAATTCAATATATATTTAATTGACTCAATTGAATCAGTTGGCTGTGCCCCTCATAAATTTAAAATCAGTCCAATTATGCGAACCGATCGATGAGCAATCAGTGTGGTGGCCAAAGGAGTGCTGAAGATGCATTGACTTTGACATTGCCCCCGGGATTGAGCCAGAGCCGAGGTCACCAAAGGTACCCATCGCCGGCATCGTGTCAATTGAAGGTGATGCTTGCCACATGCGAGCGAGAGTTGCTCCAATTTGGGGCACGTTGATCAATCGAGCGATCGCGATCGTGATCGCCTCCTCTCGCTTGGTTCAATTTAATTGACCGGCACGGTGACGTCGCACATGCAATAAACTCATCGGCGTGGGAGCTCAGCCGCCTCCGTTGCGATCGCGTCGACAGCGAAGAAAGTGCCACATAATTGATGCGTGTCTATCCGCGTGCCACAAGGTCACCCATATGTCAATTGGACCAAACGTGCAGCAATGCGTGGCAGGTGCGTGGTGATGGCCGGGGTGGTGTTGCGGTTCCGGGGAGACCGCATAACCAAATGAATGCAACATCCAGCGGGGCCTGCTAGAAATTTATGCTCGCAGCTCGAATAATTCCACTGGCGAGGGCTCTCAAGGACATGGCCGGCGAGGGTAGCAAAAATAGCAAAAATAGGGAAAACCCTCGAAAGTATGCAGTGGCAAGAACACTCTTGCTGCGTGGAAAATAAAATGCCATTTTAATTTCATTGCACCGCGCGCTTCACTAATTTTTCTTGGCTTATGTTCTAGTTTCCTGCCATTCCATTCCTGTTACCACATTTTACGAGCGACAGCAAGAGCCAGGAAAAAGATTTTTCCAGCTCTGCCAAAACATTTCATTTTCATTTGTCGTCCATTAAAATGCATTAAGCGAAAGCCTGAAGAGGGAGATGTGGGGTGGCAGTTTTCAGTTGAATGTGGCTTGAATAAGACATTTCGATTTACAAAATGCAGAGCTAGCCAAAAAAATTGTTTGAGTTTTCTTTTAATTTGTGCTTAGAGCTTTATTGAGTCACATTAAAATTTATAAATAAATAATACAAGTTTTTGAATCTCTAAATCTCTGATATTTTTAGCCAAATTGCATTTACATTTTAAAGTGAAACGTCCATTTAGGGGACTATCTACAAAGCCTGTTTGCAGCTCTTGTAAATTTTGTATTCTTTTTGTACGTTTAATACATAAAAAGAAAAGCAATTCTCTGCCAAAGAAATTTAGAAATCAATTCTTATAAACGAATTAATGTTCTCTTTTTCAAGAATCTTTTTGCTAGTTTGGCATTAATTTTTAATTTAGCTTCCATTTTGTTAGGCAACATCCTGGCTCCCATTTAGGAAGGAAAAACTTTGGGCATAGGGTAATTATGCGCTTATCCTGACTGGCACACCCCTACACCCCCTCTAATCCACTTTTGGCTTTTCCAAGCTCGGTCTAAATTCATTACGCATGCAAATCGCGCAGTTTTCCGCCAGCTGCTGATTGCCTTCAGTCTTTTAAACGCGTTCTCCAGGTTCGATTGTTTGGCAGCTAAAGTCTTAGTTAAACAACGAATAAAGGATACTTTAGATCTATGAAACAGGAAGACTTTTCTACTAAAATAATGTTAGAAGTGAACAAAATTCTATTTAATTTACTAAATTAGTTTAGAAAATACGGGTAGCTAGCTGCAACGGCTTTGCAAAATGAAGCTAAAGTCAGCCTGCATTATACATTCCATTTTATGAATGTTAACAGAACCATAGTTACGTTTTAAATTACTAAAAAATTGTATAATTTTAAATTCAATCTCTTTTGTAAAACACATATACCCTTTCAAAGAGTAGCAAAAACTTTGAGTAAAAATCTCATTAAAAGTTTTCGGCATTCTTTGCTCGTCTCTGTTGCGTCTCGAATTTGACTCACAATTATTCGGCATAATAAGCCAGAAAGTCGCGTGTTAACCTGTCCAAGGACCTAAACAGCATTTGTTGATGGCTATTCATGCGTGCAGGGTTGGGGGCCAGGAATGCTGGACTGAGGGACTGACCGGCAAAGGGACTGAGAAACTGCCGGGACTGCAAAAGGTTCATAATAATTGGCTTTTATGTATTTGAATTTATATTGTTATGGGGCCAACGCAGCCAGAATCCCGTGCAACACGCTATGAAAATCTTGAATATATACTTTATATAAGTATTTATTAAAATAATTATAACAATTTGGAATGGTGGAGAGTAATTTCGATTAGGGAAAAGAAAACGGAATGCGGGATGAGATACTACATCTTCTGTCTTTCTGGTTAAATAAATTGGATTGTTTGTGCCACATAAATTTGAAACATTAGTGGTTTTGTGGGAAATAATAAAACAGCTAAAAAGATAAAAATAAGTATAAAAACTGTGACAAAAATCTATGAATTAATGGAAACGAAAGAGAATTTTTATAAAAATGGTCACCAAACCGGGGGCGGTGGAAAGTGGAACGGCTGAAATTGTGCTCCTAATTCTCTGGGCCGTGTTGGGTGCACATGCCCCTGACATTTAAGCTTCATGCGAGCTGCTGCTGCTGCTGCTACTGCCACAGGAGCAACAAGAACAACGGCATCATTTGTGGCAGCAGCAGCATCCAATGTCAGGAGAACGCTACTCGCTGATTGGCTGCCCGCCTGCACGCTGCTGCATTCGCTGGAATCGCTTTTGGCCGTGTTTTCATTACTTTGCTAACGGATTATCCCATATCCCAGGCGAGTCTTACCTGCACTTTTGGCGCTACATTTGATTAAAGACCTCTGGCGTTGTCGGTCGTCGATGGCTAAATGGATTTTCCACTAATTTGTCGCACAATCAAAGCACTTGGCATATTGTTGTTGTTTTTCTCATACGAGTGTTTGCCTTCAGCGCGAAATAAAAAGTATCGCTTCAGCTTTGTCCCCTTTGGGGTCACACACATTCGGTAGGACAAGTATCCTTTGAGCAAGGTGAGGCTGAGTTTTTACCAAACATTTGCAAGTACCGTTTGACTCTTCCACACAGTCTACACTTTTCCAAGCTACCGATTTTCTGTCGAGTCCAGCAGAGTCTGTCGCCCAACTGAAACCGCGACCGAAGCGGCGAGGCAGAAAAGCTACTGCCATCGCCAGTGCCTCAGAGAGCGAACAGAGCGGTGTTGGTGTGTGTGTGTGCCAGGAGCCACGTGAACGTGCGTCAGCTGTGGCAGAGTCTAGGGGGTGGCACGGCGAGTATTCAATTCTGCTACTTTTCAAGCCGCTCTCAAAGCTTTAACTGAGCTCTCTGAGTATCTTTATCTTTCTCCCTCCGACTTTCACGTCACCTGATGTGGCGTCATTTCTTTCCATTTGTTTTTGTGTTGTTGTTTTGTTGCAAAAAGCCGGTTTTTCGCATCGGTCTTGGTGAGCGTCAAGCGTCGGACGTCTAGCAAAGGCAAGTTTTTAGGGATACCAAGGCAACAACAAACCGCGGTCTTTGCAGAGTTAGTCCTTATTATGCCATTTTAAGTCTCAGGCAGGTGGACTTATAAATGATGGATGAATCATTTGTCAGTTGAGACGGCTTTCCTGTAAATGTTGAAAATCGATTTAGGACGGCATTTTCATTTTATTTTTGTAATTTTTTCATAAGATTGTTTTAATGTGCTGCTTAAACAATTAACAAATTTTAGATGATTCATACTTTTAATATATTTAAATGATGTTTGTCTAGACAATACAATTTGGGTTTACAGATTCATTGAACTATATTATACTGGTGATAAATTATTATAACTTTGCTATAACAACCGACTTTATTTTATATTTTTTTAAATTATATTTTAAAGGTATTATAATGAGAACTCAAAGGATCAATAAACGTAGTCAATTTCCAAAATTGTAACCTTTGACAACTGTTTATGCTTACATGGATGTTCAGCATTCTTTTTATTTTTAATCATTTCCAACCCTGACTGCCGCTAAAATTGTTCTTAGAATTTGTACTTTCTGACTTTATGATCCATTATTCCATTTCTGATCTTAACTTTTAACGACGGCTGTTAAAAAGAAACATAGATCATAATAGCTTTTTAGTTATATAATTGTTATAATTGCTGGATTTTTACCATAGGTAATAATAATATTTTCGTTTCTACATCTAAAACCTAAGCTTGATATCCTTCTTGATCTGATCTCTAGATAAAATCAAACTGGGAACATCCTGCGAAATCTCGAGCTCATTCCGTTGCCTTAGACAGTGCGGCGTCTGCTCTGTTAATGAGTAATCCCAGACCCCAGTGCCCATGCTCTCCCTCTCTCAATCGCAGGACTTGCTGCTCTCAGAATCTCTCCCGCCAAAGGACACCGTGTGTGCACCTGCCTCAGTGTGCGTGTTCAATGAAAAGCTCGGTGAGGGAGAGTCGGGTCTCTGTGCTCCGAGATTGATGTAACACATCGGCACTGAGCTTTCCTTTCGGCTCGTGCCATGCGAAATGCAGGGCGCTTCCTGTATTTTGTTCGCTCCTGGGGGCGAGAGGGGGGTGCCGTCGTCTTCGCGGCCTCTGAAGGCCGTCGCAATCATTTTTTATTAGGAAAGGTTAGTTGTGGTTGCTCTTGTTTTTGCTTTTGGCCCGCCCGCCTTCTGCAGTGTCAATCGTTGAACGGCCAAAAGCTGTGCGATGTGCTTTTTAGCGACGGGCGTGGGCGTGGCCGCAGCATCGCCACTCGGCCAGAGTTGCAACATTCGGTTGCATTACCCCAGAGGGAGCCAAAGCCAGGCACAACACACACACTTACACACCCACCCGGCCAAGTGAAGCTGGCCAGCAGAGCAACAGAGCCAGCGAAAGGGCGAGGGAAAGTGAAAGTGGCCTTCTAACCTGGAGATTTTGGCTGCTGAGCTTATGATTCCTTTATTCCATTATTTATTTATCAATTTATCAATATAAACGGGTTTTTCAAGCGCTTGGAGGACCTCTGTAGAAGCTTTAATGATGCCATTCGTCAATTTACCAATATTTTGCCCCAAAAATTCAGAAAAAATTATAGCTATAATTAATTAATATGATAAATACAATTAATAGTTGTATCATATTTAAATTAAAACATAAATCATCATATAATGAAATACTTATATTTTGTATTTTACTGTATTAGAGAAATTTGTTAAATTTGTAAATCTATTAGCTTTAATTACTAAATTAGCAAAATATGAAACATCATTAAGCTACACCTTTCAAGAGGTACAAAAATAATAACTTAGTTAACTTCGGGAAGATAATGTTAGCCCAACTTTGCAGTTTTCAAGATGATTAATTTAATCTCACGAACTTTTAATATTTTTATAATATATACATAGGTAAAAATACATATTATGCTACCTGAAAAAGGACTGAAATCTATTTACAAATAGCCGGACAGACGGACTTGGCTAAGCAGGCCCGGCTGTTGGTGTTGTTAAGAAAAATATATATTCTTTATAAAGCCTGTAAAGACTCCTGGAGTGCATTTATAACTTCTGATAAGAATTTCAATACCCTGCAGAAGTGTAATAAGTTTGGTTTCCTTTTGTTTTTAAATTTCTAAAAACATATTTCTTATAGCTCAACCTGAAGAACTCAATTGAAATTTAAAAATTTCCTAACATCAGCGAATCATTTCACACTGCTTGCAGAGCTTTCTGTAAACGTTTAAGAACAGCAGAGAAATGTTAACATTTTAACTATTGGTTAAAGTTGCAAGCTAAGGATGGTCTCAGAAAAAGATAAATTCAGCTTTTATATTTTTACACACTTTCTATTTCGCTTAACAAAACCTGGTTCTAAGCCTTGCATTTACAGCAATGCAGCTTTTGTACATGAGAGAGATGCAAACGTATCTCAAAGATACTTTCTTCTACAGTGTAAAAATATATGAATGTATTCAGCTGATTTATGTTGATGTTATAGCTTTTAGCCTCATACATAAAACAGCCTGTTTTTTATAAACATTTTATTTATATATTATTTTGTTTTTGTTTTCTTTAGAAAGAAACAAAGCAAGGTATAATTTGTTTATACAACATACAAATTTTACTAGGAATTATATTTTTATAATTTTATTTAATTTTAATTATATTTCATATAAATGATCATTGTAAATAGTTAATATTTTTGGTGAATTTGTAATATTTTCTTTATGCATATAATATATACATATATACAAATTTCCATGTTTTATGCGAATAGCTAAATCAATCAACTTTTTTTTAACAATAGGAAGTAAATAATAATAATAATAAATAAAAAAGCCTTTACAATGGAATATTTTTTATATTTGCAGAACTAATAAAGTAAACGGAACTCCCGAATATTTACACGCATCTGCTGACTCAAATCATTGTCCATAAAATAAATCAAAATTAAGTCAATGCCTCATTAGAAAATGTTTAAAAGTAATTCATAGGTACTTAATTACCAAGGCAACACAAATTGAAAATAGAGGTAAATATTAATGGTTTCTTCCTCCTTTAAACTCCAAACCAGGCTGCACCTGAAACAGTTTTATAATGACAACTTTTGCTGCGGTAGTACATGGATTTGACCGTGCATTTAATCAGATGTCTGGTGCCATGGCAATAAATATTTAAAACTGTCAATTGGCATTATCAGCTTGAATTGTAACCCTGAAAATCTGTCCAGCTGAATTTTGCTAAAGTTAAAAATTAATTCGGTCGATTTGGATGAGCTATATCATGGCGCATATTTTGTGGCATTTTAATGCGATTATGGCTGCCGGCAAGAGCAAACCAAACATTTATGTAATTCCATATTACTCAATTAATTGATAAATATACCAGTCTATATATGCAATGCACATTTCGCATACACACACAGACATATTCGCCCAACAACAATCAATGTGTGTGTACACATTAATGCAATTAATTTTTGCATTTGTCGCAAGTGAAAAACATCAAAATATAATTAAAATGCTATGGATTTCGTGGAGTTTTACACTGCAATAAGTAAACAAGATATCTGTACACCAGAAGAAATAACTAGAGGAGGATAATGGTAAAGGATATTAATTGTAAATCAAACCTAAAGAACATCAAAAGAGTTTATTGTAATATATTTAGAGTTGTGATCTCCATTTACAGGGTTAATATACTTTGATTCAGTTGTCATAATATAATATATGATTAATTATTTAATATTATTATTTTAATAATTTAATAATATAATATTATGCAAATATAATAACTGTGGTATAACATAAGAAAGTTATATAAACCAAATAAAGAATTTATAAAATCTATCAGACCCTTTCTCTTCATACTCTTAAATATGAAAAGAGTTAAGTTATTTCTTACTCGAAATATTTTTAAAATATTTCCAAAGTCATATAAATCATAAGCTTTTCTAGTGTAAGTACTACTATAAAAATGGGACAGTTAATTCATTTTTTCTTAGCTCCGCAAGATAATTTTCATGTTTTTTACTGACAGCCGCCTGTGTGTGTGTGTGTTAAACTTTTGTTTATTTATGGTTAAATCCTGTTTGCGGTAGTTAATTATATTTTACAGCTAATGGCGAAATGTCAAAATAATTAAAATGCCCACAACAGCTCAGCAGTAAATGCTGTCCAGCCTAAGGGATGTGCAAATGTGCGAATGTTGCTGTTCAAAATATTCAACGGATAATTGACAGGCGGTTGTCAACTGTCAGCGCCGATTAAGGTGCAAAGCCGCTTAATAATAAATTGAATATAAATAAATGCTGCAAGTCACATTCATCGGCTATTGGCATTCAGTCTCTATTGAATGAAATGTTGAATTTAAAAGTGATTAACCGTGCGTGTAACCAGCAGGGTTAAATGTCTTTAATAAGGTGACAAAAGATGTGGCATCCGAAAACTGAAATGAGAAATTTATTATTGATAGACAAACGCAAAACTAGCATGGGCGGCATTTAAACCATTTCGTAATTAGCCAGCTGGAATAATGCACAAATGCAGCGCAAAAAAAATTTGGTAATTACACGGCATGAACGAAAGTTTATAATTATATATTAAAATCTAATTAAATCAGCAGTCGTGCAGACAATTGACATCTATTCAACTGAATAGAAGTCGAGGGATGAGGCCACATTCGTTGGCACACAAAAGGTGGCACTATTACGCGTCAATGCCAACGCATAAAGAATTGAATTATTTAATAAATCGGTTGAAATATTTGATTGCATTTCACGGCTCAGGGATAATCATTTTGGCCCCCCGCAGATGTTAAGCTTTAAAGCAGTCAGCAGGACATCATTTGAGGCAACCAAAGAACTTTGGCTAATTGCCGACAGAGTTCATTACCAATGCCCTGCGTCTTTCGGCAGCATCTACGCATGTTTGTGCATTTATGCTAGTCTCATTAGCATAGTGATATTGATTTTCTGGTTAACCATCAATCAACAAAACGTTAGACACACACAAGCCCGAGATTGCTATGCAATTGAGGCTTCAAACCGCAGCACGCCATGCCCGAATGCCTTAAAGCGCCTGCCTGGCATGCAACAATTTATGCCCACACACAAGCAGTACACGCAGGAGGCCAGGATGTAGATCCTTAGCCGAGGAGCCAGCCTTGGCCTGGGTCCCTGTCGTTGTCTTTGCGCGGCCAATGGGTCTCGATAAACAATTACGTCCAAATTCCGCCCCGGCCAAGTGAATTTACAACACGACAAGAACAATTATCGTTTTCGCAATTGTCACTAATTAACTATTAAACCGAATTTCAACCCAGTTGAGATGGATGTAGGTCCCAATTATTTCACCGATAAATCGCATGCAGGGCAATTAGGAATTACATATATATCACATATGTACACAGTTCATCTCAATCGACACCAAAGGGATGAAAGCTTTATGCATTAGCCATAATTGATTAAAGACAAATGATGATTATTGTTTGTTATTTAATAATTAACACTAGGCTGCGGCTAAGGAGATTTCTAGTGCTTGTCAAGAATACTTGAGCTTTATGTAGTTATAGGTTTTAATGGGTTTGTCAGAGATAATTACAGAAATACAACCGAAATTTAGATTTAACTTGAGGCTGTAAAGATAACAACATCTGCTTAGCATTATTAATATTACCGATGCTGAAATATTGATAATCATTCATTACAATATAAAATATAATTATATTTGTATATGTATATAATTATCATTCATAGATTTAATATAATATTTATTCTTCTCATTGGCAAACCGGATCTTTAGGGTCAACATAGTGCTAAGAAAAAACTCTATATTTCTAGGTAATATTTTTAGTTGAATACCCCCCTTTTAAATTTGCAGTTCTCATTCTCCTTTCAAGTAAACACGCCACGAAAAGTTACCACAAAATATATATAGTATGTGTCAAAAAATATTTCACACATAAAACCGCAAACACCCGAAGGCGCGGCAACTAGCATTGATTTCCACACAAAACGGAGATCCTTACAATGCTTGGCATTCCGTGACTCAAAGACACAATCAAGTCGCTTGAACTTGGTATTGCATTCGTTGACTGACTTCCGCTCTATTTGCTGCGACAAAGTAATAGTAAAATTTCATACTTCCGCAAAATCCCTGCGTTCCTGTGCGCTGCAGCACAGCCACGCCCACATTCTTGTGCCATCGACCGCCCTCTGGCTTCTGTCGCCCTGTCGCATATTTTGTGCTCGCTCAATTATACGCTAAAATGAAGCTGCTTTTCAAGTCGCGCCCGGAGGCCAACAGCAGTCCGGCCAAGCCCCAGAAATCCCAGCCGACGCACACAGAGCCATGCCACCCCATTGCCATAGCTCCTCCGCATTCCAACTGGAGCCCTTGCCCCAGCGATTTAACTGTTTGGTTTTGTTGGCATTTCATTTAAGCGGAGCAGCAGCAGCAGCAGCATATTTTGTTGCCATTGTTTGCAATGCGTCCGCATCCGCATTCAGCTCGAATCTCCATTCCCATTCCCACTCTCGAATCTCGGAATCTCCAGTCCCCAATCCCAGATCCCCAGCGGTGCACAATTGCCCGCTCCGCCTGGCGGGTGTTCTGGGGTTGTGCAGCTTATTTGGCGCAGATTTAGCGAGGATGTAAATCAGTTATTGATAGCCCCAGTAATGGACGATTTGCATTTGCGGTCTCTGTTTTGTTTTTTGTTTTTTAAAGCTTGCTTAAAAGCAGGCGATCCATCTTGTGGGGCGTATCATAAAATGGATTAGGCCAAGCATATTGCACTTTGCCAGAGATATGAGCACTTCACGAACAAAGTGTTAACTTTTCTAAGGCTTCTTGGAAGTCGAGTTAAGCAAGGATTTTGTAGAAAGGAATTTAAGGCTATGGTTTTCCCTTTATTTGTGCATTCAACAGCCTCAATCAAAAGGTTGTAAATATTTCTGATAGGAACTTAGATGGATATTTCCTTAAAACTTCTGCTTGAAATTATGACTTTATTTAGAAGAATAAAAACCCTTCTTTCAAAAAACCATCTCATTATAAAATCCGTTAAGTCAGTTGTGCAGCAGAAGTGACACCTGCACCGGCAGGCAACATCAAAGAAATGTGTCAACTCAGACACGGTTTGTCCGTGCAAAAACGCCGGATTCCAGCGAAAGTGTGCGAAAGCGTTGCCCCAAAACTATGAGCAGCAAAAAGAAGCATATGAGCTGCACACATCGTGTACTCCTTGCTGTTGAAGAACAAAAAGCGGAGGAAGGCCCTTGACACATGGACAGGTGTGGCGGGGCAACTGACATTGAGTGTAAATGCCAAACACAAGCCAAAGCCAAAAACCGTCCGGCGACCGCGCTGAACCGTTGCTTATGCGCAGATAGCAAAAAAATGAGAACGTGTTGTTGGGCAAGGTGTGTGTGAGTGTGTGCTCCGGCGAACACAAAAACTTTAACTACTTTTTCAATTGTTTGTAAAATGCAAATGTTGTGTCCCCGTCTACCATCTGCTGCCGAGGTCCTATCTGCTTACCAACATGTGTATATCCCTTATTCATACAATATTCTTCGATTTTTTGCCGTTTGCCTTATGACTGCTGCACATTTTTAATGCCCCAGGAAAGGGTATTATCCGTAAGTGGGAAGGATACTCCTTGAGACCCTAAGTGGCTATCCAGAAAAGACCTGATTCAAACTATTGTTCAGCTTCCATACCATGTTAATAAGCACTCTAATATCCTTACACTTTCCCTTGCTGTTATTGGAGTTTTCAAAATAAAAGTTAATATCCTAATCCTGTCTAACTTTAACCCCTTTACTGAGATACTTCTGGTTTAAGAAAGCTTCAGCCGATAATTACTAAGAAACTCAGACATTAGAGCCTCATCATTGAACCAATTCTCAGCCGACAGCAAACATCAATCAGGCAAAGGCATTGAACCACACCGCCAATTCCTTTGCACAGACAAACTGGCTACAATTTACACACAAGGATACATATTTGTATGTAGATGCAGGACTAGTTTCCTTCAGAGCGGCCAATTATGGCTGCTTTGATCATCAATCAAGGACCACAGTGGCGGGCACCAAACGATTGACCCCAAAGAAGGAGGCATCGACGAATCTGCTGGCATCGAACTAATAAACCAGAGACTCAAAGACTCAAGGACTCAAGGACTTTGGAATTCCGCCAGCCATCCAGCCAGCCTGCTGTCTATGTGTGTCTGTGTGTGCAAAATTTTTGACAGCTGCCAAACAAACGTTGCACATTAACAGCAATTGCTTTTAAATTGATTGATTTGCCTAGGCGAGAGGCGATAAGCCGCCGCAGCCCCAGTCGCAGTCTCGGGCTGAGTCCCACATCCACTGGGAGTGCCTGAGGGGGAGTGCACATGCAAACACCAGCAGGACGTGCAGGATGTGCAATGCTCTGGCACTGGCAGCCTGATTGCATCCCACCTACTATGCCCACCACTCGACCCACCAGATCCACCAGCCGCGGTGGCGGTGCCACTTCGCTCAAGCAGCTTTTGGCAAACAAAATATGATTGCTCGCAATTAGGCGCCACGATTTTGGCAGGCTTCAACACCGGCCGCTGCAGTTACCAACCGCCACCAATAGCCACTCCACTCCAGCCGGCGCATTAAATAAGAAATTTTCAAAAATTGCCCCGCAACACGCCAAAAACTAATTACCCCCACGGCCCACGGTTGCACTTTTCATCTGCAGTTGAATGCTAATGAGGAGATGGGCCCATGTTGGCGAGTGTGTTTTTGCGGCATGGGTTTTATTTTTTAATTGTCAAAGTACTGACTTAAATGCGGGACAAAGGAAGTATGTGAGTTTTAATTTTTAGGGAAATTAAAAAGATTTTACCCCATACTTTAGCTTTGACAAAACTTTGAAATAGTTTCTAGTAGAAAAGGATTTTTTATGTTTATGAAGTCTTTACATGATAAATGTATTCAATTATTAATCCATTAGTTTACCTTTACTTTTTCAGGCATTAATAAGGATATATGTCACATTATTTAATGATAAAAATAGTTATCCTTTCAATTGCAATTATTCGCAAAATGAACTTCCTGTATATGTAACAACGCTCAGCCATCTGGGATAATCCCCATTTGTGCTATATTGCCTTTAGGTATGCATTTTATGGGAACAATGAAGACGAAATTTTCAAGTGGTATTAAAACTTAAAACGATGAACTCTTCATTTTTGTTCAACGCACTTTTAATCAACGAACTGTTGATGCAGCATCGACATCGGCAACGGCAACGGCACCAACAACACCCACACTCAGAGCTCACAGCTCGCAGACGAACGCCTACATGGCCACGCCCAACACAATGCAGTAGGGCATCTGAAATTGGCAATTTTGCAGTATCGGCAGTTTTGTGAGCAATCAATTTCGATGCAAATGCACTTGTACTTGACGACTCAATGAATGAGGCGAGACTCTGTGGCCAGTGCAACACGGCGTATGAGTGATGTTGCAGCCAAAGCGGCTGCAACGGTGACCAAAACGGTGAATAGCCACCAAAACCCAGTAGAGGTAAGAGGGCGAGACTAATTTAGGTAACAGGCCACATTCTCGATCAGAGCAATAGCCAAAAGGACGAACAGGATACCAGTCAAAGCGATAGGCTTTTTGGAGATATTACGTATACGTAAGCATGGGGTATATTTGGAGGAAATACTTGATGAAAAGTAGAAATTTATAAATAATATCTTGGGAATAAAAATATGGTATTTATTGCACCGAAAGTGTCTTAGTTAACATTAATAAATATTGCTTAAAATTTGATTCAATTTATAAGGGGACACCTCATTCTGTATTTATTATTGTTAGCGGAAAATCATTCCAATTTTCAACTCATAACTTTGTGTAATGAAATTAATTATTATTAATTGAATATCGAATTATAATTATCTATTTTTATTATTATAAATATATATTTTCTTTGATTTTCTGTTAAAAAAAACCTTTTTTCACTGTGATGCAAAATAGGAAACTCTATGGCTTTTGGCTTTGTTAAACGATTATTTGCAGGGATTAATATTTTACTGCAAAAAAAATCTATCATGTACCAACAAAGGGAATGCACAATTGAACAATTCTAATTGGAATAAATATGGATTTTTAAACTCATTTAAAAACATAAAAAAATCTCTTTTTACAATTCTTTATTTTTGTGTTTATTAAGTTACAAAAACAATGACCCAAGCTGGCTAAGTTACTTGCCAGATCACAGACCAATTAAAATATTTTATAAGCCTATTATGAAAAAAAAAGAATTAAAAAAATGAGAGAGAGAAAACAAAAGGAAACAAATTAATTTCACTCTTATTTATTTTCAATTGTTTGCTCCGCGCCCCGTAAAATATGACCGCCTCTGTCTGTCTGTGTGTTGCACGTGCTCTCCCGAATTGCATCAAACTTATGCGCATTCATTTCATGCCGCGTCCCATCCCGGCGACCACGCAGCAATTTAAAACGCGCTTTAACTTAATTTTTATTGTTGTCGTGATTCTCCACCACTCCCATTGCCAGCGACAGCATCATCATCATCATCATCATCATCGTCAGCATCATCGTCCGTGGTATGTGTGGATTGCATTTTTATTTTAATTAAAAAGTCGTCATCACAAAGCGAATCGGTCGAGTCCCATTCCTGGACCGATTCAAGTGGCCATCGTCCGATGCCAAATGTATTTACGGCTTCATTTTGTTTGATTGTTTATTCCAGAGTTCTTTCGCGACTCCTGACTCTGACTCCAATACCACCTCAGACCCCAACTCCAGCTCAGAGTCCGCCAAGTGTGTTAGTGAAAGGCCCATCAGTTCCATTTACAATTATTATTAATTAAAGCGAATTGCAGTTTACGAAGAGATACTAGAAAAAATTATATGATTCGACATCGAATTTAGATAGCAGCAAGTATCAGCAAGGAAAATTTTCAATTATATACATAAATAATATTATATGATTTCAGACATTTTAAATAATGTGAAAACCTGTGCCAAAGTGTGTTTATCCGATAATCTTTGTTAATTATTTGTAAGAGTTTTAATCTTGTATACTATATAAGGACATTTTACACTTATATATACCAGTATTAAATCAATCAATACTATGAAAATTATAATAATAATAATTATATAAGACCCCTGAAGAATTTACAATCATTTGGATATATAAACAATAAGTAATTTGAGGTAAGAAATCAATTCTTATATTTTTATGTTGACTTTTGAAGTATCAAATCTAAAGATTGATAATAATTATTAATTAATTATCTGTTCACTCGGATAAATATAGAAATATTTAAAAAGAAAAGGTTTCCGTGATATGTTAAAGTTTAAGCATAACAGAGGTGTTATTTCAAATTGCTGCATCCGCCTAAAGGCTTTGATAATAAAATGAACTCCATTCAAGCTAAATTCTAACTCGTTAGAAACTTACATTTTCAGTAAATTCCACTCAAGGCAATTAAGAGAAGTTTGTTTATAAAACAAATTTCAACACTTGAGCTAAATTGCCATAACATTTTGTATACTCTTTATTTTTAAAATCCACTCTACTCAAAAGTAGAGCCTGATGATAGCTCAACTCGAAACTCAATTGCTCTTAAACCAAGCTAAGAGCAAAATTCTGAGCCACTCATTGCGAGTAGGCTCCATCGGGCTCCACTCACTCCCTTACAGAACAAGGAAAGTTCTCCACTCGAGTGAACATTTTCTGTGGCACTCATTTCAGCGCCAGCTTGCAAATACGAGGATTTCAGCACTGCCACATGCAAAGGCTGAGGCACACACACACCGACAGGTGGCGATGAAAGCGCAGTGCGCCGCGTACATGAATGCAGGTGAATAAAAAATTGAAGCAATTTGCAATGATTTATGATTTTGATAAATTTTCTTCGGGTGACTTTATTATTTTTCCTAATAATGATCTATGACAATGTGTGTGGCACGGTAGGTGGCATGCAGAGTGGAATCCATAAGGATATCCAATATGAAAATACTGATATACGCATTCTAGTCATAGTTTAAATAAATACAAGTTTAAATCAAAAATAAATCATAAAAAAAAATCAGTTTACTTTTAGGAAATACTAAACAATGTTACAAATAAACTAATAAACTAACTTAAGAAACAAACAATGCAAAAAACATTTGCTTATAAATAAAAAGCTTTTGGTTTTCTTAAAGCAATTAAACCGGACATAAAAACGATTTTAAACCTGGCTTCAATTTATTTAAATTTATTCTAAAAATGCCATTCCAAACGATGGAATATTTATTTCATAATTTTTTTATTGTGTTTCAGCAAGGTCATTTTTTTTAGACAGCTTCAATCTCTTATCGCCATCATGAATTTCACACATTGTTTCAGCAACAAATTTGAAGCAATAATAAATGCATTTTCATGTAATTGCCCTTGGTGCGCCCGATTCCGCCCACTTGCCAAAAATATCAAAACTTTATTGAGGCAAAAACTTTGGCATGTCAGCAAAAAATGTTCCATGGGCAAATAACAACAACTGCTGGAGCAACAAAAACGCCATCACTACATCGCATAAATAAGGAAACATTTGAACTATAAACCAAAAAACAAGAACAACTCCTAAAAACAGAGCCCAGCAACAAAGCCACCAAAAAATAGCACCACGAAAACTTGCCTAGTCAGAGCGACAAATTACGGCGAAAATAACGCAGCGAAAGGCGAAAACAAAACCAAAAATAAACAATCTGCAAAAACACACACACACACAATGCAGCAAAAAGAACGTTGTTGTAGATTGCAAAAAAATTCTAATCCAGAATTCACACCAAAATTTTAAATCTACAAAAAGAGACTAAATATGAGCAAAGAATTGAATTAAACAAGACTTACTGATTTCTATTTAACAAAATAGGAAATGAAAATGAAAATAACTAAACCAGAGGCCTCACTTTAATATTTAATTAGTGGAAAATAAATATTGATTTAGCAGTCTACATTAAATAATTCCCCATAAATAAAACCCAAATAAAAACCTCTTTAACTTTAATATTTTTTTTAGAATATATAACCAAAGGTAGAGATACCTTTCCCAGAACAATATCAACAATAAAATCATGATGACATTCCGCCGGAGCTTAACTCTACTTTGAATCCCCACCAGGACATTTGGCATGTCAACTTAATTGCCTCGAATTAACTTTCCGCTTTTCGCCCTGCAAAGCCATACATAAGCAACAGCATTTTTGGAACTGGTGGCCAAGCCAAAATTCGGACAAAAGTTTGATCACATTTTTGGGCCAAAAACGCCAGTGCCAAAGCGCAATGTTGGCTGTTTTCCGTTTTGGCTGTGTTTTCCCCTTTTCAGCGCTGATTTATGCTGCACAATTAAATGCCAACGCAGTTGTTGGCGCTTGCTAATTTAATTAGCGACAATTCAGGGGTCTTCGCGTTGCGAATAGTTTTCAAACATTTTGACAGTCAAATGTTTTTCGAGGTAAATAAGCGATTTATTCGAGGCCAAAACTGTAAATGAACATGCATATTTTGGGAAATATATATTTTGAGTGCTTAAAATGAAGTGGAATGAATGCATAAAAGTACCTAACATTATTCTAAACTCTTCATTTGTTGATTTTACTATGGTAGGAATTAACAAATGGTTTTTACTTAGAAATTGTGATAGTTAACTAAATTTTGATGTTGATAAAAGGTTGTCATTTTCATGAATTTAGAGGTATAAATGTACGAAAGCAACACATCATATAACTGATTATCTTCGGTGTTAAAAATGGCAGCTTAAAAGCTGCTTAAATACTGTGAAAGAAACAAGTATTAAAAGTTAGTTAAATACAGCACACTGTATATATTAATAAATAAATTAAATATTGCAAAAACTGTATCATTTTCTTATTATTTCATCAAGGTCCTTTTTTTATAACGCTATCGATTTGGCATGCATCCAACTCACAGCTCCGTTTGGGGCAGTTTAATGAACGAATTCCAATATGCAGCCATATGCAGAAATTCATTTATTGGTCAGATTTTTTTTTTAATAAAGCGCCATGCATACACAATTCGTTTTCTTACGTCAGGCGCAAACGCACACTGGAACGCCCACAGGATCCCGTACACACGTGTGTGTATGTGCACATAAACTCAAACGCATTAAGGACTATCGTGCGTCCAACAGACACGACACAGAGCCAACGACAGCGACAACGACGTCGGCTCAGCTGCCTGGATTCGTGGGCTGATTAAAACTGATTTATTGCTTTAAATGCAATTTACATAAAAATCAGACAATAAGTTCTGCTGAACGGTACGCTTTTTTGACTTTCTACGCTGTAAATATTCGGTGGCGGAGTGGAAATTCTCAAATAAAACCAAATGGTTTGATCGAATAAACTCGAACCCATCACTCTGAGTCACTCAAATGAATGTGGTTGTGGTTTTAAGGGGGGTTTTTAGAACTAAATTTCCATATTGAAGCAATAAAATGATATCAAATGTGCATATATTATAAGATCATTCCTTTGCTTCCTTTCAACATAATGTTTATGTTAGGAAGCGTTTACATAAGTTAGCAAGATTGTATTTTATTTATATTTTATAAATTAAATAAACAGATATCTTTCCTTTCCATTGGTTCAACCTCAATTCCCACACATGAAACACCTAAAGTCTGTGCCTCGCTTAGATTTGCAACTTGATTACAGTTACTTTTAATTATATAAATTAACTCGGTTTCTGCTTTATTCGATGTGTCGGCCTGCACCCTGTGCTTCTGTGACAGCCAGCAGCAGCAGCAGCAGATCGTTTTCCCAAATTTTCGGCGGACTAGGGGAAGGACACCGCAGAATAAAGTGATGGCTCCTGTGGCTGGCCGCATATGTGGGCCAACTTAGTGGCAATAAGTTAAATTAGCATAAACTTAATTAGCATAAGAGTGCTGGGCCAACTGGGAGACAGATAGAGGCCAGGTGGGTGGCGCACACGGCCTGCCCCTACTCACACCCCATCCTCAGCAGAGCCTCTGCGCCCCCTGTGCATATTTCACAGCAAATCCGCAGCGCATTAAAAGAAAATACGTGGCGAAACGGGGGGAAAAAAATAAAATAAAATGCACAGCAAAACAATGAAAACGGAGCGAAAAGGCAGCAGTAGCAGCGCGTCTGGGGATTGTGCCAATGAAGTAAGGACCGCACACAGTGTTGCCCAGGTTGGAGGTTGGATGGCAGCAGTACGCTAAGTGACTGCTGTTACACATTTAGCCGGGGCTGATGGGATTGCCAGGCGATATGGAGGAGCAGATATGGCCAAAGCTGCAGATACGTTTACAGTTTACAGTTTACAGTTAGAGCTGAAAGCCGAGGGCTGAGAGTGCCCGGCCGACATTCGCATATGAACAAATGTACACGACTCTGAATCCGACTCCTGGTCCCACCTGGCGCCGTGGCTCGTCCCCCAGAGCGACCACGAACGCGACAAGATAAAAGCAGACCCACTAAATCTGCTGTATGTGCGTCCAGGGACCCGGCGGGCAAGCCAGGCTCAGCCAACCATCCAACTGCAGTTCTCGTTCTCGTTTTCGTACCGCTTCCTTGGCAACGCTGCGTATGAGCAACGCCCGTATCATGGGGTGGGGCTGCTCCCGGTGGATTTGGCAACTGGGCCTTATTGCGGTCTCCGGCATGTACAAAATAATGCGCTCAGAATTTTTCCGCTCGTTGGGTTCACTTAGACCAAATGCATTTTTATAAAATAAATAAGCGCAATCTGTGCAATGCTTTACACCAAGCACTTAATTCAGATTTTACCACAAAATGCTATTTATTGGCTATTATGGCGGTGAAAGAATATGCTGGGCAACATATTTTAAAAATATTGAGTGAGTCTGTTGACTTTTAAGAGAGCTGTCAGTAGGCTTTTCATTATTTATGCTACCACACATGGGTTTAAATTTAAAGTAAAGTAAACTCTTGGACATTTTAAAGCAAATATGTGAGGAGAAAATGGTAGATTGTTAAATATTTGTTTAATTTTTCATAGATTGTATTATCTTATTGGACAATTATTATTTCTAAATTATTCTAAATTCTAAATTATGATTTCTAGCAGACAATATCATTAAATATAGGTATTTATTAAAGTTAATTTTACTTTATTTTATTTATACTTCAAAAGAAAGAAGTCTAGGATTAATAACAAATTTTTGAACCTACCATTTTTGTAAATTATGGAAGGTTTTAATAGTTTTTAACTTTAAACTGAAAGCAAAGAAAGGGTTATTGCTTTAAGTAAAAAATCTAAAGTGCATCTTCATTTAAAACCCAAGGAAATATAATTTATTTACTGGCTAGATTACGGTCAGTATTTTACCAACCTCCTGAAGCCCAGGGCTATCATTAATGTAAAACCATTATTTTACAATTTTGTTCTCTTATTTATATTTTCTGCTATCTGAGGCAGGACCGAAGTGGGCCGAGTTAATTTCAGAGAACACTTTACGCGGTGCAATTTGGAGAGTTTCAGTTGCATTCGGGCCCCGGCCAAGCCACACATTTGGTAAGCAATAAATTGACCAAGCGGCCAACGCCATCATCTACTTTAAAAGCATTTGCCAGCCGCCCAGCCACCCAATCCTGCCGCTCCGCCTCCCAATCAGGACGACCTGGGGAGCGATCCGCCAGGAACCTACGGGAAACTCCTGGAGCCCGCTCTCCACGTCTTCCCTTCCATTTGGCAGGCCGCAATACTCGAAGCGGCGACGACGCTAAAAAGATACCGGAAATGTTACAGGAAACAAAATGACTTAATGGCCGCGATTGCAACGGCATGGAATCGTTTCAGGCATCGTGCCGTGGTCCTTCCTTCTTGGTCCTTGGTCCATGGCTGCTGGCCATTCATTGCAGTTGCTGAGGTCAGCATAAAAGCATAAAGGAGAGGTTATCTCTATGTGAAGGTCGCAATGCTCTTTCGCAGATCAACTAAATAGAATAATTTATAGGTATTCTAGAATGGCACAGGTTTCAAGAGTTCGAAGGGTCAAAACCAAGATTTATTTAATGGATTCTAGCGTGATTTATACGTTTTCTAATTGTATTTATTGTCAAAAAGTATAAACGAATTGTTCTTCCTACTTTCCTTTTTATTATTTGCATACCAATTTATTTTATACATATTTTAAATTTATTTATTTATAAATACTAATTTATACCTTGAAATCTTATTTAAAACATTATATTTATATAGGAAACGAAGCTATAATATTTTATACTTTCAAGCTGAATATAAGATTGAATAAAAAGACTTTAAAATATATTTTTCTTTCTGCAAATATTAAAATATTAAAGGGTCCTTAAAGTAGATGTAAAATTAAGGTAAACAAAGTCTTGTAAATTTAAGTTTTCTGTAGAATTTCTAAACTAAATAGCTTCCTATGTAAACCTGGCTTACAACCGATCGATAAATTAATTTAAATTTTATTAGTTTCCTATTGTTTTGACTTGCTAAAATATAGTTTGTCTTTGGCAAGCCTTTGCACTGATTCAATATGCTTATTGGGAAGCTTCTATCAAATTGCTTTCGTTCAATAAAGCACACACACACACTCGTCCCTGTCCCCGTCCTCGTCCTTTGAATCGGTCCAATGATGAGCCACGAAGTGAGCAAGGAGGTACTAACCGGACGTCCAATCCTTGCCCCTCAAACCCACCGAAGCCATGTAGAAGTAATTGCAGTGGCCGCATAATTATCATAAGCTAAATGGCACTGCATGCTATTGAAACGGTTTTGAGGTTTGAATTTCTTTTGAGCTGGAACATATTTCTAATTAAATTAATTAAGCGAAGCGAGAATGTGGCAAGTATGCAAGCCAATTAGTGGAAAATGCAAAATTAAATGTCTGTTCGCAGCTAGAGAGCGGAGAGGGAGTGCAAAGCGTAGAGACAGTGCAAGGGGAAGAGGGATGGGTAGCTGACTGTTTGTGCCCAGGTTTGTCCTTCGTCCTTCATCCTGCGGCCTGCGTCCTTCGGACTTCTTTTGTTGGCCACGCCGCCCGGGCAATAATTGCGTTTAGTCATGTAAGCTTTTGTTTTGCCGTTATGCGTGTATCTGTGTGACAAAGTTAATGACAGCATAATTAAACAAAACTAACAGCAGACTAATAAAATGTTTATACTGCATGTCGCTCAAGGGCTCGTCACATCGTCACCCCCTCGCATTATGTCTGTATATCACTACCTTTTAAGTATTCCTCGTCCGTGTGCGTCGGCGTTTGTCAAGCGACAATTAAAGTCATAATAAAAGCAAGCAGAAGACAATCATCATGCTCCCACCTCCTCCTCCTCCTCCTCCTGTACACCAAAAGGGACCCATGCATCCTCCCATCATTCTCCCTCTGCCCCTCCCTCTCTCCGTTTAATTTCGGTTAGTTATGCATAAAGTTCATCACAAAGGGGTATAACCTGAACGTAAACATGCCGACTGTCGTGGCGCCTTCTCGTCCTTTGTTTGGCAGGCATATAAATTTCAAAATTAAAGCAAAGTTTAACCTTTGTCTTTGTGCAAATGTGGGTGAGAGTATGTTTGTATGCGCCTTGCGGGAATGTGTGTGATATATGTATGCCCGCATAGTGCACAACATACTTTAATTTGACAACGTTAAACAGCTAATTCATTACATTTTAACGCTTTCAAACATGTCGGGAAATTTTAATTATTTTCCATCTGCTTGTTAAAACTATAATTATATTAATTACCATACAGGTAGGCAAATACTTACCATTAGAAGTTTAGTTTGCACAACGTGAAAGAGTAATGGGAGTAAACAGAGTAAAAGTGCTCTTTAAAACTTAACATAGACTCAAGCGCTCTTGATATTTATTATAATGTGCATCGTACTTGCTTCCCTTTACATGTGTTAATTAAAAATATAAAAATATATAAAATATAGGTACTCAAAACAATGTATGCCTGCTTCTTTAAATGATTAAATTTTAATATCACATTTAAATTCGCACCCTGAGAACGTAAAAACCTAAATTTCAAACAGAGTTTCAAGTCAAATTTATCCCAAAAAATTCAAAAAAAGAAAACCATTGGCATCCTATTTCATAGACACAATTCATAGCCACCTCCCAAAACTGTGGGTGGTATCGATCAATGCCAATCAAGTATATAAATACCTATATGTATTATATATAAATACTTTATTAGTCTGAAACTAATATGCCGTTGCAGCCAGTATAAAAAGCGTTTTTCATCCGCTTTCTTTTGAAAAGTTATCCAACCCGCATGCCATACTCAGCGCTCTCATTGTCGGCAGTTGTGACGTAAGAGCGAACAGCGGCTGTTTAAATATTAACTAATTTAATAAAATGCAGCGCCCTACCAATATTGATCCGTGCTATTTGCCAATGTGCAGAGGCCTGAGGTATATAAAAGGCGGCTAGGGGAGAAGCAATGATTAGGCTATCAGTCGACCAACGATGCACTTGACCAAGCCAACACTGCTCCTGCTCGCCCTTACCATCAGCGCCAGCTGTGTGGCAGCCACGCCCCATCCTGGTCTGCTCGAGGGGCTCTGGGATGGCCTCGGAAAGACTGGCCAGACCATCGTCAGCGGCCTCATTGAGGCCACCATGAACGGATCGGCCATTGCCGAGAATTTCGTTGACAACCTAAGGAACTCCACCAGCAGTTTTCTCGCGCAGACGACACTGACCGCCGATCAGCTCGCCAGTCAGCTGCACGAAGTCGTGTTGGCGACATTGAAAAAATTTAGCGTGCTGGTGCCGGACTACATTAACATAACGGAAATGATCCTTTCCCGCATCTCCAGTATGGTTAAGCGCCAGGCCCTGCAAGATGCCCTTGCCGGTCTGCAGGGTATCAATGCTATCATCGGCGATCTGAATATTGCCCTGCAGAACATCACCGATCAACTGGAGGAGAAGAAGAAACAATATGCACTTGAAATCCAGTTCACATGGAACAACTGGGCTGCTGATCAGTTGAAGCGTGTCGACCAGGAGACTAATGGCACTGGCGTCGCGGAGGCTCAGGAGGTTCTGAACGAACTGGAGAACCGGTACTCCAGCTATCTGGGCAGCTGCCTGGAGGAGCAGCAGGTGCGTCTAGCCATATATGAGCAGGAAGTCCACACGATCGTCGTCCGCTATCAGAATGCCACAAACGATCTATTCGCCCAAATCGAAGCCTGCCAGTCAAAGGCCGGTCCCAACTCCTGTCGCATCGGCATCAAGAAGGCCCTGAGCGCTCTCCAGTCAGCTCCTAGGGTTCTGCTTGATCTGAAACAGAAGGGACTTAAGCTGCTGGCCATTAACCTTGACGAAGCCGGATGTGTGGGACAAACTTTGGCGGAGCACGCCCTGGAGGTGCCAAGCGTGGAGCGCAAGCTGGATGAGATCATTGAGCGGAACCAGCAAAACGCTTCTGATTCAGGCTCAGAGGAGGAAGCCAGTTCTGCGTCTAACTCGAGCTCTGACGAAGGGGCCAGCTCTGAATCCAACCCGAGCTCAGAGGAGGAAGCCAGCTCTGCGTCTAACTCGAGCTCTGACGAAGGGGCCAGCTCTGAATCCAACCCGAGCTCAGAGGAGGAGGCCAGCTCTGAGTCCAACTTGAGCTCAGAGGAGGAGACAACCATCGTATCCTAATCAGACAATTCACATTAACATATTACTTTAATCCAGGTGTGGGGTATAAGCAGCAAAATAAAATCCATTTCAGTGCAACAAATTAGAAAAATGTGTTTAATACTTATTTAATTAATTACCATTTACTAATTAACTAAGTTATATAATTTCTTATATAAAATCTTATTTATTTAAAAGTTTTCAGTATAAAAATGTTATATAGAAAAGGAGCAATACATATCCTAGAGTTTGGATACAAACAAGAAATTTAAGCGGCTGTACAGAAAAATTAAATTACCAAAAAAAAACATACCTTTAGTTTAATATTTATTTTAATTTTACCTCCAATAAAACTTACATAAAAATGCAATTGAACAGGTCAGACTGACTTGCAGAAATCGATTAACTTTGTCAATGGAAAAACACATTTATTGCGGTTAGCTTTCATATACAATTTCGCTGCAATTATTTAACTTTTAATAGCAATATGTACAATTTCTGATCCAGAGGCCAGCTTAATGATGAACAGATTCAGTTTAAAGTAGAACCAAAGTAAAAATTAAAGCAGCCATATATAAAAATATTATAAATGAGGGCTGCAAATCTTGAAATGTTTCATTTATCCCTGCCTCAACCATCTCTATTTAATACTTACTTACAATTAAATTGCAATGCAACGATTTTATTTTCATTAAATTCGGTTTGTTAATATAAATTGTTTTCTCAAATGACATTGTTATAATATTAAGTGATAATAATAAATATTTCAAGTCGTATACGACATTTAATTAAGGGTTAAAACTCGAGAAAATCCCAATATGCTCTATGCGATCACAAATAAATACCACAAGCATTGTTTTTATTATGTTTATAATATAATTTTAAAATTGTATTTATTTTCAAACTGGTACTTTAAATCCCAGGGGCCCAAGTTAGCACTAAAATATTTCTCCTCTTGAAATTCATTTATAACGAACATTATTTCTTATTGCAATACCCCTTAAAAAAGATTATTACCTTTTGAAATTTTATAGCTCCAACTGAACTAAAAAAACCCTGTTTTATGGAATAGTAAAGGAAGGACTTATTTTGTATACTACTGCCATAAAGAAAAAGCTTTTCAAAGGACTTCAATAGCTGCGTTAGCTAATAGCTTTTTAAAGCCCATATGGTTTTATGCCTGTATAGAAAGAAGCTCAAAATATAACGTATACGCCTAGTATAACACCTGTTCGTAAAGGTGTACTGAATTATAGCGTATTTAAGTCACTTTAGCGAAAGTGAAGCAAATTATAAAGTATACTTCAACGATTCCTCTTAGTCACTTGTGCTAAAAAAGGGAAATAAATATTACGTATACGCCCCATGCAACATGTAGAACATTTCCCCTCAATCCCTTATACAAAAAGGGGAACCGAATGAACCCCACCTTTAGTAAAATCAACTTGAAGTTTGTATTTGTATCTTAGTTTGACTCTTCACAATTTTATTGACTTTCTTGTATCTTTTACATGTATTCTCTTAAGAGCTATAGACTATCAGATATATATATTTAGTTTGCATCATTATATCGTTAATGTATTTAGTGTTTTATGCTCTTTGCGCGCTAAGCTAAACAAAAAGCTTTCGAAGTTCGAAGCATTCCAAATTCGTTTCAGTTGCTGTTTATCTTAAATATGATTTTAGTTTATTTTTTTATAAAGGGGCCAACTTAAGGACTAGATGATAGCCAACTTAGATCGGGGTTTTTTCTTTATATTAAAGAGCAACAGTTGGCAAAGAAAATACATGCATATGACTCGCAGCTTATAGGGAAATTATGATTTCTTATATGTAGTTTATATGTTGCTATGTATGTATATGAGTGGCATGCTTTATCCACTTTTCTTCTTATTTTCTTTTCGTATTTTATTTATTGCTTATTCTATAACACGAAACAATGGCTTTGCTTAGGAATTTTGAATTTGACTTAGGAATAATTTTGCATTAGGATTACCAAAATGGAAAACAAAATCCGAAATTCAAACTAAAATGTGATCTTAGTATTTCTTAAATCTTTTATTAGTTATCTATCTAGATTTCTTTGAGTTTTTCGATGTGTTTTTTATTTAATTTTTAATGGGAACAAAATCTGCTCAGGAGGAAATTGCAAAAAATATTATTATGTTGGTATGTGGTAATAAAACTTAAGTTAATTACCTTAAAGTTGACAAGAAGCTATTCTGCCTCTCAAGAAATGTCAATGGGATTTTAGTATTTATATTGACTTTCGATAATGTCGTTGCTATGCTTTAAAATCTTTCAGTATTGCTTGAGGTTTTACTTCTATGGTGAGCAACTAAAGAATACTTAAACCGAGAGGGTCAATTGTCAATTGTTGAGCATCCTGCTGGCACTCTGGCCAAATAAATCTAACGCACAACCTAAATGAACTCTCCGAACGATTGGCACGAAAACTAACCAAACTAACCGCCTAAATGTTGCCGGCCAAGTCCTTCACTCATTGATACTCCACCCGAGCCACGGGCACCCCAAAGTCATTGACCTCGAACACGATCAGCTTCCTTTTCTTGCGGACATTGGCCGAAGGAAGGGATTGCTTATTGGCTGTGGCTACCTTTGTGGTCTCTGGTTTGCTTTTCGGGGACTCCGTAGGATTCGATATTTCCTGCTGTTTCGCTGCTGCTCTTTTCGTTGTTGTCTTGCTTATTGTTGTCGTTGTTTTTATTGTTGTTTTTGTTGTTGTTTTGGGAGTAGTTTTAGGTGTGGTTGTTACCCCTACCTTTTGATCTTGCGGGTCCTTTGCATCCATTTCACGAATCTGTTGAACTAACTTCGGTTTCTCATTCGGCTTTTCCGGGGATGTCGGCTGCTTAGCCTTGGGCTTGGGCAACGGTGGCAGAGCAGGAAGATCGCAACGCTGTCGCAAGTGACGGTACACTGCATCCACCCGTTGCACCAGGCGATTCACATACTTTGTGGTCGTCCTATCTACAATCGAAGGTGCCTTAATGCAATCATTGCCACCGAACTCACAGACCTGGTAAACGAATAGAATATCAAAAAGAAATTTAAGTTATATTAAGTTAAGTTAATCAGGTTTTCCTTTAGGAAATACTCACCCGGTAGTGCTGCAAGATGGCCTCCTTGGGCGGCACATTAAGGGAACCCTTGCCGGGTGCAAACTCCCACACAAAGTGATTGCCAGCCTCCACCACAGCTTCCGGCTTGCAAATATACTTGGATCGTTGCTTCTGGGGATGCAGCTTGTAACGCCTGAAAAGGATAACAATGATTTTAATCCACATAGCGTCAGGATAAGGGATAACTTACCTGCGAGTCTTGCGCTGGGTGACCAAAGAGGCCCGAACACTGGCCAGCTGATCGGTGCCACCATCAATGCCAGAACTGGCCAGGACATCGTCCGCAAACTGAAGATAATAGAAGGCGTTCTGAAAGGAATAGGCTCCGGTGTTTCGATTGCGAAAGCGTTGATTCAGGGAACTGAACAAAGATTAGAATGGATTAAAAGATAAAATAGGTCTCAATTTTGTTTCAAGGATTATTATTAAAGGAAAGATCTTTATTCTTATATTCGAAAATCAAATGTTGGAATATCCTTAAGCATTAATCATCTGAAATGTATAGTTCCTTCCTCACCTTATGAGCTCATTCAGAGTGTCCGAGTAGCGCGGCACAATAAACTCATCCAGATCCACAAGAGCCAGATACTTGTACCGGAACATGGTGCGGTAGAGGCAGTCATTAAGGGCCGCAAACAGTCCCTCCGTGCGGATCTCCTTCTGGCTACGCATACGCAGGTTCCATGGCAATATGCTGACCGTGGGCCTTTGATAGTGCTCTGATGTCAGCACGCGCGGCGTAGCATTTCGTGCTGCCTCCGCCGGCAGCAGCGGCTGAAGATCGTGGGCCGTTAGATTACCAGGCACCAGACCCTGCTGGTAGCTTTGCAACACACAGGAGGCATGTGGACCCAGCGTGTGGTTGTAGAAGGTAAAGTGCGAGACACCTAGAAGGGCGTAAAACTCCAAGTACTCCATCAGGTACAGAGCCTGATCGTAGTTGAAGTGAAACGGTTTTACGCAGACGGCAATGCGATCGGGTATGTTGTCGCCACTTGGAAGAGCCCCTCCAGCTGGAGCCGAAGCCCCCTTCTTGGCAGTACCATTTCGCAGTGGATTTGCAAAGTCAACATCCTGGTCGGTGTTGCGTAGGGTCAACAGGTTGCCCGGCGGTGCCCGCAACCGGGAGACCACGCTCACAAATTGGGGCACTGTCAGAGGAGGTGCTCTTACAGGGCAGAGAATGAAACAGGCGCTGTACTTGAGATTCCAGTTCTCTCGAATAATCTAAATTTATAGCAAAATATAAAGAAAAAATTATTTTAGAATAATAAAATACATAATTATTAGTTTATTTCAAGTTAAATAATAAATATATACAAACTCACCTTGACGCGAGCCATTACCGTGGCCGATGTGTATTTGGCACGTGCTGAGGATGAGCCCGCCTCCGTGGCATTTGCGGGATTGGGACCATACCAGAACCTACACCAGACCCGCTCAGGTCCCCGTGTCTTGGTGGCTCCCACCACTCGCACCAGACGGGCTCCTTCGCGACGATCGAAGTAGGCCGAGTAGACAAAGAACTTGAAGCGGGTGCCGTTGACAACCTGCCAGTCGCCGTCGGTGGGCCGTGTGCCAAATGGAAAATGGGGCAGTGTCTCCTCCACCTTGTCGGGCAGTACTTGGCCCCAGGGTATGAGGGGTACATTAACACCAAAAGCTCCAGCACCCATGCCTCCGCCACCACCACCACCGCCGCCGTTGAGGAGCATGCCTGCCAAGCGCTGGCCATCGGCGCCTGCGGCTTCTGTGAAAATTGGAAAATGCATGAGACATGCGGCGTATACGTAATATTCCATTGTCACAAGCAACTCTTTTGTCCTCGAATCGCATTACGTTTGCCGGACAATTGAGAGTTTTATTGTGCTCCCCTGATTGCATTGGATATCAAACGCAGCTGGGTGGCACTCACCTTGAATTTTAAGTTTATTGTCACGCAACTGTATAAAACCTAATTTATTATCACTCAAAATGCTGGCATCCAATAGATCGTAATCGTCCTGCATCGAAATGGAAGTTATAATAGGTTTTTTAGTTTATTATACATTTAGTATTATTCTCCTATTATTTTGTTATAATTTCTGTTAACAATTAACTATTTGGCTTAATAAGGTATTTAGATTTTGGAAACCCATTAAATTAGTAATCTAAAAACAAAAAATGCAATAATAAATAACATCAAAGAAAGTTAATTCTATTTACATTACATTCATTCTTAAATGTTTCAAAATGAAAGAAAAAATAAAGTAATATTTTTATATACTTAATATTTTTATTATTTACTTAAAATCGTGTAGCTGATTTATGACTCTTCTTTAAATTTATTCAACAAATTAATATACTGTTAATTTTATATTCTGCTAGAATTATTCCATAAAAATTAACCCAACAAAGTATGCATTCTTATTATTGCAATTAGGTATTCAAATCCCCAGCAAACCAAAAAGCACATCTTTGGTGTTCCCACAGGATTCCGAGGCCGAAAAAGAACGAGTTGTCCCCCATGCCATTCCACAAACGGCCCTTGGCGACCAGATTTGCATAAGAAAACTCACCTTAACATTATCATAATCCGGCATCGAGTCGCCCATCCGTCCGCCCAAACTGGCTCCTCCACCGCCGCCCGCCCTCATGGCCACCATGCCGTTGTGGGTGCGCTCGTCGATCATAAAGACCTGCGGAAAAATTTTAAATTTTTTAGATATCTAGAATGGTGGAATTTATTATGAAAGGCCTGGAGTTTTAGAATTCTATTATCTTGTACAAATAATAAACTAATGGGGATACGAATTTATATAAAATAGAAGTACCAAATATAAAAAATAAAGTGCATAATGCCTTTCCGCTAGCATGAATTTAAATAAAAAGAAACGGCTGTTAAAAAAATAGTTAAAAATAGCAAGAGACTCTGCATCAATAGACTAACCACAAATCCAATACAATACTCTGAGTTTTCTTAATATTTTTATTAATAATTGTAAAACAAATTTAAACTTTGAATTATCACTATTTGAGACTTTAGTTTATGCGCTTTGTATGTACAATAATATTAATATTTTTAACGGATTCTTACTAAATATTATTACTTTATCATTTATTGTATGTTTTGTCATGTAAGAAATTCTAAAATTGATTAAAGCCATAAAGACCAGAGCTAAGATTAAGTTTTAATTGAATTAAGCATTAAACATAAATTGTGTTGTTATTATTAAACTTAAGAGAACTCAGAGACAATCCAGGCAGCCAGATGTATCTTTTGATTTTTAAATATAAAACCCTAACCACCTGAGGAATACTATTAAAATTATTATCTAACTAACCTCGGTCAGGATAATCAATCCAAATACTGCAAAGAAGGTGATGACAATGAGGAAACTCATGCCTGAGCGCTCTCTTGTTCCCCACTGCTTCTTGCCGCGCTTCATTGTGGGTGTCAGCGAGGTGCGGCCTCCGTGGTGATGATGTTGATGCTGCTGCTGCTGATGTTGATGCAGCTGGTGCTGATAGCAGGCGTGGGAGTGACCTTGCTGCCCGTAGGCCGATTGATAGTGACCCACCAGCAGGGACGAGGAGCTGGCGGAGGCTACGGAACCGACAGAGCCTACGGAGCCGACGGAGCCCCCCGGGGATTGCTGCTTGTACTGGGGGGGGCTCCGGCTATTCAGCATGTTGGAGTGCAGGGATCAGGGGATTAGTGTCTGGTCTCAAGCTAATACCTTAATCCTTTGTTCTTTGGTGGATTTTAAGACTTTTTGTGCAGCGAATCATTGAGACTTATTCATAATTTTTAGGCGTTTTTCTTTTTATATCCTTTTATTTACATTTTGCGCGGAAGCTGCAGGGAAATTGTGGCTTTAAATTGTTTATTTGCGAATGAGCTTAGCAAAACAAAAGGGTGAAAGGAAAGCGGCGGCACTGCTCAGTTTGAGAGAGAAAATGGAAAAGCTGAGAGCGGAGAGAAAGTTCTCTCTTCGGACACTTTCGTCCTGGCCAATTACAAAGGAAAAATCAATAAAATCTCTGCAACTAAACTTTAATGCATTATTTTGTGAATTGTGGTCCTTTTAGACTAAAACAAGCTATGTTTAAGGCTTTGATAAGGTGCTGGTTAAATCTCGGCTTAAAATGCAGCATTTTCATTCATTTTCACTTGACAACTTTCCACATTCATCACCTTTTTGAATGCCTTCACTTCCTCAATGTGCAGTTGTATCTTAATTTTGGTTCTTAATGCTAATTAATGATATCACACACTTTTCAAACATAGTCTTTTTAGCTATGATTTAGGTTAATTCTTGCCAATTTTTGTGCAATTTTATAGCATTTGAACGAAAATTGTACTCGCGTCGACAACAGTAGGAAAACAATGCGGCACAGCTGAGGAGCTTGGGGCCAAGGACATGCGCACAGGACATCAAGCAGAAGCAGCTGATTGAAAATATTGCCAGATTTGGTCGAAAATTAGTTAAGAAAAACCCTAATATATCCTCTTGGCACCAAAGTTCATTAGGGTAATATATGTATAAATTATAAAATAGTACAAATAATAATCAATAAAGCCGAATAAATCATCTGAAACCTCAGTATTTATTTTATTTTATGAAAATAGACAAATAAATATACATATATTAAATTATATTGTCTACATAAATATAATAGAATAGACAAATATTATTATTTAAAAACTATCTTTCAGGGGAAAAAAAAACTACAAGCCACTTTATCTTTTATATTTATTAATTGTATAATTTATTCGAAATTTCTCTGGAAAAATATTACAATTCAAATGAGTTCGTTTTTAGCTACGGCATTCATATCCTCGCGTAAAAAATTATACAAAACGGTTAAGAATATTATTTTCCTTCCCCTTAGAACCACATAAAATCCTTTTAATTTTCACACCTTCCATCACAAAGTTCATGACTAAAGAATCCTCATTTATGGATGTACCTTTGTCGCCTTCAGCTTCGACTGGACAAAAGAAATTAGAGGAAGCAATAAAGTTTCAAAAACTTTTGAAAACCAATAAATTCCAAGTGCTGAAAATCAATTGGGAACAAATTGCCACAGACAAAAACTACGACAGATAAAAGGGAGCCAATTGATATGGGTGTGGAAATGGAATGTGTGCCTGGCTATATATATCAATATGTGGCTACGTATTCACTCTCATTCATGGCATTCCCTTTTTCCACTTGATATTTGTGCGAACATTTTCGCCAAGCAATTGTAAAGTTTGGAAAAATAAATATGCAAAGAAAAAGGTCGGCACAAACACTTTTGTTTGTTTAACTTTTGTTATCGCATACTTTGGGATACGATCACAATGGCAAAGTAATGGCCAGGACCGACTAGGAGAGGAGACTTGAATTTTAAACTCGAGCCAAGCTTAAAGTCCTGAACAGCTCAGAGAATATAAACACACACCAATGTGTGCCTTCTAATGCAGAGCAAATACGGGAAAATTAAGTAAATATGTGCGAAGGCGTTGCTAAATTAATGAAGAAATTACGCTCCCTCCATAATTAAACTTAAATATCGTTTTCTTATTAAGATGCTGTGCATACATGTAATTGCATAAATTGTTTTGCCAGTCGAAACGAAACCAAATAGTTGAGTAAGAATCAACAAAGTGATTGCCAACGAAGGCAAATACAAAATACAACAGCTGGAGTGGCCATAAGGACTCCCGAAACCGAACCCGAATGCGAACCCCCAACCTGGCGCTAATCCCACTTGGAGGCAAACACTCGAAGACGTCCGCTGCTGCACCTCAAGTGAGATTAAATAAAACTGCAGGAAAATTGAAATGAAAATTCGGCAGGGCAAACACAAATTCGAGACAAGTTATAGCAGCATCTATGGGTTGGTTCCCCGCCCAGCTTCCCCTGAGCCCGCCAGCCCCCAATCCATTGCTGGCTGCCGAAAATATTTCATTTATACAGATAGACCCACTTACATATATTTGCTGGAAACTTCCACGTCGAAGTGGGTTGCGGCAGCTTAAGTTACTGCCGGGCCGTCTCAGCACCTCTCCAATATTTCGCAGGCACAGACAACTTAACTTTGATGAGTTTGCCAAGTAAAATGGTGGAAGGACCACCGACTTACCTCACACAGGCTCTGCCGTCGTGCGTGCAGCGATGATTAAAATATCCAAAAATAAGATACGTCTGCAGCTTGTGGCAGGAATTGATATAAGTAGCCCGAAAAGTACTCCCCAAAAACTAATAAGGCGCTACTTACACATCCAACAAAGCGTCTTATTTGAAAAGTAAATTATTAACTAGCATCAAGTTTGCTGGGAAATGAAGTATCTTTGGGCTTATCCAGAAAGCAAGTCGAAGTGGGTTTGTTTACAGGGGAACAGGAGATAGGACATCCGTTAGAAGAGAAAAGTAATACTTGGAAAGTTAATAGACTTAATATAGACATTTGGAATATTTTGATAATTTAATTGAACAATTTTTTTTATGTAGTATTTTGACAGCGAAACTCAAAACTATTTCCCCACAGGTAATGCCCTGTCCGACCAAAGCTAAACTCTTTCATGTTTAAATTTGTGGCAAAGTCAGAAATCAATGAGAAGTGAACCCTTGAAAGGCAAGGAGATCGGTTCAGGGTTGCATGAAAAAAGTCCTGCGATTGAATGAGAGGCAAAGGAGAGTCTAGCCATAGAGCAGAAATTCCTTGAAGAAAACTACGTAGCATGCTTCCAGGCATTTCATTAAATTCACTTCATCTTGATGCTCTCGTTATCCGTGAAAAAGGATGAGGACAATGATGTCTGGAAATGGCTTACAGCACTGCGGGCGCACATTTGCCGGATGCGCGGGTTGTTTGGTAATTTCCTTAACGGAAGTGCATGCAATTGCAAGACCATAATAGGAAGAGCCAGGATATGGAGCTTTGACTGCCGGCTGAAGTCGACCAGCGAAGTAGGATATGGTCAGTGTTCGACAGGCAGAAAGTGTATGTCTATGTGTTTGTATATATATCTAAACTTTTCCTTAGATATGAAAACATAGACCAACCCAATCTTGATTCCGTGGCCAGTGAGTTTTGATTGCTGACCACAGAAACACTTTTGAATTGATTTAGCAGTTTCTGGTTAAACACAAAAGCCACTTGACCCCACACTTATGGGTCTCCATATATTAATCCTGCTTCATTTTCATTCGTATTTTTAGGCCCAATTCGCCTCAACCATTAGGCTGAGTGCCAGCCGGGTTACTACTAAAATTCTCTGCAAATTAGTGTGAAAAAGGTTGGGCAAAACCATAAAATGCAGGGACCGCAAGTCTGAGGCGATTCCGACATAAATTCAATAGAACGATGGCAATAAGTGCATTAGCAGCATATTTCACAGATTGGCAGACACGTCGCTAGATGTGGTCCATGGCCAGCCGAGAAGGAACCAACCAAGCACACCAGACTCCATCGGCCAGAGAGCCGAGAGCCGGGCAGCAGCCCAGACAGTTGCCAAGACCAAGCAGTAAGCCACAAATTGCATGAGATCATAAATATTTCAAGCATAAAGTACAAAATATGCAAAAGTTTTCTATTTTCCTTTAACGTTCTGTTCGCCTTGGCTATTGCTATTGCCATTGCCAATGCCACGGTAGTTGGATCGGATCCAGTGCTGCCAATTTGTGCATTTCCCAGGACAGATATGTCCTTAAAGAGAATGCAGATCAAGGGAAAGCTTAATTTATTATTTCAATCGCATAATGAAAGGATATTAAATGTGGTCAAAAAACGGACACGTCTCATGTTAATAATCTGAGAAGATGATAATTTACTTAATATTTATGAGTGCATTTAAAAGATAGACATAAATAGTAAAGCTTCAAAAGAAAACCATTTTAATTTCGTATATTTATAATTTAAAAACGATTTTAATGTTGTACAAATTATATAGAAAATACTTAAAAATATATATAAATCAATATAGCTTTCTGGCGTCACAAATTACTTTTCTCTTTAATTTCTCATATTTATAATTTAAAAATTTTATTTAAGCATTGTAAAATTTATTTTAAAAATATGTAAAAATATATTACAACTTTCCCATTTCAATATTGCTTCCTGGCATCACTAGTTGCTGCTGGCTGTTGCAAGTCGCCCAGATACAAGGGGACGTCAAACGGAGTAAGAAAAATATATTGCTAAATTCTCGCACAGGAAACGGTTGCTGCAGCAGCGGCAGCAACAGCCAGCGGGTGGACAGCGGACAGGACTCTTCCGTATTCCGCAGTCCGCAGTCCATAGTCCGGAGTGCCGAGTCCAAAAGGCCGGAGTCCGCTGTCCGGCACGTGCACTGCCCCCGAAATGGCAAACGGAAGTTCAAAAGAGCAAAGAGCATGTAACGCTATTTCGGTTCTCTTTTCTGCTTTCCCCCAGTCGAATGGCCAAGCGATTGCGGGCAACAAATTTGCAATAAGCAATTTTTCAATTTTCAATTTAGGCACCAAGGACAACGGCCACGGGTGGACAAGGATATGCAAAACAGCGGCCACATATCGCGCAGCCATAATTCAACAGGAGTTGTCCAAATCCGATTCTCTTCTGCACATTGGACAAATGAGCGTTCTGAACCGGAAAACCAGAATGTCAACTGGACGAGCAATGTCCTTACACTTATCCTTAATTAAACTTCATTTACACAGAGGGTATACAGTACAATTTACAAAGAAGATTAAGTCTTGGGTTTTACTTTATAAAACAAATCAAATTTCATGTAAAGGTCCTTTTTTTATAGTTTCCATTTCATTACAATTTTTCGTTATAAGCTTAATAGTTGATTTAGTTATTACATCTTATGTTTCATTTGCATCCATCGTTGACAGATCACTAGGACCGCCAGAATGAGCCACATGATGCCGGCCACGTAGGGATAAATGGAAGCGGCAGCTTCTTCTGCCGTTTCGAGATGTTCCAAAATAAATACATAATTTCGGTAGTTTTTCTCGCACTCGATGCAGTCCCCAAAGTCCACATCAACTAAGTCATCTTCGTAATGCTCATCCCAGAAGAACATTTGGCCTCGAGAAGGAGCCAGGAATAATCCCAGGAACTGCACTAAAAGACAGAAACGTTGGCTACCCATGGGGAAGTCTAGACCAGGTGTGTCAGTGGCAAGAACAATTCTGGCCCTTTTATAAGCCTGTTAAACACCATTCTGGTCAAGCGGCTGCATAAATTGAGGGGAAAATGTAATTTGATCATGATAAATCGCCACGAGTTTTGCAGTTTAGGTTTACTTAAAAGAGAGAACTTTAGTTTTTGTCAGAGAATTACTATTTACGGACCTAACACCTGTTCTTTTTCGTAGAGTTTATGTTTTCTAATTCATGGAAATATGAGTAATATATATATTTACACGGCTACATCCGCGATTGTTTTTTTTTTTTATTGTTCCGATCAGCTTACACCATATAGTGCCTTATGTCGAGTTCGCGTTCCCTCAGCTTCAGATCGATCCACTGTCTGTAGAATTGAAGGTTCGTGTAAATTCCCAGCAATTGGGTACCATCGCAGCGAACCGGCCTGGCCAGCAGACCAGTTAAAAAGAAGCGGTCATCGCCACCAGGAAGTGGGCACATGAGCGGCACCCCGGCCATCTCTACATCCCCGCACACAAAGTCACCCTTGTCGCCGCCCGCGCACAACAGTGACTCGTTGTGGGAGTGCCTCCGTCCCAAAATAGACAGTCGCATCTTGGCCCTGCATTGATCAGGCGGCAGGACATAGAGAGTCCATCTCTTTGGCAGGATTGCCGTTCCACCAAAGTCCTTCTTCTGCCAGCCGGACACATAGCATTGGCTGTAGTTGTACACCATTCTCGGAGGCGGCAGGCAAATAGGCTGGACGTTTGTGCTCGGGAGAAAGGGAGAATCCTGAGCCACCAGGATAACCGCTATGTTGTGGACTAGCGGTATTTGTGTGTAGTTGGGGTGCAGCAATAGCTCCATCACCGATCTCTCTTGGTGCGGCTGGGGCTCTAGTTCCACGGCGGCATCCCATTCCCCGGCCACCACCCGCAGACTCTCCGATTTCTCGTTCTGCACGCAGTGGGCCGTGGTGATCACTGCCACAGGTGTGATAAGAGCTCCGCTGCACAGATAACTTTCTTTGGAGTAGATGGCCGTCAGCCAAGGAAATTCGCCAAACTTTGCCTCCTGCTGCTTGTAGCCTAGTGGTCTCAGATAATACCAGAGATCATGGCGACCGCCACATGTCCAGTTGAGACTTTCGAGCGGAAGTGAAGGCGCCGGAAGCTAAAGATGGTGATTAAAGAACATTTTCTCAGAAAAATACAAAAGTAATGCAATTCTTTAAGCTTAAGGAAAATCGTTTCAATAAAAAATGCATTCTTTTTTATTTTATTTATATACTCACAGTATCTTGGTTATTACAGCACTTTTCCATATAGTGACAGTTCTCATCCAAAGTTGTCCGACTGCGATCCGGATAGAATTTTCCGTCTACAAATAAGCCTTCGTTGCATTGCTCATAGGGCACACACTGTTTGTCCTGTCCGCAGTTCTGGAATACCTCCGGCGATGGCGTTATGGAGGTAAGAAGCGATAAAGCCACAACCTTAGCTAGCCACATAGCAACGGAATCCATCCCTGATCGGATGCCTTTGACTTAAACTACGCTTCTGGCTTAGGCTTTTATAGGCCCCTTCTTGATTGGTTAAAAATAGATTTAAGTGCACCCACTGCGACCCATTAAAAAGCTAAAAATAATATTTTTAAAATAGGTAATGGCTTGGAAAAGGGGGCTGGACCTGCAAACATTGATGTAGGAAGGTGCAATGAAGAGGGTTAAAAAAAGCCAAGAAATTTATAAGGCCTTAATTTTGACAAACATATAAATTCCAATATTTAACAATATTAAAAGAAAATTTTTTTTACATTTAGTTTGAAAAACCCCTTTAATATTGATAGCCTCAAACATAGCATTCTGTGTACGCCACTGCCTGGAGCAATCAACTACTTAGTTTTGGCAATGGGTACCATAAGTCTTTCTATTTTCACCCTTTTATTAAAGCATATTGAATACTTAGCAATAGAATTTATAACTTAAATTCCCAAAATAACTATTATAATTTTAGAATTTATTTTCCAGCTCTTAATAATATTTCAAAATATTTTAATAGATTTGAAACCATGAAAAACAAGCATTCCTATTATTAAAACATAAAATATATAACTATATATTTAATTTGAAGTATATTTCCAATGCATTTAATCCGATTTTAATTTCTGTGACTTCTTTAGTAGTTTACTTATTATTTCCTTATTATTTATTTTAATTTTAAATTAGAAATGAACAAAGCAATACTTTAGCCAAATCTCTTCACAAAAATCTAGATAATCGCATATACACACGTATATAGAACCCATGGGAACAGAGGGTAGCCATTACTGGGCTCAATTACTTAGATGTATCTTGCCTCAGTCTGCCGACACCAACACGTATCCGCATCTATTACCGAGCACTCGGATAAGACGAAGGTGGAGATTGAAACGGAGGATGCTATGGCTGGATTGGATCAGCTGTGCACTGGCTCGAGTTCTGCGTCATATCTTAATGCACAATCGTCGCCTAAGTGCACGTAAATTGAATAAAATTTCGACAAGTTTTAATACACAAGACATGCATATAGCACTCGGAGGGAAACAAGGTGGCGATAGAGCGTCACAACTGGTGGCAGTGTGCGGCGGGCGGGTATGGAAATGGATTCCTTGCAGTTCGATAGACACACAACTCATGCGGAGTGGTGCTGGGTGTGTGTGTGTCTACTTGGACATACATATTTGTTGCACTTACTTGTTTGGCTGAGATTTACGCAACTTAAACAGATTGTCAACAGGAATTGTGAAAGATGGGATCGAATGGAGCCAGCTAAAGGACGAAGGATACCAGGAGGAAGCCAGGCAAAACACGCGTCAAATGTGTAGAAAGTTAACGTGTCCTGTGCCTGCTGGTCCTGTTCCCTGCCCCCCTTTCTCTCTCTCTCTCTCTCTCCCTGTCCCGTACGAAACTTAATTTGTTCAATAGTGTTGCAACACTTCTGAACAGATGTTATCCTCGAGGAAATGAATTCTGTTATTGTCCGCCCATAGTCATATTGTTGCAAGCTATCAAATTATACAGATTTATGAACATGTCGCGCCCACCACACGCCTCGCATCCTCCTAATCCCAGGACTCGCCCTTTTGGCAAATATTCCATTATTTTGAAAATGTATTAAACGAACAACTCAATTGAATGGATTGGAGGTTTATTTTGCATGAAATTAGAACAAAATGAAATCATTTATCCTTTAAAATCTGAATCAATAAAGTCTATCCAATTGAGCGATTGTAAATAAACGAATTAAGTTGCACAAGGAAACGTTACAATGTCTTATATTTATTTTCAGATTTATTATGACTCTCTTTGTACTTTAAAAAGTTGATTTAGGGTAGTATTTAATGGCTATTTTTATGTAATAAATTATCGTTGTTTTTATAGAGCAAAAGGGCTTGCAAATCTAAGCTTGCGTCTAGCCTTTGGGAAATTTGGAAAATTAATTTTTACACAGAGAAAATAAAATTTAATCCATTTGAATACTAAAAATAAGGTCAAAAGCATTATAATCGTTGCCTTGTCATTTAAATAGCTATAAAAGGACACATTCTCAGCCTATTTTAAATTGAGATGATATTCCAGGATTTATGAGCTCAGCTCAACACTCAATGCAAGGATTTGCTCAACCAAACTCAGTTGGAGAACGTCCCGTTTTGAGTGAAGGACTCCCTTACCAATTGCATCGGAATGACTCTCTTAAATGCAATTGAGTCAGCTCAGCGCTATGAGTTGCTAACAAAAATACCCAACAGAAACTGTAAACTCAAACTCAAAGGTAAGCGGGGAAACTTTGAGTAAACCCAAGTGAGTTTGAGCTTCGCTTTTACATTGAAAAGTAACAGACAATGTTAAAATTTTTAAGCTAGAAAACAGAAGAAATTATACCACTTTCTCTTGTTTTATATTACAAATATTTTCAGTTAAACCTCTATCTCATTATAAACAATATTTTAAAGAAAAGCAACCATTTAGCGACAGATACTTACAATGTACGTATGCATGTGTATATATTCTTAGTGGGCATTCACTTATATTTACCAAAAATATGTTGATTTTATTAAATATATAGCACTAAAAAATCGAATAAAAATTAAAAAATAAAGTACTTAATAATTTATTCAATTTAATAAATAATTACAAAACAGGAAATCAGAGCTGAAAGTAAAACTTGTTGTATAAACTTCTAGATTTCTTACTTAAATAAAAAAATATATCAAAATGTAAAGTAAAAATATATTTATTAACATTCTGTATGCTTAAAAATAAAACTAAAGCTACATAGGCGGTGGTGCAGCCATAGTTGCCTGGGCTTTTGGCTAGTCAAAGTTAAAATATGATATTTATGTGTTCTTCTGAAATTTATTCTTTAAAGCAAAATAAAATGTTTTTTAATAATTATTATGTTTAATCAAAAAATGTAAATTATATATTGTAAATAAAATTCATGAAATTAGTTTTATATTTAATATTTTTACTCAAAAATAAGACATAGATTATATTTACAATAAAATAAGACCTTTTTTGATTACTCAGAGTCAATATTACCAAGAATCGTATTTATGTATAAATAAAATAAAAATATTAATCAATTTACAACATAAATACCTTTATTTCATTCTTGTGTTTTTATTAATTTAAAGACATTATAAATGCCATCCAAAACCCATTATTGGCGCACTACGTATTTGTGCCAAATTTTATTGATTTAGATTTTTAAGAAGCCATTGTATCTTTATTTTCAGACTAGCTTGTTGGTAAATACATATGTATACATAGGTTCGCATTAGTCTCCTTGGCTGCGTGGCAAAATTCTGACTGAAACTGACCTACCTTATTGCAAGGTTATACGGATTACTTATCGCCCAATGCCCTTTGAAATAAAATAAACACAATAACTTTATATCTCATGTTACATATACTACGTTTGCTTTTATTTCAATATCAACTTGGAGGATAGCTTGAACATAAAATGGCCTACAAGCAATGGTACATTAAGATGTAATTGTATCTACTAAGAGGTTAAGGGATGACGTTAAGTACATGTCTTATGCGGATCTCATAAAAGTAGCCAATGATAAAATCATACATTGCCAAGTAGAAGCAGCAAATATAAATATAACATTTTGTATATAAAAATGTTTATATAATTATTAAATTTCTTGAAAGAAAGCTTTGCGTAAAACTCAAGGACGTTAAGACTGTATATGGGACTCCCCATAAGACATGTTTGTGAAGAGGAGAGCTGTTTCCTTGTTCTCCAAAGACTTTTTATAGAGCAGAAAGTGCTCCCTGTAAAATCAATTGATATCTATTGGAGAGCCGGAGAGCAGCACTTCTGGGGATATATTATTATTAATGCTCCTGATCCTCATCTACTCCCAGCCCCATTCCCGCCCACTCCACGCAATGTCACAGAGTATCGTTGAAAAGGCGCTTTGCTTTGAAATTAGGATGAATCGGGCCCGGCAGAACATGCGGCTTCAGGGCACTCTTACCAGGCAAGCGGTCAGCATCGTAGGGTACCTGGGGCGACAGCTTCAGCTGGCGGTTGTAGTCATTCTTGGTATACTCGCTGTTGCACTTGGTCATAATCCTCACCCGTTTGCCGCTGCCCACCGGCTGTGGAGTGGCGAACTGAGCTCGCGCCACTGGCGTTTTATTTGTAGACTTCTGCAGCAGCTTGCTATTGGCCTGCTTTAGTTGTTGCTTGCGCGAGGGAACGAAGATTTCCTGCTCTCCATGCTCCAAGGGGGCGTCCCAACCGTTTGCTGACTTCTGGGTGATCTTGGGTGTTTCTTTATCTGAGAGTCCAGCAGTCTTTGTCTGTGGTTCCGACTCTATTTCAGACGTGGGTGCCGTCGTCTTCGGCTGCTCATCTTTTTTAGGCTGCTTTGTCTGCTCATCCTTCTTAGACTGCTTTGGCTCTTCTATTTTTGGATGGGACTGCTCTTCTTCATGGGCCTTGGCCTGTTGCTCCTTCTTGGGCTTCGCATGCTCTCCCTTCTTGGCCTTCGGCTGCTCTGGAATCTTGGCATTGAGCTGTTCGTCTTTTTTTGCTTTTTTTGCCTTGGGTTTGGCATCCGCCTTTTTGTTTCCTGCATCGTGCTCATTTACCTTTTCGACCACCCACGCATTGTTTATGCTGGAACGCACCTTTGCATTGTGTTTCACCTTCTTTTGCAGCTCCGGGGGCAAGGCCTTGCCAATGACCTCATCATAGTTGTGCTCGTCCACCTCCTCAAAGTTAATGGACTGCAGAAGCCGCTTGCGCTTTGACTTGTTGAGCTTTTTGAGTTTTCTTCCGGTTCCAAAGACCTCATCCTCCATCTTCTCGATGTCAGCCACCTTCTCTTCTACCATCTCGGCCAAAGTCTGGCCCTCCACCTTTGGCATGGTGCGCACACCCAGTGGAAACTCGCCGCCCTTATAGGTCTCAAAAATCTGGACAAGCTTGCGCAAGGCCTTGCGTCTCTTGCTGTTGAAATCGTTGGTGCGGATCAGAGTCTGCAGTTCATCGAGCACACAATCTGCGTTAAGGGGCAGCTCTGGCATATGCACGTCCACATTGCCCGCCCGGGGATCGAGAGAAGTGGGCCGCTGTATCTCTTCGTCAGCATTGACTTCATCTTCCTCCTCATCAAAGCCAGAGTCAAGTTTTTCAATGTCATCAATGGATGCTGTTGGGAAGCCCATTAGCTTCCAGGCATTGTATTTTTCGCTGTATTCCCGTCCCAAGTCACTCTGGTACAGCAGGTGGTACAGTACTCTAGTCCGGCACTGGGCCACTAGCTTGGGATCCCGCTGGGTGGCCACGTAGGTGATAAATGGACGCAAGAAAATATTAACCTGTGTGGCACTGATCTCACCATCGGCAGCCTTAGCCAGTTCCTCGAAGAATATGTCCAGATAATGCATGGTGAGGCCGCGACTCTTGGGCTGCTCGGAAAGGACGGACTGCTGCATACGATTGTTGAAGGAGTTGATCAGCTCCGCTGACCACTTGCTCTGCTTGAGCAACCGCAGCATGTACCGTAGCATGCGACGGACGAGCATTAGGAACTTATCCATGCGCCACTGATCGATACCGAAGAACTCCTGGCACATTGTGCGCATAAATGCACTGAAGTAGGCCAAGCTGCAGGTCGTGTTGCCGCCAAAGCTGTCCACCATCTGGGCCAGCTGCTCGGCCAGTTCCTCCTGGACCAGCGGCTTGTCCGACATCCACATGGTGTAGTACAGACCCTTCCAGATCCGCATGAAGTCCTCTTCGGTGAAGGGGTACGAGCTGCTGGCCCGCAGCTTGAACCACTTGCGTAGCTTGCGGACCTGGCGATTCCGCTGGGTCACATCGTTACAGGCCAGGGCCCGGACAATCTTGACCTCCTGGGCGACGACCAGCACTTCCTTGGGCACCTTGGCTTGTGTTGCCGCCTCATCCTCGTCGTTGTCGATAGCCGCCGCCTCGGCGCTGCGCTTGACTGGCTTCTTTCGCGTTACCATTGTTCGGCTAATTCAACTTTAATTTGCGAAAAATTATTGTGCTGTGTGTATTGAATGCGGCCTGCACGTGTTGCAGCCAGCGTGACCCTACGTTAGCTGTCAACGCACACAGCCGGTCGCTGAAAAATATACCAGCTTAGTGCTATTTCAACGAACGGATCGATAATAAAATTTCTTTTCAAGGAAATGATATATAAATCGAGGAATAATATTTAAAAAAGAAAATTATATTATAAAATAGCAATAGGACTAGTCTTTCGTGTCTGTTAAACCAAAATTAATTCATAAATATAAGAACACACGCATAATTCTTCCACAGTTGAAAATACTGTTAGTAGAGATTTAATACTGAAAGCATTATTCCATTTATCAACACTCCCAAGCAAAAAACACTCCACAGCACTTATCCCAGCTGATATTCGGCCTGCTTTTTATTCAATTTACTACATTTTTCTCGCTAAACTTAAATAAAATACAAAAACAAAATGCCAGTTGTGGTCGTCACAGATGCCGAGGAATACCAGAGGAGCATAAATGCCGACAAGACGACCGTGGCCCTGTTTGCCGCCGACTGGGCCGAGCAATGTGGTCAGGTCAAAGATGCGCTGGAGGAGCTCTCCAAGATAACAGGCGACAAACTGCAATTCATCAGCCTCAATGCCGAACAATTCCCAGAGATTTCCATGAAGCATCAAGTAAGTTAACAGCAGGCTCGTGTGCACACAGAAACCATACTAAACAAAATAACTATTCCAGATCGAAGCTGTGCCCACAGTCATCTTCTTTGCGAAGGGCTCGGCTGTGGACCGCGTCGATGGTGTGGACATTGCAGCCATTAGTAGCAAATCTAAAAAATTGGCCGAAAGTGCTAGCAGTGCTGCGGCCACTGGTCAAACGCTGGAAGAGCGTCTAAAGGCCTTAATCAACAAGGCTCCATTGATGATATTTATGAAGGGCGACCGAAATGCACCGCGGTGTGGATTCTCCAAGCAGCTCATTGGGATTGTAAACGAAACAAAGTAAGGTGTCATCACCCATTCCAATCACATTTTTTTAACTAGAAATCATTTCTGCAACAGTTTGCCGTATGAAACCTTCGACATCCTGGGCGATGAAGAGGTACGCCAAGGCCTAAAAACTTTCTCCGACTGGCCCACGTACCCGCAGGTGTACGTCAAAGGCGATTTGATTGGCGGACTGGACATCATCAAGGAATTACTGGCTAACAATGAACTCGAAGCAGCGCTCCAGGGTTAAATCCATCCCACCTCACCCTCAGGACAACTCAAATCAGGAACAAACTATTTTGCTAACTCCATCGATTTTACGTATGGATTAATAAAGACAAACAAATTAATTCTGACATTTATTCTTCTGTATTTATTTATCTATAAACGCACAACTATAAGCCATAAATGTACACCAAAATTTAAGGGCGGTACAAGATAGGCAAAATATGAATTTTCCATTTGTATTTCTTTAATTACATGGTAACTAGTTGACAACCGGCGATAGGTAAACATATATATATAGATTACATTGCTGAAGAAATAAACTATCTATGGAAGTATCAATTTTAAATTCAAATATAAATTACAGTTGATAAATAAAATGTCATAGATTCGAATACTTTTCTTTTGATTTTAGTTGTGACTGTTTTTCAATATATGCTATGCGCCATCGATAGTGTCATCTCTAACGGCCCCACCACCTTTAAGTCGTTTTCCTGTGACTGTTTAAAATAAACAAGAAGAAGACGCATAACAAACGAACGTAAATTTTTGCATCGTAAAAGTGGAATAAAGTAGAGTAATTCAACTCTTCTGTTAACCACACAGACGAGCCAAGGACGGAAAACAATGATCCCGCTGCCGCTCCAAACCACAGAATAAATATATATCTGGTGCGTCTGTCTAACGTCCCTAACGTCGTCATACATATTTTCCTTTGTTGTTTTTCCACGGCTGCAGATATTAGTGTTTATTAGTATTGAGAATTGAATCTGGTGCACAACGCATTTGCCCAAGAAACTGATCTGTGCCTTAAGTAATTAATTCAATTTCACAGTCTTTCACCGCATGGGACTGGCGGCATCATGGATCCACAAAAAATTACTGAGTTGGCCAACCTGATGCGCCAGAACGGCGACAAAATATTGAGCTCGGAGTTTACCCTAACGTTATCAGGTGGGCATGCATGCGGGAGCTGGCTGATTCGCATTCGATTACTAATTTCCTCTGTTTTTCTCCACAGGTTCCCTTCTGAGGGCGCTAAACGATTCCTTCACTTTGATTGCGGACACTGAGATCGGCGCTGGCGCTGGCTCCCTTTCCCAGAATCAGCTGTCCTTTCAGGTGGTGAAATCTATCAATGCCAAGTCCAGCGTCTTCCCCGACCTGCAGTTGCTGCACGACTTTGTGCAAAAGACAACTCTGCTGAAGCTCACCTACTTCCCAAGTGAGCTGTACTTTGAGGGTGCCATTGACATAGCCAAGTTTAGGGCTTTGAGGCGACTGGAAGTGCACAAGATTAATATTGGCCAGGTGGTCGGCATCCAGCCGTTGCGGGGTCAGCTGCAACATTTGATCTGCATCAAGAGCTTGGCCAGTGTGGACGACATAATCACGCGATGCGGCGGTGATAACTCTAATGGCTTCGTGTGGAACGAGTTGCAATCGGCAGACTTCAGCTACAACAGCTTGCGCAGCGTAGACACGGCCTTGGAGTTCGCTCAGCACCTGCAGCATCTGAGTTTGAGGCACAACAAGCTTACTAGCGTCGCAGCTATAAAGTGGCTGCCACATCTGAAGGTCTTGGACATAAGCTACAATTGTCTCACGCATATCCCGCAATTCCATATGGAAGCCTGTAAGCGGCTGCAGCTTCTAAACATCAGCAACAACTATGTGGAGGAGCTACTGGATGTGGCAAAGCTGGATGCATTAAACCATTTGGATTTGTCGGACAACTGTCTGCTGGAGCACTCCCAACTGCTGCCTTTAAGTGCTGTGGTTACGCTGACCATATTAAATCTACAAGGAAACCCAATGGCCTGCAATCCCAAGCATCGCCAGGCGACGGCACAGTATCTGCACAAGAACTCTGCCACCGTGAAGTTTATTCTGGACTTTGAGCCACTCTCAAAGGCAGAGAAGAGCCTGACGGGCAGTCAAAAGTGGCGCTACATTGGCTCTCTTAACAGCCATCGACTGCCCAGGAGTAGCTCCGCATCAATTAACAGCTCCAGTGCATCAATTAACACCAGCGATGGCTCCCAGTTCTCCAGTTTCGGCTCCCAGCGTTCCATCTCGATCAGGGGCAAGGATTATTCATCCGAGGCGGAACAGTCAGAGTCCATGGACACCTCGCAGATCTCTAGAAAAAGCTCTAGTCGCATTAGGACAGTCGAAATAGAGGAGCAGTCAGAGACTGGAGATGTCATTGTTCCCAAGGCCCAAGTCGTAGCGACCATGCCCGAGAATACAACCGATTCCTCGCATTTGGAGACGAAGAAACAAATCGAAACGCTGCGTCTTACATACGGCAATGAGTGGCTGAAGACTGGCAATGCTGAACTGATGCTGGGTATCGAGCCCACCGAGGCGGAGCGCAACGAAGCACGCCAGCAGTTTAAGGATTTCTTCGGTGAGCTTTCCACCTCACCGCCGGCGGAGGTTTTCAGCTCGACGCCGACAAACAAAACTCAACTGAGTTCCAATATTGACAATACCCTGACCCCCATCAAGTCGGATACAGAAGCAAACGATTCTGCGGACAAAACTATTTACGAGACCTGCGATGAGGATGAAAAGACCAAGTATGAGAGCATCGAAAATAGTAATAATGACCCCGAGCCAGTGGCTAAGGAGGAGCCACCGATTGACAAGCACACTGAATTGCTAAATCTATATGCGAGCAGCTCGAATAATGCCGATGATGAAGATCCAGGTAAGTTTTTAGTAATCTGTTCAATCTGAATGTAATATTTTAATATCTTGCAGTATCTGAGGCGGAACCCGACGAGGAGACATATATCGTTTACCATGAGCAAAAGCCCAGCGAGGCTTTGTTCCTCACAGTATCCTCAAACTTTATTCGCGAAAAAGATACTTTAAGCGAAAGGTAAGACAAGATGTACTTAACTAAGATGCCTATTTATTATTGTGAGTGCTTGTGTGAAGACTTCTAAATGTCTTCTAAAATGTATGATTATAAAACAGACTGTCTCCAACACTGAATTTAAGAAAAATTTAAGAAAAATCAAAATTTAAATATTGTCTTCCTTTTTTTAGAACCAAAACTAAATGGAGTCTTAAAATACTGGAGTCATGTGAGCGCGTGAAATCGAATACTTTGCGAATCAACTTCGACACGATGCGGAAGGATAAACAAGAGCGTATATATTGTGTGGAGAATACATTGTGTCAGGAATTGGAAAAGAAACTGCGCGACATTCTCGCTCAGCGGGATCTCACCGAAATGAATATAACCATATATCGCTGTGTGAATTGTCTAATTCAGTTTACCATTGAGCAGAAAAGCAAGCGATATAAAACGGAGGGTAAGACCTTGTTATGAATATTTTTAATTGACATCTTAGAACTCAATTAATTCCATAGATTTGCGTTGTCCGGACTGCCGCAGCGTCTATGTGGCCGAGGTCACGGACTTATCCACATCCTTGGATAAAGCATCGCTGGAAGTGGCAACTGAGCCGAAAATTTCACCAGCTTTGATAGTGGAAGAGGTGCCAGTGAGGCAGCAGCCTGTATTGTTGGCGACAGCGCCCAGCAAGGAGGATAGCAACAGCATTGGCAAGTCTTTGGCCAGTCTCTTTTTTCTAATTGATCAGATTTGGAACACTTTTAAAGAATTATTATATGTAGTGCCAAGTTTATGGTTTTAAATGCATTTCATTGAGTTTATGCACTTTCATATTTTTAAGTTTATGTTTGGACATTAATACTGAACATTTATTATTTAATTTGTATTTCTTTCTTTCTTTTGCATGCGAACACAAATCGTGAAATGGCAAATACCAATATCTAACTTCTGTATATTTACATTGTTCCCTTGTACTTTTCTCTCATCCACCAACCGGAAACAATAACAAAAAATGGTTGTAATGTTAAAAATTAATTAACACACTTTAGTGGCCAGCCAAAGCAGGGTAACAAACGCTAAAAATACACCCAAGCGTAGGACCACAATAAGAAGTTAATATGCCAATTAGTATATAATTTTATTTCTTAACTTTTGCCTAACAAACAATTTGCATTTGGCCTTTTGTTTTTTGGTAATGGGAAGCAGCAAGCTAATTTGGGATACGTATGATATAAACAAAAATAGCGTTACAACCACCGGAAATATCGAAATTTAAAATATCATAATGAAAACTTTACCTTTTATTGGCACATTCATCAGATGGCTTGGACTAACAAAATTGCTTAATTAAGTTAAAAATTTAACTGAAAAAATTGCTTAACTTTATTAAATATCGCGAGCAATGCTGCTTCCATTAGAAATTAAAAAAAAAAAACAAAGAAAGCAACCAAAACGATGATTAATTAACAATATCTTCCCAAACTCCAGGCTCGGCCAACTCACTGAACGAGAGCAGTTCGTGCTCGAAAATAAGCAACTCGCAGAGCTCCTTCGACTCCAACCAGTCGGTGGTGGGTAGCTCAAACACTGATCGCGATCTAGAGTTTCGGGCAAACGAGAGCGATGTGGACATTATCTCCAATCCGAGCCAGTCCAGCATAGAGGTGCTAGATCCCAACTGTGTGCAAAGTGCAAGCCGCAAGACATCTATGGAGCCTCAGCCGGAGCTAGGCAGCGATGGTGGAATGGTGCAATCGCAGAGTTTCATCGAGCGAGAGTTCGGACAATTAAGAGCAGAGCAGGCAGCCCCAGCAGCAGCTACTTCGGCTCCCGCTGTGGCTCACATTCAATTGACAGAGAGCAGTTCCTCGGGTTCCGTAACGGACAGCATATGCACCAGCTACGAGCAGCAGGGCAAGGATAAGCAGAACTCTCAGCTCACCGAATCATTGGGAGTCAGCAAGACGACAGAGGCTCTCCCTGAACCCTCTTCCAATGGCAGCCTCTCTGGCCTCAAATCCGTCTTCCAATCAACGAATCTACTGATGTCCAGCGCTAAAAAGCTGGTTGATTCAGCAGAAGCCACCCAGCCATACAAATTCAACTATTCGAATTTCAACGAGATAGATCATCGCTTGAAGCTTTACTTTTACCAGTGCAAGTTCAAGGAGCAAGGCGAGCACTTTGCATGGCTGGCCAAGGGCTGCATCTACAACGAATCGACCAAAGTCCTAGGTGAAGGGATTGTTGTGGTGTCCACCAGAAAATTGTACCTCATGGATTCCTTCGCACCGCCCCAAGACGATGTGTCTAAGTGGCTAAGGCAGGTTGCCAGTGTGCCTCTGGATCGGCTATTGGCTATAGATGTGCTGCCCTGGAAACTGGGATTCTTATTTTCCCTGAAAGATTGGGGAGTATTTTCGTTGTTTCTGCACGACATGCTAAGAACCGAAAGTCTACTTCTTAACTTGCAACGTAAGTGGAACTTGAATTATATTAGACTAATTTTTTATTTTATTTATGAAACATATTTTTATACATTACACTTTTTTCTTTGTAGAACAAAATCTGCCAGAGCAGTGTAAATTGAACACCCATCCCCCAACCGATCAGTTGCAATCTGTGGCCTTCGGTGAGCCGATAAAGATGTGTGCCTTGCTGCCAAGCTGCCAGTGGAGTTGTGACGAGCAGAAGAAAAGCTTTGTTCCCTGCTTCCTTCTGATCACAGAGTCGCATTTATACCTCTCGGGGAATGGAAAGATCGCTTGGCTTTCAGAAAAAAGTCCGGAGAAGGCCATACCCGACATAAGTCTCAGCCAGCCAATGAGCAATTTGGTTGACGTGGAGCCTGCTACGGACGAAAAGTATCTTATCAACTTTATTGACGATACTGAAAATAAGTGCGAAATCTGGCAGTTGGACTTCGAAACTCATGACAATGCCGAACGCTGTTTGAATGCCATTGGTCAGGGCTGGGAGAAGCTCTTTGGTGTGCCATTCCGCTACTCGGGAACGTAGGTAAGAAGGGACCAAACCTAGGCTAGACCCCTACGCCATCCTACGGAATGGACTATGTTATATAAATCCGATAAGCTTTATCAAATTGTTTCTAGGCTAGGTCCTTTAATATATGAGACATGGTGCTTACTACGAAACATGTGTAAATATGTATTAATGAGTGTAATCTATTTTAATGATGGTTATTAATTATTAAAGCCTCTGCAATGTTTACAAATTATAATGAAATACAAATGTTATCAATATAGCGGGTAAATATTGATTGAATTTATTTAAGTTAACAGGATTTGTGGGCATTCTTAAGACCATAAGTATACACATATTTTTCCTTTCCAATAACTATTTGACCTTTATTTACATTTATTACATGTGCTTTGTTCTTATAGAGAGCATTATGCTTTAAGACGTAAATTACTTATTGCCCAACTGCTCCGCAATCCAATCAAGATGCTCTTCCTTAAATCGAGGATCTGCCATAGTCAAGGCAGTCGACTTGGAGCTGTAGTAATAGAAAACCGACACTGTGACAGAAGGGGAGAGCATTTAAGAAATCGTTTGTGGGATGATCATCGATCATTATAGTAACTTACTGATGCGTTGGCTTACTGATAGAGCAATCAAACCCAATGGCCACTGGTGGCCATCGTCCACATCACCCGGCTGGCTGTACTGGTACACAATCCAAAAGTGCTGAGATGCGGACAGCAGGAAGTAGATGGTTATGCTAGCCAGAAAGAGCTTGCAATGCCGCAGGATTATGTGGGAGGCGCCCACCTGGTACACGCAGGTGGAGTGCAGGGCCAGTGCGAACAAAAGATATTCCGCAATGATGAGGACATCCTGAGTGCTAAGACGATAACTTGGTGCAGTTGGTACCCATTAAATGCAACTTTTCGAGCAAGTCTCGACTACTCACACAAAGAAGAAAATAGCGGTTTGCAAGCGATTCCTTGCCAGGGATGGTCCGAAGGCGTTGAAAAACAAGTCAACTCCCAGAAGAGCAAACTGGAACATCAGCACCCAAGAGTAACGTCGCAGAGTTAGCTTCATAGCTGGACTTTAATGCAATCGAGTTTTCAGCTTATTATGTTTGTTGCATCCGAGCTTGGAGTATGAGGAGTTTGTTGTGTCCTTGACGTCCTAGTGACGTCAAAACACACCGCAGTCATGCGCCCTGTTGTCCACTATGCCAATGGTTTTATCGATAGGCGACGGGAAGGAGCAAAAAGGGGGATGAAAGAACCCGGTTACAATTTGAAAAATACATTTTTTGATTCGTCTTTATGATTTCAAAATATTATTACAAAATATTTATTGTCAGACAATTTTAAAAATAAATACAAAATTTTAATCATTTTTTAATACTTTAATTTTTTGTTCAATAGAAAGTACTGTTTTTCTTCAGATATATTGAGCATATTCAAACTGGTGACGTCGCCGCTGTGTTCCCAGCTCGCTTCCGTGTCTGCGAAATCGCCTGTAGTACTGCTGATTCATCTCGGAATAGAAATTGGTGGGCAGCAGGTGAGACCAGCTCTGATCGCCTTTGGCATTGGGTCGCTCTAGAAACTGGAACATCGATGCCGATGCGGCTTGGGCGAAGGGTGGAAGCCAGCTCGCATTTAAGGTCATCAGAATGGAGGCCACTACTAGCCAGAACGTCGACATCTCGGCGAATGTAGCAAATGTCCGGCACTCAACACAAAGCACCACCCTACACCCTGCTTGTGGATCGTCAGCATTTTTTGGGACTCCGTCGCTGCTTCCATATGCATTTCTTTGGCAGCTCGCTGACGCTGTAAATCACTGGGATCGGCGTTTTCGCATTGGGCTATAAAGTTGGTTGGCTGCCGGAGTTCAACCAACAGTCAACAGCCTTCGTTCGCCACTTCAGCAGCAAGTAGAGACAGCAATAGAAAACTCCGCCATGGCATCCTTCATTGGTCAATTCCTCATCGCCGCCGTTCTGGCCTTCGCCGCCGTCTCTGGCGAGACCATCCAGCTGCAGCCCACTCAGGGTATCCTCATCCCAGCTCCACTGGCCGAGAATATCCGTGTGTCGCGCTCTGCTTATGGCAGCTACGGTGCTGCTCCTGCTGCTCCGGCTTACTCTGCGCCCGCTGCTCCGGCTTACTCGGCACCTGCTGCTCCTGCCTACTCTGCTCCTGCTGCTCCGGCTTACGCTGCTCCTGCTGCTCCGGCTTACGCTGCTCCCGCTGCTCCGGCTGCTCCTGCATACTCGGCTCCCGCTTCGATCCCATCTCCGCCGTGCCCCAAGAACTACCTGTTCAGCTGCCAGCCCTCTCTGCAGCCCGTGCCCTGCTCGGCTCCAGCTCCATCTTACGGATCTGCCGGTGCCTACTCGCAGTACGTTCCCCAGTATGCCGTTCCCTTTGTCCGGGAATTGTAAGGAATTCAAATGCAGCTGACTGGCCTATTAGATTCATGAATAAAAATAACCGATTATTGCAACAACAATTTTATTACTTTTATTTCGGGGGATTTAAGTATATAAATGTTTTTCAGATAATCTTTAAACTTTCAGCTAAACTTAATTGAAAAAAAATATGCATTGAAGTAGAAAATCTTAGGAAATAAATCCTGGAATATAACGAATTAAAATACAAGTATTTCTATAATAAGTTATTCAAAGATAAAGATGACCTTAATCTTTTCCCACAAAAAATATAAGTCAAGTATAATAGAATAAATAATAAATCAATTTAAAAAAAATAATGTTACTTATGGGAACACGGAAGAGCATCTTTATTTTAATAACTTTAATTATAGGTTTATTTGTATTTCTAACAAGATTTTGTTAGGATTTTTGTTTTAAAACTAACCAGATCTGGGCTCAACCTTTAAGATTAAATTAAATTTGATTTATATATTTTTCTGATACGAATAACATTTACGGTTGGCAATCAAACAATAATATCTATCTTTGTACCTCATAAGGTAGTAAGGTAGTATTACAAAATACTAGTAACAATTTTAATGAGCATAAAAGTGCAAATCCATAAATACACCAGCCAGCCAATGAGGGGTTCCAGCGGTTCCTTGCCAAAGTTTGAGATTCAAAGGTTCAAAGGTAGGTCGAAAAAGGGGCATGTCGTCCAAAGGTCAGTGCAGAATGGTTATTACTGACTCTTACAGTCAGAATAAAAAAGATCTGAACACTGGAAAAATTGCATATTTACAAATATGGGTTTTTTAACATTAAGAAAACCGTACATCATAGACTCCGACTATCTACAGCTCCGATTCATTTAGCAACCTACTAAATAAAACTAAGTAATATTTGCAAATATTATTTAAAACTATAATAAATATATAAAATAAATAAAATATTTTTAATTTAATAAATTGGTTTAAATATATAATATGTATGTAAATTGAATAGCCTAGTTTCTTATGATTTAAACTTTATAGCGATTATTTTTCCTACTGTAGGCTGGTTATTTTATTTTATCCGATATCGGATTACAGAAACCGTTTGCATTTTACACATTTCCGTATTGCTGGTCGATTTTGTTCGTTCATCGCTTTTCGGATATGTCGCAATCTGTTCTTGTTCCTCCGCAACATAAAGCCAAAACGGCAATAATTTTGGGCTTGTTTAAGCATAAACTTGGCTTATATGACCCTACAATAGCATTTTTGTAATATTAAGAATCTAGGTAAATTATACTCACTGACTGCACCTTTATGTATAAATATACACATTAAAAAATGATGCCCCTGTTGATGCTGACCCAGATTGCATGGATAACATGTATTTGTTTTTAATATTCTAAAATTAATATAATAATCATAATAAAATAATTCGAAAGCCGAATAATTGTGAAAAGTTATGTATTTTTTTTTTATAATCTCCATAAATCTTCAAATTATTTAAAATAATATATACAAAATAATGCAACACTAGAAAAACGGCTAACAGATTTGTTTTATTCCTTTAAGATTTTTACGCATTGAAGTTAAAGTAATTTTGGTTTGGTTTTAATCGATTTAAAATATATTAATTAAATCTTTAGAATAGATCTTAGATTTAGAATAAGGAAGTCTGTTAAGAGTAAACGATTTAAAATAATTTATATAATTTTCCTATTAAGTTTTTAATTGTAACAGTTATAAGAAATACATATAGTTTTTATTTCTTATAACTCTTACATTTCATCTTAATTTAAGTCTAAATTCTAACCAAAAAAATTGAAAAAAAAATAATTTGAAAGGAATCATACTAAAAAATGTTTAGAAATAACATTTGGCCACCTCTTAAAACTGAATAAATAATCAATAAAATTAAAGGTTGTTCTTTTTTTTATTTATTTAAAATTACAAACAAAAGACAGGCGATAACAATAACTAACGGCTTGACTGAATCAAAAACACTAATTTTTAATTGCTGGGCTGTTACAGATTGTGGGCGAGAGGACTTATTCCCTCTTTTTCCCATCGCCCACAAGCTGTAGTTCAAACTAAGACCGCTTGATGGCGGTTTCGTTCTTATTGGTTCTGCAGTCAAGTTTGTTGCCCAGTTTTTTGTTTTTAGTTGTTGTGGACCATTTATCTCAAATTTAAACACATTTAAGAAAAGATTTTTGTCAAAATGTTGACTTTAACATTTGCTTTGAATGTCCAAAGAAAAGTTTTTTCATTTTCTATAATTTGGCTTAATAAAAACAATTGCTTATAGTTTTTTTTTTTGTATTTTCATTTGCAATAAATATTTTTTGTACAATTTTTTATCCATAATTTTTTTTTATATCTCAGCAGTGGAGTTCATGGTCCGTGGGCGGGAATCAGGCTGAAGCTGTGGCGGGCCAATACTTAGTAGTAGTTCTGGAATCCCTGGGGCATGTAGGCGGCGCTGTACAGCTGCTGCTGGGGAACGCCGTAGGTGGGGGCGACGTAAGTGGCCACCGGGGAGGAGTAGGCCCCGGCGGATCCGTAGCTAGGAGCGGGAGCGCTGCACGGGACTGGGGCAAGGTTGGGCTGGCAGCTGAACAGGTAGTTCTTGGGGCAGGGAGGAGCTGGGACGCTGGAGCCGCCATAGCCGCCGGAACTGCCGCCGTAGGCAGACTTGCGGAGACGGGTCAGATCACCGAAACCCTGGCCCTCCAGCTCGGTGTTCTGGGTGTTCACTCCGGTGACTCCGGTGGTGGCGGTGGACGAGGCCACGTTGGTTGGGGAAGCCAGGGCGGCGGCGGCGAAAGCGATGACGGCGATGCACACGAAGGATTTCATCTTGATGTTTGGAGTTGAAGCTGGAGGCTGATTGGGAGTTGGTTTGACTGATTGTAGTTACCAAAGGTGACTGATGCCATTCTGAAGCCACGGGCTAGTTTATATAGCTGACCAATCTGTCTAGTTAGCACAAACTGATGACTTTAATGGCTGTAACTATTCTTCGTTTTTGTCTTAATTCTGGCTTTAATGCTCGATCAGCCCAACGCGAAAATGTATACCGCTGACATCGGTAATAGTCCATCGTCAGCTTTTGGGGTCATCACTAAGCCAGAAAAGCGTTTGGGTCTGCGAAAATGTTCGACAAGTGTAAAAATTGAGTGCATCGCACTTCAATTGTGGGTGTACGAAATATTAAAGCTATGTGGCCCAATTTCGGTGTTTCGAAATCTGTTTAGTACGAACAACTGGAACGTGTTACGTGAGGAGTTAAATTGCGATAAATAAAAAGTCAATATTCACTATGGCCACGAAGAAAATTATACAAATTCGTGCTTAGTCTCATTATATTATCTAAAATATTATAAATAAATTATATATGTTTAAATTTCAGACATTATATGTATAATGTCATAATATATTTAATCATTATATAAATATTTATTTGAGACATTAGCAATACTATAACAATTCTTAATATTCATCAATAGGGAGGGAAAAAAAGAATTACTGTTACAGATATTATACTAAATGTAAACTACATATAGTTTAGCATTGAGAACTTTTCTATCAAGTCAGAAATAATCTTAAATAAAACGAAATTATTTAATACAAATTTATATTTTAATAGTAAATACATATAATCTTTTATTCTACCAAGACAATAATATTACATTTGGTTTTACTTCAAATAAAATAAATAATATACATGATTACCAAGAAAACAATATTACCAATTCATAACATTCATAACAATTATAACATTAAAATATTTAAAATATAAGTACTATTTAAAGTCCTAAAATATATCACACTGTATTAAATGTTGTAATGAAAACGGTTGGACACTGCACCAATTTTCCGAGCATATCTTAAATTGTGTGAACTTAAAGCCCAAAAAGATGCATTTGGTAAAGAGGTTTAAGTTGCCGCAAACTTTTCTGTGCAGCATTTGCAGAAGCCAAGTTAACTTAAAATTTCGGTTACTTGTCTGAAAATATTTTTAGCCATATGCTCGATGCTAAGTATTTTCCATGAAGATACAATGACTATAGATAAGCTGTATTAATTAATTTAATGTTTATTGAATTAGTTATAATTATAATAATAATATTTTTATTAATTTAATTTACTAAATGTCAATTGATTTATTAATTTAATTTATTATTAGTTTGTATTGCATTGTGTACATAAATCATCCATATTTGACATTTATATTCAAATATTTCTGTTGACATTTTTTACTGACGTCCTGAAGAATAGATAAAATATATTTTGGAATACCCAGACCGAAATAAAGAGGACAATAATTACAATTTAAAAAGGGAGTCAATATTTTGAATATAATATATATATTTTTAAATATATATGAGATTGGTTCTTCTGTAGTTAAAACGTTTCAAATTTAATGGTTCAGTTTTATACATATCTTCAATCTAAAAATGAGCATAATTATTTCCATGGAAATTTGTTTAATAAAACACATTGAAAACGCCTGGATGTATAAAAATTGAAGAACCTGTTTTATTTTAATCGTTATGAAGACAAAATAATAGTTTTTCGGTTTTGTAGTAAAAATATTCAATGGATTCAGATATGCCACAGATTTTTGTAGCAGTGCCCAGTAGTTATTTCTGTGTTGTGTTGGCTGCCATTATGAGAGTCAGTAATACATTCGAACTCAAGATAATTTTATGCCACAATTATTTTGTGTATATTTTTATAAATATATTTTTGGAAATTTTTCAACTGTTTTTGTTTGTTTGTTTTATATATTTAATTTCGTGCATTTTCATATGTGCTTGGTATGCGTGATAAATTGTCCAACTCAGGCCGAATATTCAGGTCGTTGGCATTTTTCGGAATTTAAATTTGGTGTGTAACTGCAGTGCGAGACTGAAAAGGAATTAAAATTAAAAACGTACAAAGAAATATAACTGAAGTTTTGGCTTTGTATGTATATTGATATTGCCATTTGTCGAACTATGATTATTTAAAAATATGTAAACAAATTTAAGGCAAAATCATAAAACATAGTTTTTCTAAACTCTGTACATAATTCGATTTATTTCAAAACATTATTGCACTTATTTTAAGACAATAATTGAGAGCTATAAAATGTAGCAATTAAGTAAATGAAAGAATTAGGAATTTTATGGATAATATTTTAGAACACATATTAATCATAAATACATTTTATTTATTATTTATTTATTTAGATTTTATACGTACAATGTCTTCCTAACTCCACAAGTTAAAAACTTATAAATGGATGAGAACACAATGGGTTAATACTTTTTATATTCTTATTTTACATTAAATTATCTAATAATATTTTACTTTTTTATTATTATTTTATTACATATTATATTAATTTATTATTATCTTTCAAATTTATATATTTATTTCTGTAAACCATTTCCTTAGTTTCTTCCAAATAAAACGTTTTTTTATTGTATGATCTGACCTACATCAGGTAGTCAGAGGCAAGGATACATAGGTATATATTTTCCTATTTTATTTATGTTTATTTATTTTTTGCATTACTTATTTGATTAAAGGCAGACGAAAATGGCTAGATTGTCGTCTTTTCTTTTTTCATAAAACAAATAAATTCTTAAAAATCTAAAACGGATTCCTTTAACTGGTAAATACCATTTCCTTTTTAAATAAGAATAAGTTTATTGTAATTGTTTTTTTAAGTATTTTTTTAATACCCTTTTATTCCTCACTCACCAGAAAACAACAACGAGTGGCTTGAGGCGTCACGCATCTGAGCACGAAGAGTGTTAATGTGCAGCGCTGAAAGGGGAGTGACCACATGATAGTGCGGAAGAAACTACACCTCATGGATAGTACTACTACTATCTACTAATTATAATACACACAAGCCGACTTCCTCCTCCTCCGACGAGTTGTAAACAGACTGCACTTACTTTCACATGGTCATGGTCATGGTCATCATGAGCTCTTGACTCTGCAGACTCCTCTATTTCTGGGTGATTATTACATTTTACAGCGCCACAGAGGAGGGAGCTTGGGCTTATCTTGTGCAATTTGTCATGGAATTGAAATCTGAAAGTGAAAACAAAGGCGACCAACTGGCCAACATTCATGTTGACGTAACGGACTGAGCTCAAGCGAGAACTCCAAGCCGATGAAACAAGAAACCACCAAATGGTCCAACACATGTTGATAAGTAGTAGGTCCGGCGGAAACGAAATTCTTCACAAATAGGCGGGCACAGTTACATTTCTCCGTCAAAGAATGCAGCTGATTAAACAAAAGAGATTTTATTACATATGGTTTCCAGCGAAAGTAAACTTGGGTTTATTGTTTCATTTAAACCAATGCACGTGCTGCGAACTGCATTATTATTTAGATAAGAACTATGTATATATCACAATATGTTGGACATTTTATTTTTTATTATTTATTTTTATTATTTATTAAACCTTTGCTAATATATTAGTTTCAGTTATAAGCTTTTCAATCCCTTGCCGAGTAATTTTAGTAAACACCTTTTAGCAATCTAAATGAAAATTTACAAATCTTCTATCTATTTTCATTGATATATAGTTAAGTGGAAAAGATCGAACAAATGTATCTTAGAACTGCCATAGAAGCGGACTGAAACTTATAACTTTATAACTTTCTAAAAAATTTATAACTTTACTGTCATTAAAAAAATTCATATACTACATACATATAAGATATGTATGATGATTTTTTAATATTTAAGAATTTCAGTTTAATTATTTATTATTATATTGTGTTTATGAAATTATTAGTTAATTGTTATTTTCATTTAACTAAAACAAATTGACTTTGATTTTTTGATGGTAAACTGCAAAGACGTACGAAACAATGTCTTTAATTTTTTGTTTGAAATTGAATTTTTAGTGCATATCTAGATTCTTTTGATGTTCAACATAATTCATAGTCTTGTTATTTAGACATATGCAAAGATGGTTTATTTGTGCTTACGACATACATACTTATATGCAACATTTTACATTTTCCCATTGACAGTGTTGCGCCCGAAAGTGCTCCCTAGTTTTACATATCCGTTAAGATTTTAGAGAAAGTGTTTAATACTATTATTTTTGGTACGAGATTCTGTCTAAGTCTTTCCATGGTGGGGTATGAATTTTAGTTTTAAAGGAGTAATGTAGTATTCCGGAATTTAAGATGATAGACAGCAAATAAACGTTCTATATCTTCTTCTTAATCATTAGAATACTGGGACCACTTATTACTAAAGGTATGTGATATATTTATTTAAATGGTTAATGAATGCTATAATATCTGCAAAAGGGAATTTTTTAGAGCTCCGTAAAAAACCAACATGCGACTTTAACATTGGGTAAATGGTTTTTCTGCAAACGGATTTGTTTTAAAAGATAAACAGTCCCTAACAAATATATTTAATTTACATATTTAGATAAATTATTCTAATTGATTAACATACTCCAATGATTACTAAATAATGGGCTTATTCATTGCATTGAAAAATAGTTTTATATTTTTATTATTTAGGTTTTTAATGGAATAAATCGAGGCATCCCAATATATTTCCTTCAGAGATTAGGGGTATTAGCTCAGTAAAAAAGTTTAAAACTGAAGCTTGCAATAAAACTTTTCCATCCCCTTTATCAATCAATAACGATAGTTAATAATATTCAAGTAAATAAATTACATATAAAAATTCCCCTTTATAGCCCAACAACACCGTGCGAAATCATTAGATACTTTTTTTATTTACAAATTTTCAAGGGATCACCGCTTCTAGAGCTACAAGAGATTCTGGGCCAGGCGATAGTTGTATTCCTCAAAGAGTTCCGGGGCCACTCGATATGGCTGATCGATCAGCGACAGGCGGATGGGCGTCTGGCACGAGGGAGTCGAATAGCCGGGAGAGGCAGGCGGCGGCGGGGGTTGGTAACAGCTCGGCGTGGGCGGTGGTGGTGGTGGTGCCTGGTACACGGGAGCCGCTGAAGGCGCCTGGCTGGCGTAGCTCTGATCCTGAGCGGCTGGCTGGGGTGCCGGTGAAGCGGATAGGTAGATAATCGGTTGGTAAACAATTTGCGGTGGCTGTGCACCCACGTAACCTGGCTGAACCGCCTTGCCGTAGCCATCGGATGCGGGCTCCGTTTGGGCATAGCTGCTAGGCGCTGCCGGCTCATAGCTAATGGCAGGTGGTGCTGGCGGATCATAAACAGGAGGCAATGGTGCGGGCTCAGCAGGAGGAGGTGCGTAATTGTCTGTCGCAGGTGGTGCTGGCGGATCATAGCTAGGTGCTGGCGGCGCAGGAGCATCGTAGACAGGAGCTGGAGCAGGAACCGGAGCAGGGGCCACGTAACCTGCGTCGCCATCCCCGGGGCCATCATATTCAGGGTTGGGTTTAACGTATCCGCCTCCTGGTACGACCCCGTAACCATCACCACCTTGATAGCTCGGACTCACTGGCGTCGCATAGTTGGCCTGAGGTTGTCCACACCCACCGCCACATTGAACGCCACAGGGATTTGTGGCCGGAAAGAGATCGGGCAGCTTCTTGAAGAGTTTCATTTGCTTAAAGGGATCCAGATCCTGGAGCTGCAGGCCATTGTTGCAGTTGTTGTTTACCACAGGATTGGGCGGCACAGGTGGATACACCACGTTGTTGTTGTTGTTGTTGCAACAATTATTATTTCGCGGAAAGAGGTCATCCCACCACTTCAGGAGCGAACGATTGGTGCGCTTCAAGGACTCGTTGGGTGCCACCAAGCGACCCGCATCCACCTTTTGATAGTATAGCGCCTGACCCGGTTTCGCAATGCGATTTGTGATGCCCGCATCTTGGGCGAGGGAAGTGGCCACAAAGAGGACCACCAGGGCCAGAGCCCATGAGCTACTGCTTCCAGAGTTCAGCATTTTCCTGCGTTTGCGAAGCCAGTGGTAACCTCGCGTTTGGGACTCTCAATTGCGACTAGCAACCAGACCAGGTCCCATTCCAAGCGGTCAACTTCAGCTGCCCCAAATGAGATTGGATTAAAGCAAGGTCAGCATTTCTCTATATTTTCGATAAGGCATAGTTCCCCATTAAATAACATTTAAATTTAATTATGTAGAATATTCTTCTTTCTTATAGAAAATCTTCTTTTTTTTAATTTTGCCTGTAATTCTGTATACCAGCAGTTTTCCCTTTTATATTTTAAATTGTTAAAACTTTCGGAAATAAAATGATGAGCTACTTCAATATATTTCATTTTGTATTTATATTGAAAAAAATAAAGAGCATTGCAAGTTCGGTGTAACCCAAATACTGCCAAAAAAAAAATAAACAAATCATTTTCCAGAACTTAAAGTTTTGCAACACCCCAACTCCCAACCAAAAGGTGTTCCCATTTCATAGAAACCTCAAGACCTCCACATATGTATATATAAGCATAAAAATTCTTAAATATATTGCAACGTCTTCGAACTATTACTTATGAATTTCCCAGATTTGTCTGTTGTTTTCTTTATTGTTTATTTTCGACTTATTCTCTTACGTGTTCGAAATTGCTAACCACCAATGCGGGCTTTATGTTTGATTCGTGGAGCGTGGTTGCCTCTGCCTAAACGGAAGTACCGACCGGGAAAAAGCAAAGAGAAAAAGATACATTGTACACATAATAATTATATATTTATATATCCGTATATATCCTCGTAAAATACTTCCTAAAGTGGCTGGTCATTGGCTTACTCATCGCGGGATTGGCTTATTCATCGCGTGTCCGTTTGGTTATCGACAAGGTTGGTCAGTATGGAAAGATATGTATGAGGAAAACTGAAATATAAATAATGGTCTGATCGTTCCGAAGATATTTCCTTATTTGGCTTTATCTTAACTTTTTAGAGCCTTTTAGTTTTTATCTAAAGTTACACAAAATTATTGGTTTAGAATATTTAAAAAAATTGTAACTATTTAAACCTCAGTGTTGATGGCACTCCATTTATACTACATTGAAAAATCAGTTGATTTAAAAAAGACAAGTGGTATAAAAAAGTATTTTCTATATTTTAAAAATAATTAAAATCAATAAAACCAATCAATTTTACATTTGAATTACAAATAAAAAAAAAAGGCAAAATAATTATTTCTATAATTTACCTCTTTTTAGAGCGAAACAAATTTGTTAAAAAGGACAAATTCTAAAATAAAATATTCACCTTAAGCTGACCTCATTAACATATTTTTGTTTAATTCAAAGTTCTTCCTCAGAGTTTTTTGATCTTAACTTGAATTAATCAAAATATCTTTAAAATATTAAGACTTGTCTCATCTTCTTGAAAACTTTATATTAAATTTTATTAAATTTAAGGGTTTCCGTTTATAAAATTGTTAGTCTACAATTGCTGGAGATATCTGTGCTTCTGGGAAGCGCGCCTGCTGCTGCGCGAATGCTGCCGCTTGCGTTTTTCCGGCTTTAGAAGATCCGTCGCCTTGCTTACAATTTGGCCAGCGGTTTCTGGTTCTTGCTTCTTATCGAGACTCTCAGGCGCGGTGGTTGCCAACAGATCGGCTTCGAAGTCCTCGGGTGCCAGAGAGTCATCTTCGCCCACCTCACCAAGGGCGTAGCCCAATGTGTCCTCCTTTGGCTGCTCTGTGCTTGAAGGTGTCGGAGTGCTGGAAGTACTTGTCGCCGTGTTGAGAGGTTCCGGAGTACTTGAGGCGAAGTTTAACTTTCCTGATCTTTCGGTGGTTGATGTCTCCAGGGCAGGTGCAGCCTCCGTAGTCGAGAAGGCGAACTCGTTAGGATTGAAATTAAAAACCCGCTGGAAGAAGTTGCCGTTTGGCGCTGGCTGCGTTTGAGGTGGCGCTCCAAGAATTCTATTAAACGGATTAAAAGGATTGAGGGTTCCAAAGGGTCCAAAGGGACTCAGACCCATACCAAGCTGCATTCCCATGCCGAAGGGGCCGCCCACCTGCTGATCCATGCCAAAGCCCTGGGACATGGCAAAGGGATTGCCACCCATCTGGCCACCGTTTCCAAAGGGCGTGCTACCCATCTGGCCACCGTTTCCAAAGGCTCCGCCAAAAGGACTCGCCACTGGGGCGGGAGCCAAGCCAAAAGGAGTGCCAAGAGTGGGAGGGGGTCTCTGCAAGATCCCTGGTGGAGATCGGGGAACAGAATAGTAAGGCGCCGGCTGCTGCTGCCCGTAGCATGGCATGGTTATGATAACCGGCTGGAAGCTGGGACAGGAGGTGCTATAGCTCACTCCATTGTCCACTGGCGTCTGACATTGCAGCGCTGCTGATGGAGCGAAGCATCCATTGCAATTCGGCGGCGGTGGAGTAGAACTGGGCAAGAATTCCGCTTGATTATAAGCTGGTGTTGGTGGAGGTGAAAGTCCTGGAGATGGGCTATTGTATGGAGGATAGCTTGGTGCAGCTTGTCCCAACCCAGGTTCCATCGGTGGCAGTTCCCTTTGGTTATCAGCGGGCACTGTGGCTTCCTGACTCTGTGATCCAGCCCCTGCCAAGCTGCTGTAGAAAGCTCTCATCACAGGATCATTTTCGGGTTCAGGGGATTGCGATATGGGGACCCACATCATCTGATCCTGCGGCTGACTCACTGGCCTGCGATATTGCTGATTGAGTTCTTCCGGCCTGAATCCCACATTGGGTACAGCTAGCACATCGCCATCAAACCCAGAATGGTGTCGACTGCTCCCAACTAAACCAAATTCCTTGCTGGGGCGGTTCGGCGGGCCCTGAGCTGCTGCAGGATCATACGAAGGGGACGTGGGCGCTGGGCCTGGGCCATTTGGAACTCCCGATGGAGCCGTTGGCGCGCTGCCAAGAGTTGGGTAAGGAACTGATGGCAGGCCATGTGAGTGCGCTGCAGGTGCAGTTGAATGGGCAGCCACGGGGGCTCCATAGAATCCGCTTTGTCCGAAAGCTCCAGGCTGGGGCTGCTGAGGAAAAGACTGAGGGTGGGACGACTGCTCCTGGTATGGCGTCGCTGGCGATGGCGATGGTGTTGGGAATTGGTAAAAGGGATTCTCTGCGGGCTGTGGTTGTGGTTGGGTGGACCCGCCTCCAAAGGCGGGAAAGGACGGAAAGGTGTGAACGGATCCAGGCTGTGGGACAGGTTGATAATTTCCAGGAGCTGGTGGATTCTCATTACCGGCCACAGACTTTGCAGGCTCCATGCCCTGGCACATGTAGACAGGCTCCTGACCTCCACCCTGATTCTTCACCTCCACACAGCCCTGTTGGCCGCTCTCAGCTCCGAAGTTGGCACCCCGGCACATGTAGTAGGGTTCATCCTGCGGCCCACTGGGCTTGATCTCCACGCAGATTGTGGTCATTGTGCGCTTGCTACGATGCCGCAGCTCCCCCGGAACAGGGTTCTCTGCGTTTCCTGATACTGTCGCACCAGCAGCTAGCCAAATGGACAGACAAATCCATATTAGTTGCATTTTCCGGGCCTGTGGATGGGTCTCCATGTTGCGGTTCCGCTCTCTAACTTCCGTTTTGGCGTCGCTCAGGGCTTTTATAGTTCTCTGGAGTTCTGGAGTGGAGACCAGCATTAGAGAATGGAAATGGAGCTACATCTAACACTCCCATCGCTGTCTTACCCAATGTCCCAGTTCCTCGGAAGTGTCTGCTGCAATCTCTCAATCACTTGGCTTAGTTTTCCCTCTTCCCGTGGGTTCTATTGAAACATTTCGGAGCTTCTTTTGCTTGAAAATCAACTGACTGAATAAAAGGCACTGTTCCGGCGATTGGAGAACGGACCTCATGGCGCGGCTATCAGACTTTAAGGTAAATACCCTTTCAGGCAAGAAACTAATGGAATTTTGAAGTACACACTTCTTTGCTTATGATTAAAAGATTGTAAAGAAAACCATAATTAAATATTTTAAAAACATTTAATAGAAACATTTATGTATATGATACATTGAAAATGAATTAAAATACCATTTAAGATCTTTTTATTTATTTTATCATTTTTATTTTAGCTGCTTAGACTTGGACTTTTATATATTTATCTACAAATAAACATTATGGACCTTCTTACTTTTAAATAAAGTAGAGTATTCTTTATTCTCTATATATAATTTATAATCTGTCACCTTGATTTTAGCTGAACGTAGCAATTTTTGGCCAGCAATACAATTTCGCGTGCTGGGCAGTTCAACAAACTTCTCAGGTTCCTACAAGCTATAGCCACCGATTTATGGTCAGCAGTTTTGAACTCTTTCGTGTTTGGAACACTTAAAAGAAATGGGTGTCAAACCCAAAATAAGAAATAATCCGGTCAGTCGGTCAATGGGTGTTAGATTCCATATCAAAGGAAATCAAGGCAAAGAATCCCATAAACACAATAAATATATATATATATATAAAATATTTTGAAAATTTTTATAAACCTTAAATAAAAGTTTTCAAATAATAAGTGTATATTGTTTATAAATAAATATAGAAGACTTTTATTAGGAAATATCTCATATATATTACTGCGAAGCTCTGTGGATGGTCACATAAATCTATATTATCTACCTTCCATCGCAGAGGCCTTTTCATTACTCTCTCCCACACACACACACACTGAACCCTAAACAAACATCCAATTTGTTCATAAAATACAATGGACAAGGATGATCAGAGCTACTGGCACCTGCGACCCCTCTATGACGACGATGTACCCAGATTTCCACCTGTAAATGTGGTGGAGCCGCTGACAGCACGAAACCTACTCCAGCTGTACTTCAACACCTTCTGGGCTGCCAACTTCGCCGAGTCGTGGGTATTTTGGATGGACACTGGCAAGACCCGGATGCAGGTTGAGGGCGAGGAGGCTAAGAAAACGAATGCCAAAATGCCATCGTTTCGGAGCACCATCAAGAGCATGATCGAGGTCGAAGGTTTTAGATCGATATACTCTGGCTTTTCGGCTATGATCGCCCGAAACTTTCTATTTAACTCTGTTCGCGTCGTCCTATACGACATCTTTCGGCGTCCGTTTCTCTATGTCAACGAGCGCAACGAAGAAACCCTTAGAACCCACTGGGCCTTGGGTTGTGGCTTCACCGCTGGCTGCATTGCCCAGGGACTGGCCAACCCGTTCGACATTGTCAAGGTTCGGATGCAGACGGAAGGCCGCCGACGGCAGCTGGGCTACGAGCCGCGGGTGAACAACATGGTCCAGGCCTTTGTGGACATCTACAAGCACGACGGCCTGCCCGGCATGTGGAGGGGTGTAGGACCCAGCTGCCTGAGGGCCTGCCTGATGACAGCCGGCGATGTGGGCACCTACGACCTGAGCAAGCGTACGCTGAAGCGGCAACTGAACCTGGAGGAGGGCATCCCACTGCGCTTTGGCGCCTCAATGTGTGCCGGTTTCATGGCATCCGTGCTGAGCACTCCCGCAGACGTGATCAAGTCACGAATGATGAACCAGCCGGTTGATGAAAACGGCAAGAATTTATATTACAAGAACTCCTTGGACTGCATTAGAAAACTGGTGAAGGAAGAGGGGGCACTGACGCTGTACAAGGGCTTTATACCCATCTGGTTTCGTCTTGGACCCTTCTCGGTTATCTTCTGGCTGTCGATTGAGCAGCTGCGCCAGTGGGAGGGCCAGGCGGGATTCTAATGAGTTACAATTTTTAAATTTTATGTGATTTAGTATGTGAGAATGTGTTTTTACTAAAATTTACCCTACTTAAGAGAGTATGTCAACAGAGTATGTGTTTTCCAAAATAAATTTAAAGTTTTTAAGTTTATACAGTTCAGTGGAACTTTTGGGGAATGTTTTTCTTGTTATTAGTATTATTTAGGTGTTTTTCTGTAATCTATGGTATAAATTATAAAATAATTAAGTACAACTTTATTATCTAATGACTTCTATGAATATCTCAATTAATAATCCAAATTTTATTGAAGATTTTAGCTTTGTTATAGTTTAGGTTAGAAAAACTTAATCTGAGTTTAAAATATAGGAAAGTTGTCTTCAAATTTTATACATTTCTAGTTTATAAATTATCCTTTTTCCTAAATATATAAAAGATCGGTTTGCTTTAAGGTAAAATACATTAAATGCGAAAGTCTGTAGGGAAAGTCAATTATTCTAGCATATTCTATCAAAAAATAAATATATTCTTCTTTTTAATGTAAATACTAACATAATTGTTGATAATTAAAACTATACAATTCTTTGATTTTTTAAAAATACTGCAGAAAAATATTATTTATATTATTTAGCTTATATTATTAATTTTTATAAGCTAAACAAATTTGCCTGATATATGTAAAAAACTGAAATTAGAGAGTTCAGGGTTAAAACTGTACTTAATTATTTATAAATATATTTATTTATTTATTAATGGTAGCATATATAATATTATAAACGTCAAACCCCCAAAAAGCTGAAATTTTGTATGTCTCAGAGGTGAGAGGCTGAAAAGCTATATAGTAAGCTATATAGTAAGCTATATAGGGAATGATTGATCTCTGATATCTGATTGCTTGCATCAACCCAGTGACAAAACCAGCTATGTTTAGATGACCGCCTAGAAATTGTGGAAATATTTGCATACTTTATTGAATGAATCAACATCTCGCCCGCAGCCAAAGAAATTATTATTTGCCGTTAAAGATGGAAATGAAGGCACACGCGCCTCAAATTGCGAACTGAGCAGAGCTGCTAAAGGCCAACGGCATAGTCAGTGATTAATTGCCAAGTTAATAAAAGTTGTCGGGCAGCTTTAGCCTCGGCTTTAGCTTCTGCCTGCCCCTAAAGCTCTTTCTCCGATTTATATTGAGATCCATCGAAACTGCAAGCAAAAGTCTAGCAAAAAAGGGAAAGTAAATAAAACGATGCATAAAGGAACAATTGAGACAAACTTTATTTTATATTTATATTTATTTTATTTTATATTTTAAGAAAATTTAAAAAACCTAAAAGGAAGAAATTAATTATGTATTAATTTGTATATTTTGAGTTTTCTTAATCAGAAAAGCCTCCCTGTTGGCTTCAAATTCCATTAAAAGAGGCGACGTTCCACAAAGATATTTTCTAAAGATACATATAAACCCATATGTATATAATTACAAGTTAAAAATATATATATAAATTTTTTTGTGCCATCTTTTCAAAAAATGCTTTGGTATGCACAGATGTGGGTCAATGTTTTCTGAGAGATGCCAGCCGAGCCGACAATTACTCACGTCTCCTCCACTGGCAGCAGTCGAAAGATAACGCCAACTGCAGAAAAATTAATAAATACACATTTCTCTTTTATGTATAACATTTTCAAAAGAAATAATTGCGCCATTGCGTCAGCCGTTCTATGTGAAGATTGCGCGTCGAAAAAATACAAAAATAGCCAGCAGTCCGCATAGGCCAAAAATGGTAAAGAACGGTCGAGCATTGACTTTCAATATAAATTTAAAGAAAAATATATAAAAATATATAGGATATATGCAGCAGCACAATTTTTACGAGGTTACAAAATCTGAAATGCCTCTGGCAGCTTACCAAATTTCATGGATCCCATAAATTGCCCACCCATAAATAATGATTTGATGTTTGCTTAATTTTTAATGAGGAGCATTTTCGGTTGTCTCACTCGCATTTTTTATTTCAATAGTATTAAAGTATCGAATTATATATGTTTGTTGCTTTTTGTTTTCTTTTATATCCATATATTTATGCGTTCAGGGTTTCCTTCATTTCTTGCTTTTCTTTTTCATGCTTTTACGAATAATGTCCGGGATTGGGAAAGGCAGGAAGCAGGATCGATGGCGGGATATGGGATCTCCAAGGGAGAAGTAAGTGTGTGGAGAGCGCACAAGATGGCTTACAGAGACATTGAAGTGTTAGCTAAACGTAAAAAAAAGCCGTTTAAATATTGAATGTTGGATAATACTCGTACGCAGTTAATTAGTAACGCTATCGTTATGTAAATGCTAAATGGCAATCTCAAAGAAAGGTCCTCCAGGAGCGATGCCAGCTCAGACATAACAGAAGCTATGCTATAATGCCTAATAATTGCATTTAGCCGCACAATTTCGCTAGGATGTCGGGTACGAAGCGGAGAAGAGCGACTTGGAGACTTGTGGCAAGGAGTGAGAGAAGACACGGGCACGGGGGCAACACAATATTTGAAGTGTGAACGAACACCTATCTGGGTGGTGATATCTAAGTTTTAAGTTGATCAAGTTCTCCCCCATTCTCTCTCTCTATCTTATTTTGTATAAAAAATGTAGCAGTTTTCCATGTTTTCAGTTTTCAGTTTTCGTTTTTCCCTTCTAACCACATAAATAGAGTAAAAATAGAGCACCGGGGATGGATCTCCAAATAGTTTACATATATAAATATATATATAGGCATATTTATTTATATTGGTTGGTATTTTTTCCTGTGTGTTTTCTGCTTTCTTCGCCTCTCTTTCCCTTTGCTTTATTTCCGTTCTTCTGCTGTCCGTCCGTCCGTCTGTCAGATTGAAATCTTCTCTCACTCTCCTCTCTATCGTTTAGTTTTTTTTTATCTTTTTGTATAAAAACCTGCGTGTGTTGTGTGTGTTTGTGGTTTGCATGTATAAATATACATAAAGATCTTAAAAAATTTGCCTGCTCATTTTCAAGTTGTTTGTTTACATTGAAAGTTTCCAATACATTCGATTGTGGACTTCGATTTCGCTTAATTATGGGGGGGAGATGCGCTTCAGTTTTGAGTTTTCCTTTTATTCTTTTTTTTATCGTATAAACCAAAAAGTTTTAAATATATAATAATGCAGAAATTTATAATTTTGTTGTAATTGGGTAATTATTTTTGCGTTTGACATTTTTTTTAGCAATTGCATTTACTCCTTCTTCCATTTCTTCTGATGCTACACACAAAAAACCGCAAATTATCTTGTTGGCCGTTGGTTGGTTTTTCTCCATAAATTTTTAAATATTAATAATTACTTTTTTTTTATGTATTTGTTATTAGTTCATTTACGGTTTCTCCTCTTATCAAATGTGTTGCTGCTGTTCTTGTTGTTGTTGTTGTTGTTGGTGCATGTGTGTAGGTGTGTGTGTTATGTGGATGATGGGGCTGTGTGTGTTGTGTGTTGATTTATTCTCCTAGTACCCGCAAGTAATCAGATAATCTCCAAGTTTCTCTACCACGGAAGCGGCCTGCTGGGGCTGAACGGGATCCTCATAGATGGACACGATCACGGCTGTAAATATGTTAAAGGATATCAATTTATTAGTAATAAATACACAAGTAATTCTATAAATTACAATATTAATTTCAATAATTTTATTAAGATAATATTTTAACATTCAAAAAAATATTTTTCAAATTTTAATATATCGAAATTAAGTAAATTTTTAAAATGCTGAGCTGCTGCTTAGATAGCTGTCAGATTTTAATAGAAGATAAAAGGTAGAAAGCGATCCTATCTTTAGGTAGCAAAACTTATAAATTCCGAGTCACGCTTAAGGGACAACTTCAACTCTTCCCAATATTTATTACCCAATCGATTTAATTCAAATACCCAATAATGCGCCATTAATTAGACCAAAAGAATAAAGTCATCCATCAACAATTAACCAATATCAAACATTTTAAGAATACTTTTCATTATCAAACAGTTTAGGAACATTTCATTTGAATTTCTTATCATCTTGTTGCTAGCTTGGCAAGGTAATAACAATATATAGCTTGGTGGTTAAAATCAGTAGAAATCCAGTAGTCTATCCGGTTGCCAATGATGCTCTCAAAAGCGAGGAGAAAGCCACCGGCTATCAACCGATGGAGAAATAAAAACTAACAGTATATTACAACAGCAAGCAAGCAGCATCGCTTCGACAGATAGAAATTATGAATAAAGAGAGTGGCGGGGAGGTGAAAACCGGACAGGTAACCGTCCAGACGACACGTCAAGAGTAAACCAGAACAGACCACAAACTCCAAATGAGACAAGTCTCCAGTTGAGTGGCTAATACGCACATTAATCAAATGAGCAGAAAAGTGATGGAAACCTAATTGATTGAGCGGACAGCAGAGCACCCAGCAGTTCAACTCAAATTGAAGCATGAATGGAAGTACGGCAGGCAGCCGGCCAGAGAGGTCAATAAACCGGGCCCAGCTCTTGGCTCTTTCAGCCGATAAGCAGACACGCCACATATTTGAGGAAAATTTTTTAAAAATATCAACTGCTATGACCTGCTAATCTAATGAGAAAGTCAAAGTGGAATTAAAAATAAATAAATTATTGAATCAATATAGATTTAATTACGAGTCTCAATTTTTTTATAAAATAAATACTTATAAATTGGTTTAAATAAGTAGAAATAGAACCCCTAAGATACAAATTTCAAAATGAGCGAAAGACTAACTAGATACATTGTTGTTTTGCATAGTTTCTCAAGCATAACCAGAATCATATTGAATTACTTTTACCCTTTAACTATGACGGCTAAAACGAATCATAAAAACAATGCCAATTTGCGGGTTGGCGGCGCTTCAGCAAACCTCTGCTGCCGTCAAAAGGCAACCCGATGACATTCGGATGCAGATAATAGATATTTCAGGTAAAGTGTAAAGGTGCAATTTTGTGGCAATGTGGGGCCCCCTCCCCTCCAGCCCCTCCAAGACCAGCCAACCGTTCAAATTACCCGATCAGCTGTTTTTGGAGGCAGCCTAATGGCTCAACTGGCGCCCGTCACACAAGCAAAGCGTGTGTGTGTGTGTGTTTGTGTGTCTTGGCCGGTTGCAAAAGCAAACTGGCCACGGAGGTGGAGAAGAACACCAAGCAGAGGCAGAAACATGGCCAGACAGAGACCAGTTTGGATTATTTTTACCATTTCTTGCCTATTTTCCTATTTTTATGCCGCTCCTATACACTGTGCAACGTCGTTTGCACTTGAAATGGATTATGGCAATAACCTTGAGCTTGTCGTTGCACTGGCGGAGCGGAGGGCAATGTGTGCGGTGTGCTGTGTTTTGTTGTTTTGTATTGTGTGTGTGGTGCGCAACAGTTGCCGCAAAAACTGTACAAATATGGACGCGCGGAACGGCTGACGCGTCAGCAAACAAACTGGTCGTAAATGCAAACAGCAGCGGCAGCAGCAACAAAAATCAAAATTAGCTTCTTGCCATTGAGGCACTGGCTAGCCGGGGCAAGTGAGTGTGAGGCGGTAGAGCTCGGCTAACAGCATTGACATGGCCAAGATATTTTTTTTTTCGTTTGTTTCTAACTAGAGATGCTGAAAAACGGAACGAAGCGACGCTTGTTGACCCAAAAAATGTGGAGCAGCAGTAGCGACACATAAAATAATGATAATGGTGGTCCCTAGTTTGCCACTCTCTTTTTCCGTCTCTTGGTGATTTGGCTTAACTTATTGGTAACATTACTTAAATTGAGTTCCTACCGAAGCTTCACAGAAAACTTAAGGGGAAGTCACTAATTATTAGGGCTACTAAAATTCCTTATATGGCCGCCTGTGGTGGGTTTTTTTTTCGGATTAAATTCTTTGCACCAATATGATAAGTCTGTGTGCGTTTGCTTTTGGATTGTCGTTGTTCACACAAAGAAACAGCTGATAGCTGTTATCAGGGCGGGGCAGACATCCCATCGATAAGGTGAAATGGTTACTAAATATTCTCCTGAAATTCCACATTTTAGATAGTAAATGTTATTGAGAACTCCAAACTATATATGCACAAAATCTGTAAAACAAATGGAAAATTTCCCAAAAAGGAGCTGGCTACTTGGGTTAGTCATAAGTTGGCTAACCAAATGGATGAGTCAAGCATAAAAAAAAAAAACTGAATAGGAATTCCACGACTGGGAGTTGAATTAATCCAGAGGGACTGATAACATAGATAAGCTACAATTAATTAGATAACTACGGTGGTGTATATTAAAAAAAATAAAAGAATAACAAAATATGAAAATCAAATATCAATTGAATAATAACAATATTTTAATATTCTATTGATTACAAGAATTTCTTTTAATATTTTCTAGTTTAAAATTTGTAAAAATCGAAGAGCAAAGCTAGCTGGAAATATTTTAAATATTGAAGTATTCATATATAATAAATATCTTTATATAAATACAAATTTTAATAAAAAAAAAACTCCTATTTTATGTGGATAGAAACTAATTCTAATGTATATCTAAAAAGATTTATGATTATAAACTTTCCAATTAAACAAAGAATCATCTACATAAACTCTTTTTTTTCAGAAAGTTATATAGAAAAGTCTAAATAAGAAGTGCTGTAAAGTTTCTGGTAGTTAGAGCAGGGTACCAATAATGCCCCAATTTGTATCTTTTCATCTATTTACTTTCATCTTTTACTTAAATTCTATTTAATTCTAGAATATTGAAAGGTTCCTAACAGAGAGATCTACATAACCGAGGTTTAATTAATTGCAGATTACTACACTTTTACAACTAACTCAATTCATTAATTATAATATCATATTTATTATTAAGCCAAGGAAATATTTTAATACAAGCTAAATATTAAGAATTTAAAGAACGATTCTATCTGGTGACACAAATGTCCTAAATTCTCCTTATAAATATTTTCCAATATCGAACTGCCTCACCTTGTGTTGTCTTCATGCAGTGCACTCCGCTTCGGCCGAGCTTGGCGCGCACCACACGATCTGTGCCGGACAGGTAAATGTACCGCTGGCCGGCGAGTGTTACGCCGTTGCTGGTGAGCAGGTCCTGCTGGTCGAAGCCGCTAATCAGTTTAGAGAGCTCCTCCTTTGTCACCTGCAAAATACGGAAAGATGAATCAGTGGGGGCGATGGCATTGCATGTGGAATGGCTTATTGCTCTCTCCTAAGGGTCACGCACGCATTTCAATAAATTTTCGGTTACATTGTGAGTTTCTTGTATGCGTCAGGGGTGTGCAGCGGAGGGGATGTTTATGGGAGCAGAAAAGATATTGGAGTGGCAGCCGGCGCGCCCTTTTCAGGCATTAATTTCTGTTAAAATATCAAAGTAATCAGCGATGGACGGCGCGCAGTGGCGGCCCACGCAAACTCGAACCACGAACCACCAACCACCAGTGAAAACCACCACCCAATTTTGCCAACAGTTGGCAACAAAACATGCGTGGCCACATCGACGACGGCTGCCAACTCATTAACCAAAAGGTGGTCGGGTGGTCCAGGCAAATGGTGAAAAAGGGATTTGCGGGGGTGAAAGTGCTGTCAGCTGTCAGGGGAGTGCCACAGGGCCTTTAGAGAAATTTGAACAAGGAGAAAGGATATGGCGAAAAGTTCTATAGCCTCGAATATGTTTCAAAGATCGCATTGAGCAGGAATATTGCACCTTAACCCTAGCTAAGGATATAGAAAATTCGGCTTGAGAAGTTACTAAGCTTCGATTCTCGTCGGAAAAACAAGTTTGCAAACTTGAATGTCTTGTCTTGGCCAAAAAAACAAAAAAAGTCACACACAAGGAAAGAGGGCGATAACGAGAAAGAGAAATAAAAGAGAGTGGGAGAGAGTGAGTGAACGCGGGAGAGCATTCCACAATGTCATTGGATTTCAACAAACCAAATGCAGGAAACAGCTGCTCTTCAAAGACAGAGAGAAGGGGAAAAAACTGAATTTATTAATCGAGTGTTGAGTATGATTAATCTTTACCCGTTTTTTGCCCCCCCAAAACAGTGACACATGCGCAGCGCCTCATAAAGCCACTCAAACACAGCATCGAGAAGTTTCTATTGAGCGGCGCGAGTGGGAGAAAGAAATTATAAAAGAGAGAGGAGGAGCCGCAAGAAGCCGGTTTTTATGCCAAATATTTAATTAAGTTGAGCAAAACAAAAAACATGGGGGATCTCAACGAATGAACAAAAACAGACATATTTTATTTGCACAAAATAAAATACATCTTTTGCCTTTTAAGGAGTGTTTTTTGTTTGGCAAGCTATTTTTGCAAAGGCAAATACAGAGACAAAACAAACATGGAATTTTTTGTTGATAAGCTCCTAGAATGGCTGTGGCACTGAAAACAGTCTGGCAAGGCTCAATGAGCAGCTGATCAGATCAATCGCTAAAGGAAACAATCTTTGAAAAGCTATGAATCATGCGAATGAAATATTAAAATCGAATTGCTAAAATCAAAAGTAGGTAACTCAGGTAATGCGAAGGGGAGAAAAAAAAAGTAAACAAAAGGCAGATGGAAAAGCAATAGGAGATAATTGAACGAAAGTGATACGCGTGCAGAATGTGTCGAGCAATAAAATAAGAGAAAGACGGGATGGTGAGGAAGAGCAGCAACGAAGAGATGATGACGTTGACAACGGACAAAAGCGGCTTAAAAACTGAAAAAAAGTGAAAAATTGCTGCCAACTCATGGCTGAAATCGGTTTATAGTGCAATTGCGATATTGTTGGTTGGCAGAGTCGACAAACAAAGCAAAAGGGAGTGGCTGATGTCGAATGAAGCGCAACAGACAGAGAGCAGGATAAAAGCACATGGAGTCAGGAGGAAGTCGCACGCACACTCTCACACATAAAAACACACACACACACAGAGAGAGCACAAAACTCATTTATACAAAACCAAAAACGTGGCGCGCATATGAAATGCTCAAGAAGTTTTAGGGCGCTCTCCCATGGTGACGCGGCATCGAGATTTTGTATGTATGGATGTGTTTCCTTCATTTCGCTCCGATAAAGAGATTTTTTTTTGCAAAAAACAACAACAGAAGCGGACGGAGATAAAAAACCAACACATCATATTGACTGAGACTGATAAAGCAATCATTCTCTTTCCTTTGCTCTTCCTAGAAAAAAGGGAGTGGATGGATGCATTTTTAGGAATCATTGTGCACATTTGAAACTACTGTTGATATCACATTTCCCTCCCCCTACTATTACCCGTAAACTAAATCCAAGCTGTGTGACTAAGTCGGCGGCATGACTCACCGAAAATCATTAATGGCAATTTGATAGACGAGTGATTAAAGCGGCTAATTGCTCTATGAAAATTAGAAATTTAGCGACAGCTCTTATCTTAGCACCAAGCCAAGATTAGAAGATGAATCCCACACGATCACACGCACACTCACTCGAAACGCAATCTCGGGGGGTCGAATGAGAGCTAGCCTGCGCAGAGAGCAACGCTCCGGGGGGTGAACTTGGAGAGTGTGATTGAGCAGGGAGGGTGGGAGTTGAGTTGCTGCTGCTGCTGCGTTGCCTTTATCAAAACCGAAACTCAAACGAAATAATCATGGCGGCCATGCATGTGCGGCGCCTCCTTTGTGTGGGAGAGGGAGCGAGAGCGCGCGAGTCACACCCTTGAACTTGCGAAAATTCATTGTCAACTATGCGGCGCTTTTCCAGGGACATGTCAGCGGGAGGGATTGCCCCGAGTACTCACCTCAAAGCCATTGGATTGGGCCCAGATGTTGCCATCGTGTCCGGCGATGCACGCCTTGGTCACGCACTGCGAGGCCAGGAGTTGGTTGTCCACATAATCTTGCCAGCTCATGGTGCTTTGTTTTTGGTGGTCGTGGGTGCGGATTAAGAGTGGATTGGTATTGGTATTGGTTGGATATCGCAGGTTTACCGCACGGCGCGTCTCTTCTCTCTTTCGTTTCGGGGGTCTCACGAAATTTGCAGGGAGACAAAGGAAAATCGCTAAGCTGACGATTTTTCTTTCTCGGGGTCACTAATTTCGAACTGCAACGAGAAGGGGGAGAGAGAGGTAGACATAAATTAACATTTATCGTATCGTATCGCAAATCGCATAAGTAGTCCCCCGCTAATTTCGCAAACTGTACGCTCTTCGACCAAGTTAGCTCGTTGCCTCTGAGGCCTTTTCTTTACTTTGTTAGATTACTGACTTTGTGACTTGACTGGGCGATAAACTAAGCGCACACTTTGCACCAGCGGCAACAACGAATCGAATTTTATTCCTCCGAAAAACTCACATATACACACACACTATATAGGCACAGCCACACGACACAAACAGGCGGCGAGGGGGTAGAGACCAAAGACTGAGACAGAAACAGGGACCGTCGTACGGCAGCTCCAACGACACGTCCGACTTGCACAAAGTGAAAAATTGAAATTTACTCAAAGTGATGGGATTGTATCGTGGAAAAAACAATATGGTTTTTTCGCCTTTCGTTCTCCGCTTCGCTCTCGCTCTCTCGGCTCAACGCTCGCTCTTATGCAGCCGAGTGTGTAAAATTCGCCAGTATAAGTAGAAACGGGGTGGAACTTCAGATTATATGTAGAAAACGATGTCAAATTTGAAATGGACTCACTCAATTGTGAGTCACTCTGCTCAGAGCGAGAGCGAATGCAGCCCGCCTGGAGCGCGGCTGTGTGTGCGAGCGAGATGGGCGTGTGCGGCGGGCCGTTATTAATCCGCCGGCAGCGGACAATGCAAATGAGTGAGAGAGAGCAGACGATGACTCAACGGGCGAGAGTATTATGAATCGCCTTTCCTGGCCGGCACAGAGTGTCATAAATTAAAAATAGACCTTTAATTTCAACACCTATATGTGGGCGATTTTACTTATAGTTCCGTGCTACGCCAAATTTTTTTCGCCAACCGGCAGCCGAACTTTTCCCCACTTGACTTTTTGCACACACACATATACACACACGGACGCGACGACGCAACGCCGCCGGATATGTGTGGGTTTTGCGGCTCGATTCATGCCGCCGCGAATTCCGCCCACCAGTCGCCTTTGTCTTCACAATTTACCCCAACAGTTGGCCAATAGACAGAATTAAGGGACAAAAGCCAGGATTTTTTCAAAATTCCCACTTACACTGTTCGAGAAATCAAGAAACTGAGTGACCGTGGGAGGGAACTCTCAAAAAGTCGACAGCTATCGGGGCTCTTGATTGGGATATATTGATACATCGATAATATATCGATATTTTTACTAGTTCAAAAACCAGTTCCGAGCTTACGTCACAAGAATTTTTTTGGGCAAAGTACGTCATTTTAATCCAAGTTATCATGTGGGAAAATGGAACATGGAGAAAATTTTACATTTTAAATAAGACACTAATTTTAACAAAATAAAGTTTATAAATGCTAAAGGCTAATTTACTAATGTTTTTACTGGGTTTGGGGGTTTTATTTGGTCGAAAAAGACACCTTCACGTGTTAAAACGTTTTTTAAAAGGTAGTTTGAAAGGGCCGTTAGAACTAAAACACCACCACACCTATATATACCAGTTAAATTATATATATCATTTATTAATTATAATAAGTTATTGAATATAATAAAAAATCTGGATTTTCAAGCCAAAGAATGCAGCGCCAAAGACGGCGAATTTCTATTGTGTTCTATGCTCAGTAAACAATTAAAAAAGTAAATTAAAAAATCCAAGATAAACGCAAAAGTAATATTTTTATTAATTTTTAACATGCATATTTAAGAATAATAAATAAGTAAATAATGTTGGCAACAAAAACCCTAAAAATGGATGGTGTGTGTACTGGAGTACCCAAAAATAAAGAAATAATATAAAAAAATAAAATTCACTTAAAAAATAAGAGCCTCCAAGCTATTTACTGTTTTTTTCTGTCTCATGGCCACTCTCTTTGCAACAGCAATTTACGAATGATAATCAATCCGTAAACTAAAAGAACGAATAAAAAATACAATTTATAAATAAGTATATAAATTTAACGCATATAAATAAGTAAAAACTAAATATTAATATTTAAAGCAAAATGTAAGCTTACAGCAGAATGTAAGTTTACAGCCTTTTGCTTATGGAATCTAACATTCCAGCGTTTGCTCTAACATAGACGCAACAGAGGAGGAGACAAAACAAAAATTGAAGTGTGACCGAAGCGGGATCTTTAGAATATAGCGGAATAGAGTGACCTTGGCGCATACAGATCGCAAATCTTGGATGACAATAATTTTGAGTCCAGCATTTCTGTAGTGGTCCAGCGCGGTCACGCTCTTTTGCTTTTGGTTAAAAAATCAGTAGCAGCACGTGTAAAAAAAGTGCCAAAAAATTTTCAGAAAATGTTAGTATAACCACTAAAATAAGCGTCCGGAGTGTGGGGGGCGGCTGGGCGAGCCCGTGGCCAATCGGCGGCGCTAGGTTTCGGGCGGATTTCGACGTGCGGCAATAGAGAAAATTCGATTTGAAAATTTCGGACGGTCGGAAATGTGAGCAACACAAAGGAAAAAATTACACGACGGCTGGCCGCGAATGACAGACCGAGACGGGAAGTGCGAGCTGGCGAGAGAGATGGAGCGAGTGAGAGCGTGGTGGTTGTTCCTCTGGCGTTCTGCTGGGTGGATTTCGTACTTCGTATGGAAACCAGAATGCAATGCTGCGAATTAAGCGATTTGATTGCCGCTGACCGATGACGAAGGCGTTTGCTCGGCGGCCATTTGCCTGCCACTTGACTCATCCATCTCATGACTGGACAAAGACCGGACACTTCAATGCCGTTGTCGATCCGATTCTATCTTTAGTGGATTGCTACATCTTTGGCTGCTGCCCCCTCCCGTGGCGCGCCCCTCGCTCGCACACGCACCTTAAAAAAATATACGCCAGTCGGCTTTGGCTACTGCTATTTTCAACCGGCTACTGCCATTTTGTCGCCTGGGCAACACTGGCACTTACGTGCCTAGCCCATATCGCTCGCCTGCTCTCGCAGCGGCAGCAACCACTGACATTGACAACGCGACGCTAGGGTCGTCTCGCTCGCACACACGCTCAGGGGCGGCGCTCGCCGCTCAAAAGGCCGCCTAGCGGCCGTCGCAGCTCGCAGTCTCAAATTTTGTACGTGAAAACAGAAGCACAAACGTAACTGAAAAGCAAAAACAGATTCGTCACTCGACCGACTGGCAGGAAAACAGAGCAGGGAATTCTCAAATTCTCCATTACTCATTTGTCTCAGCCGACAGAAGGAACAGAAATTGTTTGAGTGAACGGTGTTCAAGGCGTCGAAATTCCGGATATAAACCAATCTAGTCAATTTTTTATCGTTGATAATGTGAGTGCAGCTCCAGCTCCTGTTTCGCGGCCGCCGACGGTTGCCAAGCGCGATTTGATGCGCTTCACCATAACCTAGAAGTTGTGGCTGGAAAATTTCCAGCACTCCTCCCTCCGGCTGTGGAGTCCACAAACTAACGCATTTTCCATGTCTCGTTTTGCAGGGATGATCGAAGTGAAATAGCTCAGGATGGTCCCGCCGGCATGGACCCCGAGGGTGTCATCGAGTCCACCTGGCATGAGGTGTACGACAACTTTGATGACATGAACTTGCGCGAGGAGCTGCTGCGCGGCATCTATGGCTACGGTTTTGAGAAGCCGTCGGCCATCCAGCAGCGCGCCATCATTCCTTGTGTGAAGGGTCGCGATGTCATTGCCCAGGCGCAGTCGGGTGAGTGTGCTCCCAAGATCCCCCTCCCCCCTCAGTCCCCGTCCCAACGCCAATCTTTCGAGAATGTGAAAAATTTGCTTAAACAACAAAAATGACATTAGTGACTCAGCGCTCTGCGTCTGAAATTTCTATCTGTAAGTTGCGCTTAGCGTTCTCTTTGCGTTTCTCTTTCTACCAATTTTACCCTCTCTTCGTGCGTGCCTCTGTCGCTCTTGGCGTCTTTACGCTTGCGCGCCACTTTTTGCTGGCCAGCTGCGTTTTGTGGCGCGTTTTATGGCCGCCTGGACAGAAGAAGAAAGTTCCTGGAAAGAAAGTCATGCTGGTCAGACTTTCTACCTGGCTGTTAATGCGATTTCTTGCCAATTCTAGCCCACCAAGCTACCTACAAATCCGATCTACCGGTCCCATTTTGCACTAATCCACATTGAAGGATTTTGGGAGGGGGCAAAACGAAATGTGAAGAGAAAGAAGAGAAGAGAAAAATGCCCACCCTTGTTGTAGTTTGCCTGCAGCACCTGCCAATACAGAAAAAAAAAATGGTTGTTTATGTACATGATTGTGTTCTTGCACTACTAGAAAAGTAATGTTTATAATGTTGCTAACCATTTCCATATCTTTATTGCTCCATTACAGGAACTGGCAAGACTGCCACCTTCTCGATCGCCATCCTTCAGCAGATCGATACGTCCATCCGCGAGTGCCAGGCCCTGATCCTGGCCCCCACTCGCGAGCTGGCCACGCAGATCCAGCGCGTGGTTATGGCGCTCGGTGAGTACATGAAGGTGCATTCGCATGCCTGTATCGGCGGCACCAATGTGCGCGAGGATGCCCGCATTCTGGAGTCCGGTTGCCACGTTGTTGTGGGCACTCCCGGCCGCGTCTACGACATGATCAACCGTAAGGTGCTGCGCACTCAGTACATCAAGCTCTTTGTCCTGGACGAGGCTGACGAGATGTTGTCCCGTGGCTTCAAGGATCAAATCCAGGATGTGTTCAAGATGCTGCCACCAGATGTGCAGGTTATTCTGCTGTCCGCCACCATGCCACCGGACGTGCTCGAGGTGAGCCGTTGCTTCATGCGTGAGCCAGTTAGCATTCTGGTGAAGAAGGAGGAGCTGACCCTTGAGGGTATCAAGCAGTTCTACGTGAATGTAAAGCAGGAGAACTGGAAGTTGGGCACATTGTGCGATCTGTACGATACGCTGTCCATTACCCAGTCGGTTATCTTCTGCAACACCCGTCGCAAGGTTAGTAGCAGCAGTCTCTTTTCTATTTATCCATGTTCTCTCCTGTTGGAGATTTCTTCAAAAACTTTTTGACAAAATTCGATATCAGTTTTGTAAAAGGCACAACTTTATTTTTCAGGTGGATCAGCTGACCCAAGAGATGTCGAGCCATAACTTCACTGTCTCGGCCATGCACGGCGATATGGAGCAGCGTGATCGCGAGGTCATCATGAAACAATTCCGTTCAGGCTCTTCTCGTGTCCTGATTACCACTGATTTACTGGCGCGCGGTATTGATGTGCAGCAGGTGTCGCTGGTCATTAACTATGACTTGCCCTCGAACCGTGAGAACTACATTCATAGGTAAGCTGATCGATCAATATCTTGGACCAACCGGTGCCTAACAAAAAGTGTGTTTATCTATTCGCAGAATTGGTCGCGGTGGTCGTTTCGGTCGCAAGGGTGTTGCGATCAATTTCATTACAGACGATGATCGACGAATCCTTAAGGATATTGAACAATTCTATCACACAACCATCGAGGAAATGCCTGCTAATATTGCCGATTTGATTTAGATCATTTTTCTGTTGAGCCGCAAAAACAACTAAGAAATAAAATTCTAAATAAAAAAGTGAGTGAGCAACAAAACAGCAAACTAAGCAAGCAACTGCGGAAAATCGATAACAACTGAGCGCAAAAATTTAATAAAGTTAAATATTTATTATTCAACCAACAATTCAAAAAGGCAACAGAGCGGAGCAGCTAACCAATCAACGATCAAGGACTAGGGGACTGACACACTGCTGGCATTAACAACAGAGCAGCAGCGGCGGCAACCTCCATCAGCCAATCATGGCATCAACATCTTGCGGACGCTGGGGCAACAAACATCTCGCCAAAGGACCGCTGAGAAGACCATGTAACCATTTAGTCCTTCCTTGTGTAACATCAATTTTAAAACTGCGTCGTCAACCAGCAACAACAAATATATACAAATATATAAAAAACCAATTTGCATCTATCTAAAAAGAGAATATTTAAAGAAGAAACAGATTCAAGGCACCACTCGCTAAAACGGGCTAACAACTAAACGCAAAAGCCACAACATCCACATCTTTTTGCCACACCTTTGTTTTAGCGCTTTTTCTAGAACTATTGATAAAAAATATATTAAAAACAATACAAAAATACATATGTACACACTATGTTTAAATATACAAAGCCTAAGAAACAGAAACAACTACTGAACACGCCCACATCGCCAAAAACATTTAAGTAGAAGATCAATGTCTCGGCCGTTGTCTATAGTCTATATTTTGTAGGCCATATTGTCGGAGGAGGAGGTGTGGCTGTGCGATCTGGAGTTTTGCCAGCTATGGAATATGTAGACATTTGTTTTTAATTTAGGGACAAGAGAGGAAGGGATACAGGAAGGACCTTCCAGGGTATTTGAGGATTAAGTGGTTTAGATGATATTGGAACCTTGCTTGCTGTTTAAGATTTTATAATTCAAGTTGTTTGAATTTATAGGTGGTTTTGTTTTTTTAATTTTCACTAAATGTTTAAATATTGTTATGGACATGTTGCCTACTGAAGGCACTATGGCTCTGACGTGATGACTGTAGCGGAGTTGGATTTTTAATTAAATCTCACACTGGCAGATTCTAAAATAATGCTTTTTTATTATGCTACTAATATACTTTTTTTTATTTATAAAAACTTTAATTTATCCCAGCTAAACAAAAAATTTTGTGTTTATAAAAACTTTTATTTATCCGAACTAAAGAACAATTTTTTTTTTTATGTTTATATGTATAAAAATTTTTAAAACATACATGCTACAAGGTTTTCTAAATGACCCACAGTTTTTACATTTTTTGTTTATATTTTTGTTTGACATAAAATTGTATAAAGATTTTTTATTGCTATACAATCGATTCTAATCGATGTATCGACAGTTTAAAAAACATCGAAAGCTGCCTTGCAGCCCTGCTAGCTCGCCGGCCCGGCCAATAATGTCATACATCGCCCCAGACTTCTTCCGTAAACAGTAGAATCCAAAGTCAAATATCCAATTCTTGCGTCTGCGATGGGTCAAAAAGTTTCGCGCAGTGACTTCGAGTGGGTGTACACGGAGGAGCCGCACGCCTCGCGGCGCAAGATCATCCTCGAGAAGTACCCGCAAATTAAGAAGCTCTTTGGACACGACCCCAACTTCAAATGGGTGGCCGGAGCGATGGTGCTCACCCAGATCCTGGCGCTGTTCGTCGTGAAGGACCTGTCGTGGTCGTGGCTGTTGGTGGCCGCCTACTGCTTCGGCGGAATCATTAACCACTCGCTTATGCTGGCTGTGCACGAGATCTCCCACAACCTGGCGTTTGGCCACAGCCGCCCGATGCACAACCGGATTCTGGGATTTATTTGCAACCTGCCCATCGGCCTGCCCATGAGCATTTCCTTTAAGAAATACCACCTGGAACATCACCGGTACGTGCCATTCGACGATGGGAATCCATACGATTCCATGACGTTTTCGTGGAACTGCCTCGCACACATAAGCATTTGTTGTTGTTGGGGCGTAGTCAGCCGCTCAGTAAACTGTGAAAATAGCCCCTTTCCGCCAGCTGCCCTGCCCTGCCCATCCCCTTTATCGTCCAATTTACCCATTTAAACCGCGTGTGGCTCGCGTTGCTCAACACTACCCCCGTTCCGTCCGCACCTCGATAAGCTAGTGAGTCAATTTTCCATTCCTCTCCACTCCGCCGACCGTTCGTGGAATGGTTATATTTGGTTTTGGCCATCGAGTGCGTCTGAATTGTTCCGATAAGATTACTCCCGCCAGAATATATGGCCTTTGGTAATATGCATATGTCGAACTCGGCAGCTTTCTTCAATTGGTCACGTAGGTCACTCAAGAGCCAAGCCGGTTGAGTTGAGTCACTTTGTTATCGAAGCTCCCAGCGAAACTCTTTTTGCAAAAGTCCCCAATTGAATTAGGCCGGAAAAACAAAATCAAAAACAATATCTATATTCCTCGGCAATACGATGTTTATGTTTACAGTCACCCTCATTCACCCAAAGTGTAGTTTAGATAAGCGCTTATCTAATCGCCCAGGTGCGATCGTTGTGGATCGTTGAATGTCGCTCAACAACAGTTTGTATGTATAAAAAGTAAGCAGGTTCGAGTTTTGGTTAATCCCTGTTCTTCTTCTTTTACCAATGCCAATGATTTATGTTATTTAAGGGACTTGGTTAAGAGGAAGTTCTGAATTTATCAGAATTTATTAATCACTGGGTTTAAAGGGATCTTTTTTAAATTCAGTAGATGTAAATGATAAACGTATATGAATATTAATAGGAATCAAATGATTTTGTTTGCTAATTACGATATTTATCTTTCCATTGCAGTTACCAAGGTGACGAGACTATAGATACCGATATACCCACACTGCTGGAGGCGCGCCTGTTCGACACGACATTCGGAAAGTTCCTGTGGGTGTGCCTGCAGCCGTTCTTTTACATTTTCCGTCCATTGGTGATAAATCCGAAGCCACCGACGCGCCTTGAAATCGTCAACACTGTCGTGCAGTTAACGTTCAACGCATTGATCGTTTACTTTTTGGGCTGGAAGCCTTTGGCCTACTTGCTGATTGGCAGCATTCTGGCTATGGGTCTTCATCCGGTTGCCGGGCATTTCATTTCGGAGCACTACATGTTTGCCAAGGGTTTCGAGACGTACTCCTATTACGGCCCGTTGAACTGGATCACCTTCAATGTGGGATACCATAACGAGCATCACGACTTTCCCGCGGTACCCGGATCCCGTCTGCCGGAGGTGAAGCGCATTGCCAAGGAGTTTTACGAAACAATGCCCCAGCACACCAGCTGGACTCGTGTCTTGTACGACTTTATTATGGACCCAGCCGTGGGCCCGTATGCCCGCGTAAAGCGTCGCCAGCGCGGCTTGGCCTCCTAGGCGCTTGGATGATGATGATATTTCAAGGTTTCCTGGCACGAATGCAATCTCAGCGTTTGACATAAAGCGACCCTTTATAAATGTATATTGTAGACACATTTACCACGTGAGGAGGAGGAGGAAGTGGACACCTGCTAATCTCCAAAGAAGACGATTAGATAAAGAAGGCACTCAGACACTCGCAACGTTTGATTTGAGCAATTACGTGTATATATTTATATATTATCTGGTATTAATGCTGGACTGTGAGCTTAGTTTGGATCGCTGGCCTGACTAAGGGAACATTTTCGAGCGCTTTAATTAATTGTTACCTCATAAGTTGAAAAGCCTATTAAATCTAGTGTGTAAACTACTTGTCCTATTGTACTATTGAACGAGATTTTTCGATGCATATATTTATATTGCTTTCAAAAACATAAATGTAACGTCACAGCTCTATGCGTTTTGTTTCATTTCATGTATCTGTTGGATGCAATCAGGACACTGCATCAGTTGCCGAGAATAACATTTCTCAACTAAATAATATTGCTCGACAGGTGATACATCTTTTGAAGGCACGTGAAGTGATTCGCTTGTGGCAATTGAGTTGCGTGCCGCACGTCATGTGGAAATATGGGATGTAAACGTAGCCTATCAACTGATAATAATAATAATTTCGATAAGCCCCTATCGAATGGCACAGAAATGCGGTTATATGACCGCTATTGCAAGATAACTAATGGACCTTGAAAATAAATAGTTAAATCGGGTGCACCTATAGATTTCTACTGCCAAGAATTTATATCAGCTCTTAGGGAACTTTTCATTGCTTGATTTAAATTTAAAAATTTAAAGCATTACATAAAATGTTAAGTTAGTTAGTTATTTCCGCAATTGGTGATTTGCGTTTCGCTGAAAGCCACCTTTGGGGTAAACAATAATTCAATAATTACCAAAGTTATTTAACTTATTATTTTTAGTATTACATCGTAAAGTGTTGTTAATGAAATTAACCTCATTATCCTTTCTATATATAATAACCCTTATAAATAGTTTGTATGACATCCACTTATGGAGTTCGTTAAGGCTTCTCCGACCTATTGGTAAACAATCCAACTATCTTTTCCATTTTTCATTTAAGGTAATAGCAAGAATAACTTTTTCTGTTATCAGTTTGCCATATTTTTATGACCAGGTGCTAATCTGCACACACCTGTGCCGGCAAGGAGATACAAAATGAGTAATGAGTTCAGACTGTGGCGTTTGGTGTTTCCCATAAAAATGACTATTTATAAATATGTATTTCTCATTCAGAGTATTAAATAAATTATACTCTGATAATTTAGAGCCCAAGCCCTGATTGGCGAATCCAAAAATACCTCTGCCTGGATTTAGCTGTTTAAATAAAAAACGTAGTTTTTTTTTAATGCTATTTATATATAATTTATTTATATTGTAGAATTACATATTTTGTGGGGAAGGTGTGTCGTGAAGGTTAATGTTTCTTTTTTTTACCTTTTTATTTTCTTGGGACTATTCATTGAAATCATCGTACATTATGGACTTAAAGAAATTAAATTTGTAATCCTTAATATGTTTAGGGCTCTGTTTTTGTCTGTTATCGATTATCTTGGGTTGTCACTTGTTTAGTTATTATACACATTTAAAAAACGATTTTACAAAGTGTGTTTCGCCTTTTGCTTTCATAACTTTAAGCCTTGTTGGTTTTTGTTGTACGTTAATATTTTACCAAGAAGTTTTGCCATTTTTTTTTGTTTGTTTTTTTATAATTTTATTTATTACTTCCGAGTTAGGGTTCTAGTCAGCTTACTAATTATAAATTAAAAATTATACATTTTTCATTGTATTTTTTAAATGTAAACTTAGCTTTAAACTGCATTTTATATGTATGTATGATCGTGTTTTATTAACAGGGTTTTTCCTTGGGTTTTTTTTTTAGAATTGGGGTTTATTCTACACTTTGAAATCAATCGTTTTCAAATAAACATTAAACATACAAAGAAATGTGTGAGTGTGTACAAGGCGCCACGCGTAAATTATTGGAAGAATTGGTTAATTTGTTCAAGTAAACAAAAAATGTACATCAATAAAAACAAGAGCTTGGGTTACCTTTAATAATAATGGGGAAAATTCATAGCTGCGGGCGTATTGTATGAAACTCAAGCCGAACACAAAAAGGGAATTAAATTAACAAAAACTAAGAGTAGCAGGTAAATGGTAAGTTTAAATAATAATATTAATAATAAAAACGTTTAACGAACGTAAAATGTGGCTGAAATTGTACAAAAAACAAATATTTATATGTTGTTCTTTACGTTTCTGCTTTTTTTCTCCAGTTTCTCACTTAAACTATGCTTTTTTACTATGCAAAAATTCTTATTACCTTTTCTCGTTCGGCTCTTTGTATTTTCCTTTCTTTTTGTTGTGTTTTTAGTTTCGAAGAGTGTGTGTGTGTGTGTGTTTTACGTTTTCGGCTGCGTAAATATATATAGCTAGATAATGGTAAATATATGTACTACAAAAACTTTCAAGTGACTTTTACTAAACTTTCATCGTTTTGTCTGCAAGTTTTTTTTTGTTGTTTTCTCTCTTTTTTTTAGTTGTAAAAATCATTGCGTAAAACACAAATCGGCTGTTACTGCAAAAATCTAAAATCTATCGATGCTCATCCTTACCGCGCCGATTGCGCCGCTTGTCGCTGCTTGCCCGGTGTCGTCGTCGTCGTGGCCCCCGCTCCGGAGCCAAGAGCCGCCACTGCCACCGTCTTGGTGCATCGAATGCAGATGTAGTCGTCATCCGCCTTGATTTGGCTGCGTATAAGTCCCACGCAGTACATGTGGAACCACTCGTTGCACCCTCCATCGCACTGTACCCAGTCCACTTCCCGCCCGGTGGGCTTGTGGCAATTCTCAGCCCGGCACTCCTCCTCGTCGTCCTCTTGGGCGGCCTGCTGTGATCGCTGGGCGTGCTTCTTCTGGCCACCGCCGGTTGTGCTATTGCCGCTGCCGGTGGTTCCTGTTGCTTGGGCAGGATTACTGTTGGCATTGTTGCCGTTATTGTTGGTGTTGGAGTTGTTGTTATTGTTATTGGCGGCGGCGGTTGCTGTAGAGATGCGTTTGCGTTTCTTGTGCGCCGAGCCAGGAGCAGTTGGTGTTGTGGTGGTCGCTGCTCCAGCGTTGGAGTTAATGTTGCCGCCATTGGCCTGCTTGTTTTCCGCATCGGCATCGGCACCCCCAGCAGACGCTGCTGGCGATGCCTTGGAGGCGTCACTCTTGCGTCCCGCAGTTGCACCCGCACCCGCTCCCTTCTTCACCGGCGTCTGCTTCGGCGTGTTCTGCTTCTTTCGCGGCACAGCCGAGTTGCCGCTGGCATCGTTGGAACGCCGCTTGTTCTTGTTGCGACCGTTGTTGTTGTTATTATTAGTGTTGGCCGATGCTGTTGCTCCACCACTGTTGCTGTTGCTATTGGGACTACTGTTTTGCACCAGAAGGCTATCGTTGGAGTCCTCCGCACCCGAGGTGGCGGCCAGCGGATTTGGCGGTTGCGGCTGTTGCCGCTGGCGCTGCAAATGCATGGCAACTCGCTCAATGGCCTCCGCCTCTAACAGCGTGGGCGGCATCGTCTCAAGAATGCGCCACAGCTCGTAGGTTTCATCCAAGGAGACCTCTAGCAGGTCACCTTCCATCATTAGATCGAGCAGATTCTCAATTTCGCTGTCAGACAGCAGCTTTAGGAGATCGGAATTCGTCGTCGGGTTGGTCACCGCCGCGGTCACAGTTGTTGCGGGGGTGCGGTGCTCATCCTCGTCGTTGCTAAACCCATCCTCAACGATACGCAACCGGCAATCGTCATCGTCGTCATCATCATCGGCATCATCTGACTCGGTGGATCCGCTGGCATCCTTTGACAGGCTAGTGCGGCGACGCGGCTTTCGCGGGCTATTGATATTGCCCACTCCGGCCACGCCCTCGGATCGACGCTTTTGTTGCTGTTGCTGAGCGAGTATCGCCTCCTGGGCGGCGCTCACATCGGGACTACTCAGCGCCTTTCTGGCCCGATCCTGCCAGTTCATTGCACGCTCCGCCAGACACCGCAAGGCCTCATCTTCGGGCAGACGGATGGGTAGTTGTTGTAACTGGACGAGCAACGGCAGGATGGTCTCTAAACGGGGCCGCTTAGAACGCACGCAGCTCGGACAAAGCCACTTCGGGCGATTCGATCCTGCTCCTGTGCCGCCACCTCCACCGTTTTGAAGGCCATTTTGATTCGTCGTCGATGGCACTGGAACGCAATCCTCATGAAACCAGTCGCGGCACAGCTGACAGTTGTACATTAGGCCTCGGAACTCTGATTTGCACAGGCAGAACATGTCGCGTAATGGATTCTTGGTCATATTCTGGCGCCGCAGGTCGCGCATATCCAGAAGCTCCTGCTCCTCGGCATTCTTAAAGCTGGCCACAATCTCCGCCGGATTTTTTTCTTTTAAAAAGTCGTCCTGTGGGAGAAATTAAAATTAAAGGCGTTAAATATATTTATAAAATTTGCGAAATGTGGTTTTAAGAAGCCAATGTATATTTAGGAGTTTGAAATGTTTACTTTACCTGAAATCGTGGCTTGAGATCCGAGTCAATATTAATGGCATCCGCCCGAGGCATCAGCACCTCCAGGAGCGTGTAAAAGGTGCCCTTCTTGAGGAAGGCACACGCTGTATTGTCCTTCCACTGGTGGGCACTGCTGAGGTGACCCTGCATCCGACTGAGCTCCTCCAGTTTAATGGGTATGTTCAGGCCGCGTTCAATCATCGCCTCGAGCGTGTGGCAATAGGTGACGTGGTTATTCTGCTGCAGCTGCTCCACTGCCCGCAGCCATTCGCGTGCCTTGCGCAGCGCATCCTTAAGCAGGCCATGCGACGGCACCTGACCGTTAATATCGCCGGCTGACTTGAGGAACTGCTCGATTTCGGCCAACTCGTGTTGTTGTGTCAGCCGCCGGAAGTACTTGGCCGCCTGAGACTCCCAAGACTCGATGTCCGCTCCTATCTGCTGAAGCTTGCGCATTTCCCTGTCGACATAAGGATCCGTTGGATCCAAATCGGCGCCTGCCATGTGCAGAAGGTTCTTCACGTCCTGATACGTCAGTTTCGAGCTTGTTTCCCGCAATCCCTGCGAGCGCTTGTACCACTTGCACTGTTTGAGTCGCTTCTGCAGCAAATCGAGCTGCTGCAGCTCAATGCGGAGTGAGCTACCCTCGCTGATCAGCGTCTCTAGTTCACTCTCCTCCAGTGCTTCCAACGTCAGTTGCAGCTGTCCGTCTGCCCGATCCACAAACTGTTTGCCAAGCACAAGGAGTTCACGCACCGATGCCCCCTCGTCGATGATGCAGCAGAGATTATCGATTTCCTGGACAAACAGCTCCAACTCCTCCATGGTCAGCTTGTATTGAGCCGCCTCCTGGTTGTGATCGGAGCGGGTTCGAACCTAAAAAATGATTGGATTGTGATAAGTATTAAAATTATTATATTATGTATTAACAATAAACAATAAATCAATATTTTCTGCTTATCAAAATTCAAAGAAGCTGTGGAATTTACAGAGAAATTAAAAATGTCGACCCACCTTATTAATTCCCAATTGTTGGATGACTGTGACACATTTCTCGGCCTCGATGGCCGCTGCATTGAGACGGTCGATTAGCAGCGATGATGGGAATTTCTTAGTCTCGGCTTCCTTGCACAGCTCCTGTAGCTCCTGCAGTGTCACCGAAGTGGGTGTATGCGCATCTACAATGTCCCGGCAACGGGATAGCCAACGTTCAAAGCTGTGCGCCTTAACCTTCAGCTTTTGCAGCATCAGCGGCATCTCGTCCAGGGTATAGCGATAGATCAACGTGTGCTTCTCTGGAGCACATCCGCACAGCACTGTGTAGTGACGCAGGCAGACAATCAGCTTGTCGTTGCACTCGCAGGCCACAGCCGAAAGGAAGCACGTGGTATTGCATTCCTGGCAGTGGCGTTCGTCGTCGTTAACCAGCTCAAAGGCCCGCCGCTCGGCACGCGTTACGCCCCACTCAAGTAGAGATTTTCGCAGCTTCTTCTCCGTGTCTACCATTTCAGCCATGTCGATATAACAGGCGGTGGCAATGCCAAAGGTCAGCTTGGCTGGCTCCAGGGCCATTTTGCAAACGAGCTCATCGTGGGAGAAGACGCAGAAGCGACGCAACATGGAGTAGTGATTGACGCACTCCCGTCCCATCTTCAGCCAATCCGCGGGCGCAAAGTTCACCGCCTCCGCAAAATTGTAGCCCTGGTTGAAGCCAGCATGATAGGCGCGAGGGAACGTGATCACAAATTCGCCGGCATGCTGATCGGTACGGAATACTGGTACGCGGTTATTCATCAGGATGTTGGGGTTCATAATCGTCACCAGTTGATGCAGCAAATCGGGCTGGGAGGAGAAGAGCTCGGGAGCTGCCTGCTTCATGGTCTCCTCAAATTGCTCGGCACAGGATCCCGGCACGCCGTACCATGTCTTCGGCTCTCCCCAGTGAAGGTAGTTGATCGAGTAGCTCCAGTGGTCCTCATTGTGCCAGCAAAAGGCAGCAAAGCACATGCCCACATACATCCATGGCGCGTTCATGCCGCTAATGTCGGCGTTAATGTGACCCAGAATGGAATCCTCTAGCAGCGGCAGATTGTTCAGATTCCAGCTGGACTCGGCGTATTCCTGGTCACCGGGCAGCAAATACAGTGAGCTCTTGGTGGGAAAGCCGGAGCCATGATCCATTGTATGCAAGTCGGCGCCATACTCAACGGTCACATCTTCGTCAATGGAGGACACAATGCGCCAGAATTCCCGCTCCACCATTTCGGTGGGCACCAGATGCACCGGTTTGCGGAAGTACTCCTGCTTAAATTGATCGGCCATTTGTCCAAACTGCTGGAGTGTGTATTCCCGTTCTGCCTGTTCGAAACCAAAAGCTTCCTGCGGCTTGCTGACCTCCTCAACAACGCAGCGCGGGCAGAGCCATTCGCCTGGGAAAAGATGAAGTAAAAAATATGTTATTATTGAAATTAAATATAAAATATAATACAAAATATAAGAAATTTATATAGAAACTGAATTTTTAATTAAATTGAAAGTAAAGAGTTAATAGAAACCCAAATAATTAATTTGAGATCATAAAAGAAATTAAGCATTACTTACCTTTTGGTATACTGGTCAGTGGTGGAAGCAGACAGAAGGTGTGATAGCTGTCGTCGCAGCCATCGCAGAGTAGCATGGATTCCTCGACGTCGCCGCGATTGCATATGTGGCAAATGTACTTCATTAGGGGATCGACAATCAGGGCCGGGGGTTCGCCGAGTCCCTTTTTTTGGTTGGCGCCACGAGTGTTGGCAGGACCCCCACCGCCAGCTGACGGCGTGCTGCCGCCACCGCTATTTATTGAAGCATTGAAGCTGCTAAGCAGATCTCGTTTAAACTCTTCCTTGGGCTCTGTCTTGACGAAAACCCCGGTGGCGGAAGGCTTGGGTGTCGTTGTGCCGCTTAGGCCGCAGCTAGCGCTCGAGTTGCCAAAGCGCTTGGAACGCCGAGTGCTGTTTTCGTTTGGCGGCGCAATCTGTTGCCGTGTTGGTATCTCATGGACCTTGTAATCGGTGCCGCCTCCGCCGTCTTCCAGCTTCACCGGCGTACCGCCCACAGATCCAGCAGTTGCGGCTGGCGTGGGTCCCAATACTTTGCCGGATGTGTACACCTCAAAGGGGTGTAGAATTCGTTCATAGTGCGCCTTTAATGTGGCGCCCACGCTCTTACTGGAAGGGTATTGCATTCGATTGGCCACCTTGGCCCACTTGCGGTCCTTCGTGGTCTGCTCCATGCCGCCCTCTTCTTGCACGATACGGTGCAGTGTGTACAGGTCGAGGGCCTTACGCTCTACCATCGGAATCTTGAGAGAGGAGCCCTGCAGTTCCCAGAACTTGGCAATCTGGTCGAGGAAGTTAAGCTTGACGCGCGTCTTGGCCTCTAGTTCGTTAAGGCGCTGAACGCGTGGTGTAAAGCGCAACTTGTCCACATCAACGGCAAACGGTGGCGACCAGGAGGCCGGCGGCTGTATCTTAGCGATGCCGCATTTCTCAGCTATCGATCGGATCTTGCTTATATATGCGAGTGGATTCTTGAACTCCTCGGTAGTGGGACGAAATACGGGACATTCTGGCGGAGTGTCAAAGTGAAACTCTTCGTTTTTTCCCTGGTCGAACTTGTTGCTGCTGTGCGGCTGCGTGTGCACCGTCTTCTTGTGTCCGGACGGGGGCGTAGGAGTTGGATGGGGGCAGCTGTTGTGATACTTCTTGCTGGCAGAAACGCTGCTGCTGGCATGGTTCATCGGTACACTGGGCATGGGGCGTTCAACCACCATCGTTGGGCCGGCTGCAGCGGCCGTGATATGCGCACCTACCGGTGTGGCAGGAGTGGAGGAGATTTCATCGCTGACATTTGATTTCTTGGCCGACTCTCCACCGCTGGCTGCTCCATGGCCGGTTGAGTTGCGAGTGCGTAGGCGACGGGCTGGAGTCGCTGTTCCGTTGGCGGATGCTGTGCCGCCGGCGGAGGACGAGCCGCTGCTATTGGCGCCTCCACCAATGCCGCCTGAATGGGCGGCTGTTGTATTGTCCGCCTCGGTTTTGGCGGACATGGCTTTAATGTAGGTTCAGATTCGAATTACTGCGTCCGGCTCTGAAAAGCGAGAGAGAAATGTTACTGGTTAGTTCCGGAGTTCACAACGGAATAATGTTCAACGCGTTTCGGTCAGTTGGCTTTGGTTGTTATTGTTAGGGTTGAAAGCAGCCCCGTCCTTTCCATTTTATACTTCATAGTATGGCAACTCTGGAAGCCATCCCTTTGCAATTACACATTTCATGTGGAAATTCAATTATTAGAGACAAGAGACCAACTAAAATTCATTTTCCCAACTGACAAATTGGTCACATTTTGAAAACACATAATGGGAATAATTTAATATCATTTTTAAAGCTTGATACTAAACTACACACCGCAGAAAACATGAAAATTACAGAATGTGTTCGATATCAAACTTTCCAGAGGCATCATCAGAGTTATTAGGTGTTAAAATAAGTATTACAAGTTATATTTGAGTTTCGACTCGAAAAGAGCTATTATCTTACGATAACAAAACATGCTCCAAAGGTAATTTGATTAGAATACATCCCTAAAATATAAAATGAATTGTGAACCAGGTATTCTGTGGCCGGGGATCTATAACAATATATCACAAGGCATTTTTTAAGCACTGATACATCTTTTTAAAATGCGACAAATATGCAATAATTTGTAACTATTTCTTTTAAGAAAAATTTATTTTTTAATGTAATCCTGCATATAATTCTTTTATTTTTAGGTTATCAATGGTCACTTTCAGGGTTTACAGCTCGTTAGGCAGGCACACAGCAACAGAAAAGTAATTCGCTTTAAACACAAAATGACCCACTGTATCTACATCAAATCTAAATCCCCGCACACCTGTATGTGCGTTTGTATTTTATTATTGTATTAGTGGTGCCTGCACTCAACCCTCACAGGTAAACAAACAGTAACAAAGGTTCCAGGGTTCTAGGAGAGAGAAAGAGAGAGAATCCTACAATACGACCTATCCAATCCTGCCAGGATCGAGGAATATTTTTGAAGGGAAAGAGACCTATTTTCTCCTGCTACACTCCTAGGGAGAGTGCAACAGCTAATGGCAGTTACTGAGAATTTGTTGCATACAAATGTGGAGCACGAGCACGGCCATAACAAGCACAACCCCGGGAGCACACGGGACACGGGGAGGGATGTCGTCGCATGTGTGTATGTATAACATGGCGACCAATAAACTTACAAACTCAATATGCTCTTCGCGGACTTGAGTACATCGAGGCACTGAGCGAGCGTGTTGTTTGTGTACATTTACATAAATGGCAGAATTTTATTCAAAACAATTGGCCACAGGACTCGAACGCCACACACAGTAAAAGTAAAACTAATTCAGACAGAATTGGAAGAATATTGAAAGCTACACTTGACAGTATTCGAAAAATGTATGCATGAAGCCAGAAACGGAAACGAAGCCATCTTGAAAATCGCTGTCATGTCGTCGTCGAGTTCCGGCTGAGGTTTGCAATGGGATTTTTAGAGGCTTGCCAGCTAGACAGACAAAAGGAAGCTTTGCTGCCTCGGTGGTTGTTGTAACTCACACACTCGCTCACACTCCGTGCCCAGAGATGTGGGGCGCACTCGACAGTCACCACTAAACACAGAATCAGCGGCGGAAAGGGAGTAAAAGTGGGTGGGGAGTGCGGCGACTGTGTGTGTGTGTGTATAGTTTTTCTATGCTTGATCAGGAAGAGCCCGCCGCTCTCTCCTAGAGATGAGCGGTGAGCACTGTTTTTGTGTATCAAGTGAGCAAAGTACATCGTCGACGGCCACGGCAACGCGGGTAGTCAGAGCCGTCGTCGTCGCATGCTGCGTTTGGTGCTCTGCTCGAGTTAATGTGTTTCCCCGTATGTCTGTTCTGCGGAGCGGAGGATTGCAATTGGGATTTATGGAGTACTGCCCCGGCTCAGCTTGGCCAACTGTCGTTTGGCGGAATCACTCTAAACAGTTGTCAGCGGGCACAGACTGTTTGCTAGCTCTCCGGTTTATTGATCGTTCGGAAAAGCGGAGCCTAAGCCGCGAAAGCTTCTTTTATATAATTTCCATTTTCAGGCACACACACACACACCAACACACTCGCACGCAGCTTACACAGGCGGCACACGAACGCAGGTACACGAACGCAAACACACACACACACAGCCGAACACCGAGCATGTACATAAATATGTATGGTTTTTGGCAAAATTAGCACTGAAATCTAGTTACTTTTACAATGCACACACGCACATCACCCTCTAGAATTAGTTGCAGCTCGGGGAGCCAGCAGGAGCACCGTGTTGGCACAGCAACAGAAACAACAAAGTACTGTGATTTTTACGCATTCGAACTGCCATATTGCACATTTACAGCGGAGGGGCCAGGAGCAGAGAGTGAAAAGGGGAGCGAGCTGGTTCAAAAGTAAATGCAGGCACTGTACTTTTCGAAAGTCTAGCCACACACACTGGAGTCAAAAATATTAATATTATCTATTGTTTCTGGCGGAAAGATCACAATATTTTTTTCGCTATGATGGCGACCACCACGGCAGCGACGCAACGCACTTTACAGCGCTGCTGCGGCTCTGCTGGCGTATGCAATCTGTGCAAGGGATTTGATTTACCACTCGGAGTTCTCCGCGTTCTAGGCACACTTTCGGATACTCCCCACCTGGAGGGGGCGAAAATCTAGTAGATTTTTCAGGCGAATTTTCACTTTTATTACAGACTTTTCTGTGGCCGTCGACAGCGCTGCCAGCAGCACACATACAAACATTTTCATCAACCGAGTGCGGGGGGTTGTTTGCCATGGTGGCCATTGCAGAGACTGCATTGTGCACTTTTCCAGCCTTTCTGGCACAATTCTCTCGCCTGTGACCAGGTGGAGGAGTGCTTTTTGTTCGTATTTCGCTGCTAATTAAACATTTTCAGCCATCAGAAGTTCCCCACAAAACTCACGCACACACATACACCCTCGCACGCACATGAGCACGGGGTAAAAACTCACTGTCGTCATAGGAAATGGGGCCGCGCACGTTTGTTAAATGATCGAGATGTATCCATAAAACCACAGAGCACGACACTTCCTTATTTTATTTATATTAATTTCTGTGTATTTATTCCTTTGATTTCTTTCTCCGATGTCTGCGTTTTTTCCGCGACCTGGCCGTTCGTTAAAACCATCGATGGCACCTATCGAGTCCAGGCGGATGCGACTTGGCCTCCGGGGGATTGCCAGACTGTCTCACAGTTCATCGACATTTTTACCTTCGGGCCTGAATCGAGTCGATTACTAATAGCATATGAAAAGGGGACTAATTTTTAACACAGCAAAGAAATATAAATTTTTCAATCGTTTCTATTCTATCCTGTACCACTTTATAATATATCATACATTGGTGTATCAGTACGTTGTTCACTTCGAGTGCCGACTGTATGGTTGCGATGAATTCCAAAACCATTCGATATATCGATTCAAAAGACAGTAGTGTTTACATCTCCAATGCCAATTGGCAAATAAGTGAAAAGAATCTCGCAATATTGGTTTTGTTTTCTCAGCCAAAGTTAATTTTTAAGGTAGCATTTCGATAGCGATGCCCGTGCGCAAGTACCGCCGCGAGACCAGCGAAATAAGCTGCTGTCTGAAGTACCTGCTGTTTGCCAGCAATGTGATCCTTTGGCTGGCGGCCCTGGTTGTCCTATCCGTGGGCATCTGGGCTTGGAGCGAGAAGGATATGTTCCGCAATATCACGCGCCTTCACTTCATTGCTCTAGATCCGGCCTTTGTTCTAATCATGTTGGGTGGCGTCGCCTTCCTGCTGGGCTTCCTCGGCAGCGTGGGTGCCCTCCGAGAGAACACTTGTCTCCTGGCCGCGGTGAGTATTTTGAAGATTTAAGCATCTTTGGAGATCAACTAAATGCCTTCCTTACCACGTCAGTATGCAATCTTTCTGAGTGTTCTGCTCATCGCCGAGATCGGGTTCTGTGCTCTGGCTTTCGTGCTCAAGGACAAGGGCTGGGTAAGCGTAATCTCAGCACATTGGTATCGTACAGCTTATGGATTTGTGGGTTGCAGATCAAGGATCAAGCCACTGAGGGCCTAAAGGCCTTTATCAGGCATTATCGCGAGGACGCAGACCAGCAGAACCTCATTGACTGGATCCAGGAGGACTGGTTGCAGTGCTGTGGTATCGACGGACCCAAGGACTGGGACAGTAACAACTACTTTAATTGCTCATCCATTGCCATTGGCAGCCGGGAAGCCTGCGGCGTGCCCTTCTCTTGCTGTCGCAGACGACCCCAGGAGGTGATCAAGAACAAGCAGTGCGGCTACGATGTGCGCAAGGAGGGCTACGTAAGTTACTCAGTTTAGGCTAAGTCATCATCATGTATCCCCAAAGCACTGCTCATGTATTAAATTTAAATTTTGTAAACGCAAGCAGCCCGTGGATAGGAATATACATGAGCGCGGATGCTTACGCGCCGGCGAAGATTGGCTGGAGGCTCATCTCATTAGTGTAGCGGTCTGCTCTGTGAGCCTGCTTGTTTTGCAGGTGCTAAACTTAAAATAATTGAAATTTAAATAGTTTTTTCAAAGAGTATTTGATTTATTTTGCTGTTTTTTTTTGTTTCTTAATTAAATTTTTTAACAGCTCATAAATAAGATTATAAGGACCTGGGCTAAGATTTAAAACCAATATTATTAATAATAATAATATATAATATATCCCAAAAAACTATAGGAGAACCCGAACGAATGCTATGAAATGGAGCCTGGTCTATTTATTTAATGGTCGTAAATCGCGACTATAGATTATTTTTTATTTTTCTAATTTATTTTCTTTTCGATATTTTGTATTTTTTACCAGGGCATGGAACTGTCCAGAATAATTTATGAAAAGGGATGCGTCCAAGCTGGCGAAGAATGGATGGAACACAATTTAATTATTATTTCTACTGCCGTTATTGTTGTGATGTTTTTCCAGGTCTTTATGTTGCCTATATTTTATGTTTTTCTGACATATTAACGGATGGAGGTGGTTTAGGGGTTTTGGGGTGGCGGTGAACTAATCGAATCCTTTCACATCACGTCCTAGCTCAGTGCAGCGTCTTCCAACATCTATAGCACCTTTATTTTTAAAGCTGTCCGGCACTTGCAGCCTTGCTTTGCAGTGCACACACGTAAATCGTAAGAGAATACCAATTAGGGCCGATAAAAATTGATCCCTTCCGGAAATAACCGATCTAACCCAAACTAACTTATTATTACTAACACAAAGAATAATCTGCAAAATATGTACTTCTCTAACCCTTTACTTTTTTAAATTCATAGATTCTGGGAATTTGCTTTGCTCAAAACCTACGCGCCGATATTTACAACCAGAAATCCAAGTGGCACTGACAAATGGCCCTTGCTGTCGGTCCCACAGCACTCTAGAAATGGATCATCGGAGGAGGAACTCGAGCCGGAAACTAAAATTACTCATCTACGCTTCGGTTAGTTAACTACTACTATAAATACCTTATCTACTCAATACGCTCCTGCAATCGCCAATATACAGCCGTAGCTATGTGTCTTACTATAGCGAACGCATTCCGTCTTCGTGGACAATGACTTAAATACATATATTACCTAGGTTGCCAAATTGTTTGCTGTTCTTACGTCGGCTTCTCTCTGCCCAAAGCCAAACTGAGAAACAAGTGCAAAACAGTTTTATACATTTTCTATACATTTTACAATGAAAAGGAGGCATACGAAAAGCGAAAGAAAAATTAACTCAAAATGCAACTGTGATATATTTTTAACGAAATGTATAGAGAGAAAAAAAAAAACAAGAAGTGAAATGCAACAATTTTTAACAATTGATAAAAACTGAACACGACGCAAAACCCATTCTTATACCGAACACAACTCCAACCTAGCACCGCAGATGTCTGTCTTAAGTAATAATCGTTATTTTTATAACCGAAGACTAAATACCTTTTTTATGTGGCACAAAGAGCGATATATAATAAGTACTAGCAAAAGCAAATTAGGTTCGGCAAGCGGAAGCTTTTAAACCCAGGCCAAGTCCAAATCTCGAGTCATTTGCTTTAGCTTAAGCCTTAAAAACATAAATATTCGATTCTAAACTAACTTCTCGTATGGCAGCAATAGTTCATAGATCCAAGGCTATTTTCCACTTTTAACTTAGAGCATATGAAGCCAATTGGAAAGTTTTAAGTCCATAGCTTTTAGACTTGGCAAGTAAACTGCTGAGAAGCAGATGGGCGGATAGTTTGGAAGGGAATTCTTTAATGCATGGTTAGTAACTTAACAAGGTCAGAGTTTAACAACAAACTAACAATAAGAATTAATTTAAATGTTCTAACAGCCTCTCAACAAATGTGCAACCGTGTGTATGTCTTGCTTTTGTAGTTCTAAGAGATTAGTCTTGTTTTTGTTCTTCTAAAAAGCCACTAAGAGTCTGTTCTCTCCGTCATTGTAACAGTCACTTGTTGAAAAAGATAAATACCAGATAAATTTCTAGTAAATACAATACAATACTGCCCCTTTGTAATTTTTCCGAACGAGAAAGTTCAACAAACAACCTTTATTCGATGTGTTTTCCAAATTATTAAATCAGACTTTTCCTCTCGAATATGTTTTCGAGCCTTGTTTTCATATTCAGATCTTCGTCTGTCTGTAAAATTGTAACAATGAGGGGATGGGGTTATACATAGTATACTCAGCAAGGGTATACAAAAATCAGTTTGTTGAATGACCTTTAACAAAAAATGAAGCTTAAAGAAAGAAAATGTAGGAATATGGTATATGTATTTTTTTTGTATTGCAAAAATCTTGAGAAGCTCATGCAGTTATGGGTAATGAGTATTATTTACATTTTGTTTAAAAGCCAGAGGTGTTCGCTTTTCTACCTTATATATATTTTAACATAAGAAATCAAAGAAAATTGCCCAAATTTTCGATTTCACAGAGCCGGAAAATTCAATAAACTGCCATGTAAAGTCACTGCTTAGTCAGATAGTTCAGGCTTTATATAATTTTTCGTAAAATATGCCAAGCTGCAAATAAAAACTCCTTAAATTTTCACAGAGACGCAGCCAGTCTGTCCAAGTCTATCTAAGTCTAACTTTTATAAATTGTCTTTATTTAAAAATTGATTGAAAATTAAAAACAATGAATCTCAATTTTCTAATGATATTTTACCGAATGAAATTATAAAGGAATATGCGAACAAATGTAAAAACATAACTAACCCTAGATAATAAAATAGTAAAAGAAAAAGTCAATTGAAAGCGTGCTGCAAAATAAACGCTATTTAGTCAAGCACACTAACAATTTAACATTTAGTTTTAGTCATACGAATTAGAAGATTTATTAAAAGCTTAACAAAGGTTGTTGTTGATGCAAATATCAATCAAAACTGCTTCAAAATAAAAAGTAACTAAACTAATGGATTGGTTGTTATTTAAGAGGTACGTCTCCGGACTCTCCATCCAGCTGAGCCACTGCATCGAACTGCACGGCGGGCAGGTCATCTCCAGTTGCCGTTTTGTTGGCCCTCTGATACTCCAGTATGACGAGAGAGTTAGAGCCCACCTGCAGGACTTCGTTGGGTACATACAGCGTGATTTGGGGTCCGGCAACCGGCCAGTAGCGTCCCAGATTGAAGCCATTCACATAGGCTACGCCCTTGCCCCATCCAGCCATGTTCAAGTAGGTGTCGCCCACTTCCTCAACATTAAGGGTGCCCGTATAAAGGATTGGCCCGTTTCGAAGAATGCGTTGCCTGGCCAATAACGAGTCCAGCCTGGTTTGCTGCTCGCTTTGCTTTCCTTGCCAGCGTTTTATGGATGCTTCGTCTAAGGGGAAAGCGGTGCTCCGCCAGTTCTCTAGCGGCAGATAGCCACCATTGTGCAGCTGCAGACTCACCTCGCCGAAGATGCCCTTTGTGTCGTTGGATATAAAGAAGTTCACGCGTCCCTGGTTCTCGACCAGCAACTGAAGGGTGCTGCCCCATCCCTTGCTGAGGGGCAGCGAATAGATCCGCGCCTCGCGAGAGAGTGTGCCCACCAGTTCCATGTCCACAAATACGTGGGCGCGGTCATTGATCTGGGCTACTTTCAGCAGAGTCGGATCCAGGTCAATATCGGGCAGCTGCGTTTCATAAAGCACAAGGCCGGAGTACAAGTCGAGTTCCTCAAAGGTTTTGGGCTTTGCTGACTCAACAGGCGTGCCCTTGGAGAGTGCAGCTCGTCCTTCCGCTGAGAGCAGGGCCAAAGACGGAGTTACCTCCACCTTACCATAAGCCAGACGCTTGGCGGGAGTTAATGTGATGTCTGGCAAAGTAAGGAACTGGCCAATTGTCTCCTTTACCAGGTTGTACTTTGTGGTTACTCCTCCTGCTTCGTCCATTACAGCATCATAGTCGTAGCTTGTGATGTCAGCCGCATAGCCGAGATTTCCGTCCAAATCATAATTGGCTCCGGCGGTAAATCCGAAATTGGTGCCACCAAAGAACATGTAAAGGTTGACACTGGCATTGTAGCTAAGAATGGTCCTGGAATATTGCGAAAATTGGTGAGTGATGAAAGCAACTATAATAATAATGATCTAATCATTTTTTTCGACACATTTCAGTGGCGTTGAAATAGCTGAAACTAGACATTTACTTACTTCAAAGCATTGGCCACCTCCTGGCCATCTCGTCGTTGGTTTTGCTCTTGCCAGTGAGTCAGCCAGCCTGGATAGAACTCAGAGTTGACTAGTGGACCAGTGGGCTGTTGGACACGCAACATTTTCCAAATTTCATCAATTTCGTGGACTGAAAAGTATAGCAGGCAATAGAGAAAGGTTCCAGTATACAAAAACATGTATATATTGGTTACAGAGTTAATTAGCTTTATCTTGAGGGGTGGAACTATCAAATTAGTGCATTTAAATAGCGTCATAAAAAGTTGTTTCGGTAAAAAAGGTAATAAATATTTATTTAAGTATAATACGTAAATGTAAAGCGCAACTTTAACTACTTCACTTACTGCGATCTATTCCGAAGTCTGTGGTGGCAAATACATTTTCAATTTTGCCGCAGCTCATCTTCTCGTTGGGAATGTCAACTGTAAAAAGTAGGGCCTTTCCGGCCACATACTTTTCCGTCTCATCTCTTAGCCAATTGAGATAGTCGTGGTCGCAGGCATAGTCTCCGTACTCGTTCTCCACCTGCACCATGATGATCTTGCCTCCGTTCCCGATATACAGATGCTCGAGACGTGGCATTAGCTGTGCATACCATTTACCGACTTCGGCAATATAGTTGGGGTCGTTGGTCCGCATCTTTATGGTTGGGTATTTGGCAAAGAGCCAGTGGGGAAGACCTCCCTGTAGGAAAAAACAATACATTGGTTGATATATATTATGAATTTCATAAATATACTACAAACTCACATTATCTCGCTCGGCACAGATGTAGGGACCTGGACGAAGAATAATGTAAAAGTCTTCCTCTTGGGCTATCTCCAGGAACTTGACCACATCCGCTATGCCTTCCCAATTATATTCGCCATCATGGGGATTGTGAAGCGACCATTCTACATAGCTAGTAAATAAGGGATAGAGGTTTTTAATTTTGAATTAAATTTAATATACAAGTTATTAGCTTTAAGGTTTAGTAAGCTATGGAATCAAATGAAATGAATGAATGTTTGGAAGTTTAAATATAAACTTTATATTTATTATTTAAAGTATAATTCTTTGGAATATTTACTTTAGTTTATATTTGAATAGAACATTTTTTTTAAGGGTTTACATATTTTAATTAAGGAAATTGAGGAAGCATAAAACAGCATAAAAATTTAAATAGTATTTGTATTATTTTGTAAGCATATTTTCTAAAAATAACCCGTTATCAAGCCGATTGTATTTAAATTTCCAAAGTAAATTCGTTGAAATTAAATAATTATATATGCAAGACCATAGCTTTGTTAATAATGGTCATGAACGTGTCCATATTTTAAAAAGAAACTTTAGCTGTATGCAATTTATACAATATTTTCGAAGCTATAGCTCCTATAATCTCGAAGATATGTACCTTGTACCATACCGGCACCTAAGAAATAGATTAAGAAAATTGTACTTACGTATCCAAAGCATTTAGACCAGATGCACGCATAGTGCGCAGTCGACTTCGCCAGGCCTCTGGCACAGCTCGGAAGTAGTGGAACGATCCAGAGACGTAGCGGAAGGGCTTGCCGTCCAGCATAAAGGTATTGGCTTCATGGTCAATAGTAAAGCTGGGCGAGTCCTGTTGGCATTAATTCAATTCGAATTGTTTAATCAAATCAATGCAAATTAATTGAATAACTCCCTCCTACCTCTATGATGTTGTCGCCAGCGCCCAGGCCGACACAAAGGCCCACGGTGAGGGCAATAACTGCGAGCACCAGACAACAGCTCACGGCCATAGTTAGCTTTCGATTGCCCCAACAGCCGCGAAGCATAGTACCTGCTTGGCTATAGCGTCGTCCAAAAGTTCACAAAGATTGGGGCAGGCCAAGCTTAAAGCTTTGTTAGACCTGGATTGATGGGGGCGCCAATATTCGAAGACCGTTCTCCAGAGCCGACCGAAGCGCAATGAATGTCAAGCGATACTGTGGGCATATAGGAGGTAATGGCTAGTGGCACTTTGGACGCCTCCTTCCCGGAGGACTGATAAGTTCGCTGGCTTGCCTCTCAAGTGGCTGATAAAACTGCACATTTCTCTGGCGTTGTGATATTTGCCATCAGTCAAAGTGGATGCCCAGTTTAATGGCTCTTCACATTGCCGCCATAAACAAATCATATCAAGTGTGGATTAACGCCCAAACCCCGATAAGGCTTGTTATTATTACCAATCATTCACTGATTATATTAATTGGGTTAGCAAATTGTTTTCCCTGTGCTTTGACATTAGTTATTATTTAGATTCTCAAAGTACAAAAACTGCTTCTCTTCATAGATTTCCCTAAAGTTATTTTAAATAAAATTTGTCAGATTTTAATATTTTCTGTATTTGCTTTATTTATACTTCAGTATCACTTATAAAATTGCAAAAATTATGCATTCTTAAGGATATTCCTTTATGTTTACCCTTCTGGGCATATTTTATTTTTTTTTGATTAATGTATATTGTCCGATCTATAGTTAAGTAAGTTAATTAGTGGATTAGATATTAAGTACTAGACCTTGACAGTGACAGAGTGTGAGATGGCTCTTGGAGAGTTTCCCATAAATAACAAACAGTAAGTATGCTTTCCGACTCAACTTTGACATGCTATTTAGTTTATACCTACAAATGTTTTACAAAATAAAATGAACTCTTTATTTTCGGAAGCTGGTTTTATTGTTAATTAAATTAAAAACTAAAGTAGAACTGAATTCGAAATAAGCTATCAAAATGCTCTAACAACTAATGGCACATTAATATATTTTGAATTGATAATTAACACGTTTTAACTATTATTTATATATATTTTATTTAATATAAAAACAGAAAACTAAAAAAAGACTAAATAGAAGGAGTTAAAAGAATTATGATAGCGCTTGTTATGATATTATTTTCCTTACAAATAATGCATAAAGTAAATTGAATTTTTATAAAATTAATTTAATCACAAAGAGTTTATTTCATTTTGTTAAAAAATCTGCAATGCCATACAGACATGTGTAATTATTTGTGCACAATTTAACTTATTCAAATTAGGCTTCGGTTAGGGATTATTCAATTAATTTGAACTGTAACATAATGTGCTTCAGGCTGAGGTAGAGAGACAGCACTAAATGTATGGTTGCGGAGGGTCCAGAGATAATCGGAGATAGTTGGGGCATAGATATATCGTTGGAAAATGTTTTAAATTGGATCGTAGTTAAGTACTTGAGTTGAGCAGTCTTCGTAAGATACGTGCACTGTATGGAACATTTTGGATTATCTTTAAGCATGAAAATATATAACGTTCCGTTTCGTTGAATATTCCATTCGCGTGTTATGAACTATGAATCAAAATAAATAAATAAATACAATTTGGAGCCACTTTAGTTTTCGTTCATCATGCTAAACTTGTCGGCCATCAGGGTGAGCACTTTTTCCAATTTGCTGTGACGATCCTCGGCCTTAGCAGTGGCACCTGAACTTCCCCAAAGGAATTTCACATGGAACTCGGTGCTGCAAAGAGAAAAGTCAAGTGCTAGGGATCCCCTACATCTACATCTGTATGGTCTCTTACCGAAAAGCATCTGCCAGGAGCTCATCCAGTCTGGTGCTGGCTTCCTCGAGAATAACTTTGGCATTCTTACGGAACAGATCCAGATTTTTGAGGAATCCCCGAGAGGCATCCAAATGCAGAAAATTGATGGTCATGCCAAAGTCATCGGCCTTGGACTCCCAGGGAGCTATGCAGGTGTGATATAAAGCCGGGCGATCATCGATGTTGGCATGGTTTATAATGTCCATGACGGGGCGATCGATTAGCAGGGCATAGAGCAGGACATGGGGAACAGTTGTGTTGGGAGCCTGTGGATTGGAAGCCTCATTCATGCTGATTAGCGTTGGACGTAGCTTGGCCTCAAAGGTGAAAGCGCTGTCCGTAAACTTCTGCCTCAAGATGTGCCAGGCCTGGTCGAGCTTTTGGATCTGCAAGTGGAGGATCAAAAGGTGTCTCCTTGTTTTATGAGCTGAGAACTTTCAGAACTCTTACCTGCTGCATGCACAGCCCCAGCATGATGGCACTGAACCCAAACAGATTCCCAAGGGCTGTTTTTGTCTCCACCGCAATCTGAATCCATTTGCTGAGAAGCTGGGCCCGGTCCAGGTCCGTTTGACAGGTTAGTATGGTCACAGCCACCATCAACTTAATGCACTGTGTCCGCTCGATGATATCTTCACGGAAGAGCTTGCCATGAGGCAGCGTCAGCAGCTCAATGCCAGAGCAGCTCAGATAGTAGTCATCCTCGTTGGCCGGCTCCTCCAGGAATAGTCCAATATCGATGCGGGTTATATGTTCAGCCAACAATTTTGGACCAGTCTCCAGGAGCATCATTTTGAAGGTGTTTAAAGCATCGCCATCGAGGGGCTTGTTCTCCACAGAGGGCAGCAGGAGAGTGCTGAAGTTCTCAAAGTCGAATTTGCTGGCCTGTAAAATAATTAAAAATACATATTTAAATATTTAATTGTACAATATAAACAAAGTCTTGGAACTAACCGTTCTGGTTTCCTCTATGGCCATGGTAAACAGCTGCTCCTCGGCGGCAAATGCATCGAATTCTGTGAAGCTCTTCAATGTCCCATTGGAGATGGAGCTGCTCATGAACCTGGGATTTTTGATAATCACTCCCCGCTGAATGCTCATCACTTCGCTGGCATCTCCCAGAGCCGAATCCCCGGAACCGTTGCCCGAGTCCGATCCACTGGCCTGGTAAGCTAGCACTGCCGCCATTGGTTCCTTGCGTGGCTTGGGCGGTGGACTGGGCGGCCTGGAGTCTGCCGAGGGCGAGTCCATGCTACAGTTCCTTCCAAGGCTCGAGATCCTTGCCGCCGCCTGCTGGCGCAGCGTCTGGGACGCCAGAGTGCTGGGTCGCGGCAGAGAGTGCGTGGTGAACTTGCTCTCCAAATGCTGCTGCTGCTGCTCACTGGTGGGATTGCACCTGGCGATGGTCTGGAACCGTGCCATTCCATTGCCATTTCCGTTTTCCTGCAACTGCTGTTGCTCCTGCAGCTTGTTAATGTTGCTCACCACCATGGCCTGGGCGGGGGTCAGGCTCTGGGAGCGCTGCTGCTTCTTGCAGGGCAACCGCGGTGGCGATGGAACTTCACGTCTGGCCCGTGGTGGCGAGCAGTGTGGGCTGGCCGGAGAGCCCGGTGGCTGCTGTTGTGTGGGATCAAAGCGGAAGACACCGGCACTGCCTGATCCTATTCCCGCAGTGCCCATGGGAGAGTTCAGAGGACTCAGACCTCGGAGGCCGGCCAGCATTTGGGTGTGCAGCTGATTGCCAACGATTTTGTGGCCATAAAAGGAGAGTGGATAGGTGCGATTGCATGGGTAGTGGATGAGAGCACCCGAAGCTGCGGAGATGGGCTTGCCGGAACCTACGTAAAATGTGATGAGATCGGGCACCGTGTCGAAGGCATCCTCCTCGAACTGGAACTGCACGCGTTCATACACAGTTTCCGGTTGAAGCACCAACTGGAAGTAAAGGAAAGGTTAAGGCATACTTTTTGGCGGCAATTCATTTCTTGAATCAATCCCATAAATTCCATAAACCGGAAATAAAGCCTTCTCCAAGGAGAATATATGAAACCCACCTTATTGAGTACAAAGTGCAGGACAGCCGCCTTGCTCCGGCAGCTTAACACATAATTATCCGGCTGAGAGGCGCAATCGCGGACCAGAAAGTCGCCCTCCCGCTGAACAATCTCCTCCGCCCGCTGGCGGGGCAGGGCTCCGTGGTACCAGGCATGAGAGCGCAGCTCCCGGGCATCCAGGCTCAGCTCCCACTCGAGAGCCTTCTTCAAGGCAATGGCCTCCTGCTGCTCGCTGGGATTCGGATGTCCGCTGGCCAGGGGCGTGGACGCATTGCTGCCGTTGTGATTATCCATTTCACCGTCGCCGATCCGCCAGTGGGGGCTATTGTCCTTGCAGCGCGGTCTCAGTTCCTCGTAGCTGTTAAAAGCGGGAGAGTTAATTTCCCTTATTTTGGGTAATTTATTGCTAACAAAAGGCCATTCCCCTCACTGGCGGCCCGAAGGAAATTTACTCCCACAGGATTTGTTCCCTGGTATATGAAGAATTTTTTTTTTTTGAAGTTCAAGAGCAAAAAATACAAATCAAATTGTAGTCAATTTTTTCAATAGAAAGGCATCACTTAAGGGAGCGTTATTTGTGAAAGGAATTTCACTGATTTTAAAATTTTAGATGCCTCTTTTCGTGCTTTCAAGTACCTTTCAACGCCCTTTTGGGTTGAATGCTTTATAATCACCTTAAAGTTGGGCTAGGATACGCCCTAGCATGTTTCGTCCTCGTCCTAGCAGTTAGTTTGCATAAAACGTTTAAAATGTGATTTTAAACACCATAAAAAATATATTTTTTTATCACAGACCCAGCCCTTGAACGTGAATACACTTTCTAGGCCTTCCGCTTTCTTTAGTTTTTCAATCGTCTGAACTCTGCACCGCCCGAATCCGCTCTGAAAATGTAACGGCAATGCCCTCCCTTCGAGTGTCCTTACAGGGGTTGCTCACTGAGTCCTTGCTACTCCGCCCGGTTTGTTTTGGTTTTTGCTTTCGAATTTCTACGCCGCTTTAAGTTCCTCTTGGCTGGGAAATTCTTAGAGCATGCGCAGGCTTTTCCGTTATCGATATTTGAAATTTTATATACTATATTCTCTTGGGGAGTAGTGAAAATCGGGCAGGGAATTTAAGGATCTAGTGAATACAGATATATGTAGATCTAGTAGTGATATTGGTATAGGAAAGAACTGTCGCATTTAAACTACGTAAATAAATACTTGGAACGACAATATATTTGGATATAGTATAGAGTCGTTCGATAAGATTAAATACATACTAATTTTATCTTTTATGGAAAACATATTGAAAAGAAATATAATATTTTGCAATTAAATGGATATATCCCATAATGTTTGCTTTTATTTTCGGTACTTTATTATTAAAAAAGCTGAGATTTAGGAAAAGATAAGAAGTTATCTTTGGATATGCCTAGAAATATAAAAAATGTAGTAAAAATAATAAAAAAAAATATATTTTAGCAGAAAAATGGGGGGAAAAATAAACATAAGTTGCGCGGACTATTGAACCTTCTTTATTCCGATTTTGTATGTGATTTTTCCCATTTTTATTCCTATAAAATGATCTGCCCTTAAATAAATCCCTTACAAAATTCTTCAGAATAATATAAGCCGCAAATTATACTCACATTGTGGATGAATAGTCAAAGGTTAACTGCTTGAGAACCTTTCCACTTTTGGTTCTTATTACTCCTGGACCACTGTCACCGCTTCCCGCCATGTCGAGGGGGCTGTTTTCCCCCAAATAAACCAGCGGACAGGAGTTCTTGCGGGTGGGGACAGCGCGTGGCACACTGCTCGCTACGGAAAAGAATTTCAGTTTGGAAAACCTTGCAATATCTTTGACTTGGACTTGCCTTCCAAGTTCATAGATTGACGCCGTTTGGCCCGCACCCCCAGCAGACTGTTGGCCATTTTCTGGCGATGAGAACCACGCACACCACATTTCTTGAGCTCCTTATCCGTGATTTCTACCACATCATCCACGATACTAAACTCCTGCAGGTTGCCTATGATCAACGAGGGTTAAGTATAGGTCGGAGCACCAGCTAATGGATCAAACCTTCGTACTGCTGCAGATCTAGGAGATCCAGCCAATCGACAATGCTCATTCGGGAGTTGTGCACCATCACGGCCAAGTCTTCTCGCCGACGCACTGTGCTTGGATACCGGAAGTTCCAAAGGATGCCTTTGGAGGGGTTTTTGCATTATTTTGCGGATAAATATGAAGTGCAGTTGGGATCACAATTCACTCACTGCTTCTTCGATTTGCCGGTTCCACGGGTCGTGGGGGTGTATTGCCCATGGTAAAGCTATAGCGTTGGATGCCACGCACAGATCCGGAAAATATAAAGCTTGTATCTCTCAGTAAGAATTGTATCTTTTGGCACTCAACCTCGCGCTGCGCTTTGCGTCAAATAACTGAACGTGAGCAACTGAAAGCCAGCTGAATTCAACTGAATGGGAATAGTTCTTTGGGAGTACACGACGATTGTATACCCTTCTATACTGTATAGATATATTGCCACAATAAGTACAATATATAGAAAATATCAGACATATTATAGAGTTACTGAAAATGCTAATTTTTATTGTTTAATGCTTACTTTAGTTTTTAGTTTAATTGCAGTTCTTGACCTTAGTTTTAAAGTCAACCCACATTCTGCCCCCGATCATAACCTGATTAACAATAAAGCAAGTGTAAGTAATACTTCAATGTCGTTGTGGATCAACCCACTGGATCAACACTTTTTTTGTCTAATTACTGCTCTCCTCCGGAATGCTCTGCTCTTCCCGCTTGACCACCGAGTGGATCGCTTCCATTCCGTCCGCTCTAGGCGTATCGGCTTTTATCGTTGTCTTGATTAGGAGAAGGTCTCTCCGTCGTTGTCGCCGCGTCTCATATTCTGCTGATCGCAGCTATATTCCCTTAATTAATTTTTTTTCCATTGCGTTATGTACGAAAGTGGCATTGCGTATTGATAATACGGCTGTATTCTGTGGAATTGTGAGAGGGGAAAATTTGTTTTCTTTTTGGAGAGGCATAGAGAAACGGCGTTTTTTGCGAATAAATATTTTTCTAGCAATTTGTGCTCCCAATTCATTAATCCAACAAGTTGTAGGGTTATTTACTTTGACATTTATTTTAAAATAATTTATGTTTAACAAATGAAACTTATCCATAATTTCAATAATTTAATAATAATAATTTATACACATCCTCATGGCGTTTTATTTAGGTATCCGTAAGATACTTCTGTAGAATGCATGTAAAAGTACGACTACTCGACCACATCAATTACTATGTTATCATCGTCGTCCTCAGCCTGCTCGCTTAACTCCACGCTGGAGGAGCTATCGGAGCTATAGTCGAGGGCTTCGTGGGCATTCCCAGCTCCCGGCACACTGGCACCCTTGGAGCCTCCACTGCCCACTTTTGGACTAACCGCAGACGTTGGCTGCTGGTGCTGTTGGGGTTGCTTCTCCTGGCCACTTTTCAGATTCTCTCGTGTGTGCCGCCACTTCATGCGACGGTTTTGAAACCACACCTTGACCTAATTGGTAAAAGGGGTTAATAGATATTTAGATGTTGGCAACAAAGAATATACAAATAAACTAATATGACCATAAATCAAAGCGAAGCTTTAAAAAGAAATATATCAGAGAGGAACGTGTGTTTTCATATTTTTTATGAAAATTTTGATTAAGTATTTGCAATGCATGACAGGAAACAATTTTGACCCTATAAAGTTTGGCTTTTTGTCTATATATTCCCCTTTTTGAAATTAAATTATAAAGAGCAGCTGGGAAAAATTGTATAATAGTCATTATAATAGGAACTAGAGGAGGAAAATGACTCAGGTTACTAAATTGGCGAAACTATGCTTCCTAATGCTAACCATATCGTTATAGCTGTTTTTTTCAGTGAAATTATATGATTCGACTAATATATGTGTTTATTTTCCATAATCTATAGCTTTAATAGTAGCAGAATATAGTTTTTCGTTTCATTTGGCTAAGACTTCCAGGGGTTAAGCCCTTCATTCAAGTTTAAATCCCATTTCCCTCACCTGCGCATCTGTTAGGTTCAGTCGAGCCGCCAGCTTGCGACGATCTGGCTTGGTGATGTACTTCTGCTGCTGGAACTGAATCTCCAGTCCCTTCCGCTGCAGATTGGTGAAGACGGCCCGTGACCAGGAGCGCTTTCGCTTTCCATTATTGCCGCCGCCGTTGCAACCATTGTTTCCATGGCTGCCATTTTGGGGTGTGGCATCTGAGGGTGTCGTGGGAGTGTGGTCCAGGAGTTGCTGCTGTGTTTTGCCCAGAAATCGCTGTTGCTGCGTACACTGGAGATTCTTGAGGCTGTGAAGGGGCGCCAGCAGGCCCGAGGCTGCTATCGTCGAGCTATGCTGCGGAGGCTTATGTTGCTGATGGAGGTGCTGCTGATGGTGCTGCTGGTGATGTTGATGGAAGCGAAGGAGTGCGTTTGTGGCCAGCGTGGGATATGTGGATGTAGCTGTTTTTGGTGGATGGAAAAGGAAAATTTTAAATGATTAAATAAATTGTTTAATTAAATAAATTGTCAAGTTATTTCTGTAAAATCTTTTATATTTTTTTAGTGATTTTTATTAGAATATGATCAGAAAACAAGCTAATTAATTTAATATTTTTATATATATTTAAATTTCAGTTGCTAATTATTCAATATCCTTTAGTAATATGTCCAAAAATAGTCCAAGTTCTTAATTTTTATCGCAGTTTGTTTCTAAACCATATTGTTTTGTTTTTCCTTTGCATAGTTTACACAATTCATCGATTATTTATTTTTATAAAGCTAAACCATTACTTATGGGGCGCATCCTCCCGGCCCTAGTAGCGTAGAGTACATCCGGGGGAAATAATATATTTTTTGTTGAACAAAATTTACGCATTTCCTTATTTGCAGAAGTCGCAAGCCCGAACAACAATAATATTATTTCTCTCCGGTTGAAAATATGAAATTCGAATTTCCTTTGTTTGAGTAAATTATTTTGTTCAATGAAACTCACGTTGAAAATATTTAAATTAGTTTGTTTATAATAAAATTTTCACTTAATTGGAAATAATCATTGAGGCATTTTTGTGGCCGCGGGGCGAATACTTTTTGTTTATTCCACACAGACACCGGGAATCAGAACAACAACAATTATCGGCTAGGAGAGCGAAAATTATTTGGGGTAATCGAGCACAACATGGGGCGTACGAGGTTGAGTCGAAAGCCAAATGCTTTCTTTTGGCTAAATGTTTTTTAAATATCCGAATTTCCACAAATATAAGTTTTCAAAAACGTTGCCTTGTGGCAAACACCTAAACTAGTTTATGCATTTTTTTATTACCTTTTTCCATAGAGACTCATTCGGTTTGTTTGTGTGCTCTCGGCATGCGTCTAATTGTCTTCGTGGAGAGCGTTTTATTTACTCAAGGAAAACACTATACGAGTCCGCCGTCTATTTACATTACAACGGAAATGCGCCGCTGCACCGCAAATGTATCTGTATCTGCGGCAAGAAGCATCCAAAGGTTAATAACGCCTTAATTGGGCATTTGGCATTTGGTTTGTGTCAACTATCAGCGGTTTGTTTTAATGAGTTTTTACTGATTTTCATCACCTGCCTTGAGCTGTTTGCCTCTGCACAACGCCAGGCTCCTTAATTGCCCGCATCGAGAGATCCATTTGTAAATAGTGTGCGCCCCGAATGCGCCTGCAGGCCAGTAAAATATCTTAATGAGTTCTGATAATTGTGGGGGGCGTGATCTTAAATCACTCAGGCTCCACCATTGCGGATGCATCCACGGGAGGATGTGCTAGCACTGCAGGTAAATTGCTATTTTTAAGTTTGTTTCGATTTATTGGCACGCCCTGACAGGATATTCCATATTTATGGCTGGGCGAATATTTCTCGGCTCATTCCGCCATATTGAGGGAAAACTGCGAATGAACTTTTGGCTGAAATTGAATGCTTTCACAGAAATCATGCATTCCATGCACTTGGGCCATCTGCTCCCTGACTAGCCAAGAATTTACTTTATGGCTTTTCGGCCAAATTATGGTTTTTAATATGAAATTTTCGTAGGGTATTGGTGGTGCTCAGGAATACAGGATAAGGAATAAGAGGTTATAGGAATTACGGTCGGTTTGACATCAATGCAAACATTTTAAAGAAGAAATTCACAAGGCTTTGGAGCCTTTAAATTTATAAATTTATAAGTTAAACACTTTTTTTTATAAATTCCTTTCAGAATACTTATAAATCAGCATGCTTTTCCTTATTTCCCTTAATTTATATTCATTTCACATTGTTATACACCTGTACTCCTCAACTTCCTTACATAAAATTCCTCTAAAAAGCCATCCAAGAAATTCTCCCATGAAGATCAGTGAGTCGCAGCGCTATAGCGCAGCTCAAATCGGATTAACATACTTATAAATGGTTAATTAATTAGGCACACGGCGCCGGATTATTGCTCAGACAACATTTTTATATCAGGGAATCTATTTTAGCTCAGCCATCGATCGGTGAATCGATCGATCGCAGACCAAAAGAAAACGGGGAAACAATCAAACAAACTACTCAACACCAGGCGGGACAGACAAACAGCAACACAGAATCCCAAAAGAATCGAAGAATACGGAGAGAGCGAGAGCTTGGGCTGAGATTTTATGATGTGCGATGCGATAGGATCAATCCATCACGAAATGAGGAGTCTTCATTGGAGGCTGGGGCTAAGCAGGTTGGACGCGGCAGGTAGCCTCCACGAGAGGCCACCCCAGTGGGTGGCTTGTGTGTAAATAGTTGGCCTTTGGCTTGGCCCCTAAAAATACCGCTTGGCTTCCAGAGACTCAATCATTCAGTTAGTCATTCGGTTAGCCCATCGGGCAGCTATTCGCCGTCATTAGCCTAAACGGCACCGGCACCTCAGCCTCAGCCTCGTCGGCTTGGAGTCACAGTAGTTGGCGCCACATCTATCAGAGATCAATGGCTCTCCACCTGTACCTGTCGCTCCTGCTAAATAGCTTCTCACATCCCATTTTCTTTATCATCATTGCTTTACCCAATTCGTACAGAAACGGAACAATTCATTACAGAGGGCTATTAGACGGATAGCTATCTGTATCTGCCCATGAATGACGGACCAATTGCTCAAGCAAATAAACAAACGTTTTCTCTCGTTCCGCGCGAACATCAAGTTTATTTTCAAAGTCTGATTCTTAATTTGTTCATAAATCGTTGTTCATTTTGGGATTTGTTATTTTTCATTTAATTTATTTAATGTGGCCACAGGATTGATGAAACCCCTTCAAAGGCAGCTTGTTTCTTTTTTTTTTAGCAGAATGCTTGTTGATTGAGGAAATGTCGAATTTAATGCTCCTTACTAATTGCCTCATTCATTTTCACCTCGTCGAAATGTGTTTGAAAACCGTTTAAAATTGATGATAATTTTTAATAAATGCTTTTCGCAGAAATGTATGGCGGAATTTATCTTTCCGCGCAGTTTTTTGAAACCGGACGGGAAAGGCTTATAGGAAACCAATATTTTTCGGGTTGAAAATAAATTTAACATTCGAGTAACATTTATTTTATACTTTAAACATACTTTTAATAAATTTATACTCAGAGACCGTAAGAAAATGATGGTGAATGACAAATTATTATGCAGGAAAATAACTTTAAAAAGCTATTTTCAAAAAAAGGTTTAAGAGGTTTTTATTTGGTTTATTAAATTAATAATTTTAAAAAGCATTAATTAATTATTTCTACGATATTCTGGGATAATCCATTACCTTAAATTTTTCAGTCCATCTAATCATACATCTGCCTGCCTGTTTTTCTGTCTGTGGCTTTCTGTCTATACGTCTATATGTCCAATATGTCTAATATGTCCAAATGTCTGGCTGATAAATTAAGAAAAATCTCAGTATTTCGCCAAGGAAATAAGTTTATCTTAGGTGACAGCTTTTTGGGAGTGGCTAAAGTCATTTTTGTTTTGGTTTAGTGAAAGTGTTTGTTTTTTCATTCAAAAGAATTGTTTTTTATTACAAAAATGTATGAAAATAAATATATAAATAGATAATGGTATTAAGATAATCAAATTGTTATATTTTCACACTTTTTGGGGAATAATTTAAAAGAGAATTTGTAACCCGAATTATCAAAAATGTAATTGAAAGTTAGGATAAACTACAGGTTTGGATAGGATAATATTAGGAATGTAATTCTATATTCAATATCAAAAAAGAAAGTAAACTTTTAGCTTTTAGCTTTAATTAAACATATGCAGAAGAAAAAGCGCTTATTATGTACTTGATTATATTTTTGAAAGGCTTTTGTGCTCAAACGGAAATACCGCTGACAAGTGAGGAAACGGAAATAGCTAGATTGATTTCGTTATTGATGCTTCCTTCAAAACCAAGTGACTTAAATTATCTGAAATTCACTTTATTTTCATTTTAGCAATATAAATATTTTATAAGGATCCCAACTATTATAACTTCTTTCCTATATCTATGTTTACATGTCTTGTTAACAAATTCTAAAACAACAATCAGTATTCCCTTTTTGTTTATCAATAATATTTTCCAATAAAATGATGATCTTACCAAGCAAGTCTTATTCTTTTCTTTCACAATCCTCGACAATATGTTGGCACATTTCCTGCCTTCGACCCCGCCTCATCTATCCCTTACAATCATCGAAAGTCCTCAGACAGTTAGCACCCACTTGACAGGAATTGTATATAAAACAGAATGAGGAAGGGCTCCTCATATGCTGGCCCCGGGATGCGTAAAATGGTAGCAGCTTGTTAAACAATGAAAATGCTCTATTCGAATATCCAAACCACACACAGAATATACATATTTCTCACTATTTTTCTTATAAACAAGATCAAAGTGCAGTGCATGAGAAGTCGTCGTCTCCAGATATACAAAAGCAGCAGGAAGTAACGTAAATACTCGAAACATATAGAGATAGTTTGTTGTCGATTTCAACAAACGAATTGTTTTCGTCAAAACCAAAGCCAACACCAAGGAGCAGGGAACATTTGGCCGATGGAATATTGCACAATATGGCCACAGATCAAGTAATAATTCCAATAAAAATACCCAATTTATAGCCAGCGTTCGATTGGTCTTTAAGACTTCCCTTTGGCTTCTTCAGAAATGGTTCACCCTTGCTGAGGGTTTCATGATTTTAAACAGAAAATTATTTGAAGGCTTTTATTTAAAGTAATAAAAATGTATTTTTTTTCTTTGCAAACCTAGTATAGATAAATAAACATTTAAACATGGTCTAAAGTCAAATAATATTTCAGTTTCATTGGAAAATATATATTTACATGGGTAACATAATAAATAAAAAATAAGTTAACTTTTTATATTAAAAACAAAAATAAAGTTCCAGTCATTTGGTATAAATCAATTAATAATAAACCTTACTTTCTGTTAATTTAATTGATGATTCCTAAATATAATAGGTAAGTGTATCCTATGACCTAAAAATGATCAGTAATTACTGATTTATAATTATAAATTCACATAAAATATTTGTATGTCTTAATTTAATAATTCCTTGGAGAGAAAATATAGTAGCGAAACATTAAACATCAATCATTTAAAATTTTTCAGTTCCCCCTCGAAAAATTAAAAATTACATTCAATTTCCCAAAGTTACTAAATAAAACAACAAAGTCTGAATTCCTATAAAAGTAAAATACTTCTGCTGTAATGAAATTATATTTGAAAAATAAAAATATGAATCTTTGAATTGTGTCTACTTTTAAATCTTGTATAGTTACCGTTTGGGAGTATGCATATTTAATATATACCTTTTTTCTATCGAATTTCAGATATATCCAGTTTATTCATTAAACTTCTATATAGTAATTAAGGCCATTAAGGCCCTAAATTGTTCGTTAGCAGCGTTGCTTTAATTATGAAAAACCGCTTTAAAGAAAATATAATGCTAAGGACTTTATGCATTTCGGCCACTTCTCCGTCCTCGTACTCACCATGTTCTGCTGCCCGAATGGGTGTTGGTCTCAGTACCGATTTGTAATCCATACACATGCCAGGATATAGTTTATCCAGTCCCACATAGGAGTACAAGTGCGATGTGTTTGTTGGCGCGGCGGCAGGATGTAGGAGCTGACCGAGCTTAGGAACTTCTGCTTTTGCTTGGCTAAAGCAGCGCGGAAAAGTGCAGCAGGAGAAGGCATTGCCATCGCAGCAGGCCCACGGCGCCGGGGAAGACGAAGGACTGGACTCGGAGGAGCCCAGCAAGCGATCAACGCTGAAGCTCAGCTTTACTTTGGTGGTGCTAGCGGTGGCGGGGGGTGACGTGCTGGCTGGGCCAGTGTCGGGTCTGGAGGCGAACTCTTCGGCGGGGACACAGCGATCACTCCTTTCGGAGACAGTAAAGTTCGCGGTTGGCGGCGGTGCCTTCACCTCGCACACTTGAGTGCTGAGGTTCTCGGGCATACTCTGTTCCATGCTGGCTGGACTCTCGTGTAGTAACATTTCGTGGGCAATAGTTTGCATCGATCACCGATCACTTCAAAGGATTAAATCCCAGCGAGAACTTAATTTACACATAACATGTCACTTATTTTATGCATTCAGCCAAACGCCGTCGCTTGGAACTGATCAGAAATCACGGAGGAATTTTCGGGAGGCCCTAAGCACCGATCCGATGAACCGCTTTGGAAGACAGCCCACACAGAACTGATCGGAACCGGCCGGGATCGATTGCCTTTGGCACACACCACACGAAATGATCGAGCGTTTAGGTAAATCTCGTTGAGATTTGGTATGTTCCCAGTATCCTACAGTGGGCAAGAACTTTATTAAATGTGTAAACACATTTTTACCAATTTTTAGAGCTCTAATTCGTATATTAACAAAGGTAGAACCCTTACAAATCCATTAAATCCAGGAAAAAACAGATTTACTTACAAAAGAGGGGTTAAAGGGTGTCCAAAATAAATTGAAATTCACAAAAACATAAAGTAATTAATTAAATCCTTAATTAAACATTATCCTTAAACAGTCTTAATCCTAAATTGTAATCATAATTGTATCAAAATTCTAAGAACCTTCTATGTTCCCTTTAAAATATTTTATTAAAACTATTCTAAGCATACTCATGACACTTATAAACTACTTAAATTTGTTTTAATTTACAAATAATTTAAATTGTATAATTTTTAAAAAATTGTACCCACTGTAAACCCATACGGATGGAAATCTTGGTATACAATTTGCTTGTGTTTACACACAAACATGCCGCTGTGTCATTAGCTCGGCACAAAAATTGTTTCCTCAATCGGTGCTAAGTTTTGTTTACTGATTTTTCCATATGTTCCCGTACTCCCCATACACACACACATACAGGGATATCGGCGAATTCCGGTACCCTTGTGCCCACAACATGTGGAGAAGCCATGGCTCGGCGGCTAGTGGCCAATGCGATCGATCCATTCCAGTGGGCGGAGCCAGAGGCATGAGCTCGTATAGCCGATGCGGAATCTCTGAGCTGGCAGGAGGAATGCGGGGCAAACAATTGAGCGATCTCCATTAACTCTATTAGTTTGCCAGTCAATACTGAAGGTAGAGGAGGTGACTGGAGATACCCGATCTAATCACAGTTTCTATTTCGGAATAATTCGAAAAGAAAGGTATTGTTTATCACGATCATTGCTGAATAAAATGTTTGGCAAATTCATCATTTAACGGAGTTACATTTTTATGCCCCTGCCAGGTATTAATATTTTAATTTAGAGGATTGAAACGCAGTTAGGAAGTCATTTTATAAATATATAATTGACATGTCTGCTAAACTTGCACATTTTAAAGAAATTTTATATTTTCTTTAAATTGATTAAAATTGCAGGAAATTCCAAAATATCTTAACTTTTATAGTTATAAATTTATTAAGGTGATTTGTTAATCTAATAGCCCACATATAAGCTTTCTGAATAGAAATAAATGCCTTTTTGGGGGAGTTCCCATAAATTTAAAAAGCTATACTATGTTTAAAGAAAATTAGTATATAAAAATATTGATTCAAGGTATTACAACAAAAAATCATAGTTTCGGGTTTTATATATTTAGCAGAACAAAGATTTCTTAGATCAGGTAATTAATTCAAAACTTCTCTCTGACCAAGTTAACAAATTAAGTTAAAGACACTTGTAGGTATTTGTGATTACGATATAAAGTTTATTTATAATGTAAATAAAATGTAATCATTTGAATAAATATATGTCGTCTTAAAGAGTTTTTTTTTATGATCTTTATAGTTAAGAAATTATCGATGCATTTGCATGCACATAATAATCCCTCAGATAATCTCCAGTCTTGAAACACAATAAATATTAAGGCTTACACATTATGCATTTTGAAACTCTTTCATCATTTCTTATTATCGACAAAAAACAATACAAGTTTATATACCCCTTCAATCCACGAATATCGCGTGTAAGAAGGGGAAATATACATATATGAACATTTTTAAGTGAAACTTGTGTTATATTGCGTTATTAATAGGAAGTCTGACGTGACCGGCTTTTGGCCTATGTACTTTCTGGCAGAAAACAGCCACCCCCCAAAGGGTGTATTCGGTGCCCCAACGTCCCAGTACCGCAAGCCCACAAATTGACCCAGAAAAAAATCCAATATGCAAATGCACTCCTCAGGTAAAGGAAGTGAAAACAGGAAGCACACACTTGAAGCTTGTGACATTTTTGATGCCCTAAAATTGAAGCTACTAGTAAAAAGGTTCTCAAAATACATTCACAAGGATATGCAGTTAATCAGGATATATTATACCTCCTGCGTTTAATATACTCTCCAGATACAAGATAAATACACATAAAATGTTGCATAAATAAATGTTAAAGTCAGAAAAATAAAATATTAAAGGCAAATAATTATTACTTATATTCATCAATACTTTGATTTTATTTCAAATATCCTGTGCATTGTTATCAAGTTAAAGGACATGGCAGAAAAGGAAGTAAATAAAACGCAATCAAATAGACACGAACACCACTCTTTATTAAGGAGAAATCGCAGGCGAAAGTTGCGGGCCAACTCGATTTAAGTTAGCCAAGGAACAGTACGTCTTACACACTGGAATGGAGTCGTTCTCGTCGTCCTCGACTATTCCGTCTCCACTGCTACGTAGTCTAGACGGAATGGAGAGTCCTGACATATGCGAGCCGCCGCCGGAGGAAGAGGAATTTTGCTTTCGATATCCGAGCTACATGTTTCCCGACGTGGAGTACAACAAGGAGGATGTGCCACTTCCGTTTAAGGCTTCGCCGGACTCGCTGTTCAACCTCTGCGCCGCTGTGGTGGATTCCCAGGCCCGTACGGAGGTCTTCAAGTGGAGTATCAACGATGTGACGGACTGGTTGCGCAATTTCGGTTATCCTGAATATGAGGTGAGGAGTTTGGTTTGGGAGAAAAGATTTTTCAATATAATAATAGTACACATCTCTGGAAAACTGCTTTTCAAACATTTTGCTATTTTTTTTTTTAAGGAAACCTTCCGGGAAAACTATATTGATGGTCACAAGCTGCTAAATTTGGATGCCGTTTCTCTGGTGGCACTCAATGTTAAAAATTTCGAGCACATTCGCCATCTGGGACGCGGGATTCGAGCGCTTTACCGCAAGGAGCTACAAACTGCCACGGAGACTAAGCAGCAGAGCGAAGTTTACAAGACTTTCCGGGCCCGAACTGGACGGAGATATGAGGGATTACGGGAAACGGAACTCCTTGGTCGTATGCATATGATTCGCTCTGTTTTCCGGGATGTCAACGATTGGGATCTCATGGAGTTGCATCTCTCCCGGACACCGGTGAGGCGGTACCGAGAGGTCATTGCTGGATCCAGGCGATACAGTCTCTATGGACCCTCTACAGCTCGCAGGGAGCCCATCATAACGGACGATGTCGACACCACAAACTGGTTTAATTTTGGTGATTGTTACTAATTGTTATTTAATTTACGTAGGAATTATATCACACGACTTATGTCACACGACTTTTGCACATAATATTTACATCCAAAAAAAACTATGTTATTTAATTATAAACAGTCTTAAAAGTAAACTAATTTGAATTTAATGTTTGGCCATTTTAATGAAATTCAGTATTTTCTTCGTATAATTTTTTTAAATATTTTTATTAATTATTTTAGATTCTAACTGCGAATCGAAATATGTATATTAACAAGTCCAAAAATACTCTAAATACTATATTAAAAATATATATTCATATTCTTCGATATAGTAAAATTTTTAATGATTTCTGAATTATCAAATTTAACCACAAGGTCAAGAGAAAAGTGAGTGCTGAAAAATATCCTGGAGAAAAATTAAGAATGCGTACGTCCAATACTGTCAAAGCTTCCTCTTTTATTATCTTTTTAAAATTAGAAAAATTAATTACATTATGTTATAATTTATTTTAATCAAATTTATATTTTAATAATTTTTATTAAAACAATTTAAACGTGTACTTCATGAGCTTCCACAACTAATAAATATTTATAAATAATTCGCACTACGCCATTTTTGGTATCCCAAGCTTGTTTTTCCATTAGATTTCCATTTCTTTGACATAAACTAAAATCACTCACTTTCCCTTAACCCGACCCCCCATCCCCACATTCGCCTCCGCCCCCCTGGCTATTGATTCTGTCCAATCAGTCGACACGGCGCATTGATCACTTATCGCTCTCGGTTGTTGGCGTTCTTGTTGTTGTGGGCTGTTCGATCGCTCCGTTCCTGTTCGCGTCTGTTCACGTGTTTAAATTTATTGATTGTTCTCTTCACAAAACACGGCATACCCAAATACTGCCTTTTTTCTCGTCCATCGTGGAGCAATCTCGCCGAGCGGACTAGGCTGAGTCCCGGTGTCCTGCTGTGCAGCATGGGAGACGTACGTGTGGTCGGTTAAGTTATATTTCTCGACATCTTGTGTGTCCGTCGACCGGCTGGTTGGTAATACATAGCTGAGCTCCGAGTTCCGAGCGCTGAGCCGAAGCCTAAGCCCCGGCTAGATGCAACCGTAGACGCTGCATCGCTGCGGTGCCACACACTGCCAATGCAAATCGTCTTCAGCCTTTATTAACTTATGCGCATTCAGATTACCTTAATAACTCGTTCCGTTAACACTTTATTATGTTCAAGGCTCGTAAATCGTTCCATCACCCCGGACATGGTATCGAGAGTCGGGAGGGTCCGCTCTGGCCTGGCCTGTGAACCCTCACAAGTTCCCAAGTTTTCAAGACGACGTTGGCGATTATGATTTATCGCATTTTAATCAATTGAAAACGTTTAAACGATACGCATCGATGGAAAATTATGAATGTGTGGCTGTCTTTAGGCTCCACAGTAGGCCACCAATAACAACGCAACCAACCGGCGACGAGGCGAGCCCAAGCCCGGCCAAGATCGTCAGCATGCGTTATCCGACGCGTAACTCGTTTGTATTTCACTCCCCAAGCCTCCACAGACTCTCGGGTTACCAGGGGTCTGGAGATGGAGATCCGAAAATTTACGCGCGCCACATTATCCACAGAACAGGAGCGGACTTAAAGATAACCCAGTGGATCTGAGTCTTGGTATTCCGTTCAGGCTCTTTCTTTTCTTTTCTGGAAATTAAACTTGGAAAATAAATAAAGTTATAGCACAAAACCTCACTCTGTTACCTGTAAGAATTTCTCAAATTTTTGTTATATTCAGAAAGCAACATTTATGCTCCTTCCATCGGATACCTCCTTTAGATTCACCGATCCGTCCCTGCGCTGAGCCCGCGACATGCATACCTCGGATCTGGGATGAATTATCGCGTGCTGTGTGAGTGGACCTGGCGAGTTTCGCAGTGCGACTAAAAGTCGCGACGACGGCACAGCGTCGATTATTATGATTCGAAATTGATAAGCGAAATATTTTTATCATTTCTTAAATTAACATAAACCATAAGCGATTATCACACAATAAGCGTTTCGTTTCTTCTCTTCGCATGTTCTTGTTGTACGCTTTTTATAAGCTTTTATGGCCGCCTCTGACCGCGTTCGAGTATAAGTTATGGCTGCGTCGTGTTCAGGCCAGGATTTGGACGCAGTAAAGTGTCAATGCTGTACTGCAAATTTATGGGGATATACCTGAGGTCGAGTCAGCTGATTTTTTCAACTCGCTTTTAGGGTAACATGTAAGGACGTTTTATTTAAATTTCTTAAGGCTAAAATGGTTTGAAGCGACGCGATTGCTTGAGCAGCTCAATTTTCCGCTTGTCCTCCTCGAACTTCTTGCGCATCTCGACAATGTTCTGCATTTTGCTCTCCCGTATTTGGAAAGTGTAGAAGTTGGTCAGCTCCTTGGTCTTCTTGTCTTTGGCCATCTTATTTTCCAGCCTACCAACCACAGACTCCTTTTGCTCGAAGCCGGCATTGCGGCCCTCCTTGCCCACTGTGACCCATCCGTCGGCATCGGCCTCGCTGGTTTTGGCCGCCTCGGCAGCAGCTCGCTCCCTTTTGTCATAGCCCGACATGTATTTGCGGATTAGCGTCTTCGTCTTCTGCGCATTCAGAAGATAATTGTTCTCGTACTCCTCATGCCACAGCTCCATGCCGGTCTTGATGATGCATTCGCCGCTGCTGTTGAACAGGTCGATGCTTTTCAAGGACAGCGCCTTGGCAATGCTGCTGCTCTTCTGGAAGACAACATAGGCCACCTTGAAACGGAAGGGCGGTCGTGCAGCAGAAATGGGATCGTTGTTTCCTTCGTACCATTTGAGGGTCTCATCTTTTCCTGGCTTGGCGGCGAACTCCACGACCTCAATGGTTCCCAAATGGCCAAAAACCGCCTTCAGGCTCTCCTCTGTCACATAGGGCGGCACATTGAGCAGGAATAATGTGCGGCCTTTAGGTTTGTTGGGGTCCATCAGCCGGATGAAGTGCTCCCGCATGTAGACGCTGTGACAGTGTTTCGCATCGGGTGATGTGCGTAGGGGAACCACTGGAAGAGGGTTTTCATTAGTGAACATTATGGAGAGCGTTTTCAGGCTAGTTTACCTGTGTAGCCCTCAAGTTCAACCATTATGCGTTATTTGTTTACGATTTGATGCACGTGCAATTCTAATAGAGATAGCAAAATGTTTAGATTTCATTAGGAAAAGTTCGATGTAAATAAATAAATATCGATAAATCAATGTACAACTCATATACAAATTTATAAAAAGGTTAAAAACTTTGAAGAAAACTGTCATATACTATTAAATTCTCCGCCTGGGGTCGCCACTGCATGGCAAAAATGCAGCGTAGAACAGATGCCCTTTCACATTGTTTGTGAACTTGTTTTCATTTTGTTTAAAGTTTGTCACTCTCCATTAACAAAATATTTAAATATTATCCTCAATATTATTTTAATTTGTTTCTATATTTTCATATTTTTTATAATTTTCTTTATGTTGTCTTCTGAATCTTATTTTTATCATCAAATAATTCTATATATTTTTCCAAGTATTATTATTAGAGTGCTTACGACTGTGTAAAAAAGCGAAAAAATAATTAAGCATTTTCTGGGAAGGAGAAATGGAGCAGAACGCGGCATCTCCCGGCCAAAACCAAATGTTTTTTGTAAACTCTGCACGTATTTTAGTTTTCATCCGATTTTGTCTTGCACTATGTGTCCTACACACAGTCCCTTTTCGTATGTGAGTGCTTGTGTGCCATGTACCCATCCCGGTTGCCCGTCAAATGGTCCGAAAACAAAAACTGCACACCACAACTACATCCTGACCCACCGCTGCCACCTGCTCCTCCCATGGCCTCCACTGACCACAGCCTGCGTTTATTTAACGGCCGCATGATGAAAGGCGGAAGTTTGTCCAGGCACGTTTGGTTCCTGTCCATGGTCCATGGTCCGCCCTCCGCAGTCCTGTTCCATCCGAATAGATGCTAATTAATTGAAGGCAGAACTTCAATTGTTTTAAGTTTACTTATTTGTTGAAAAAAAAACTTTACTGGGGTTTCCCTACCACCCCTTTGGAGATAAACCTAAACTATCAATAAATACATCAATTAATTAAAAGAAATTTGTTTTTCGAACCTTTTTAGCCATATTAATATTTATAGAACTCTTTTAATAATTAAAAAAATTATTCAACATTGCATTAACCTATATTATAAGCCGTTAATCAAAATTCTGCAAAACGGTGGCCTTAATTGCAATGACAATTGACAGTATTTTTGCGAATCGGTCGCACAGGCATCAACCCATTTTACCCATCGGGGGAGCAAGGAGCTGGCTGATTGAATAATGCAATTTGAATGCGGTTTGATTTTGTAAAGCCAGTCTCAAGTGTAATTAAATGTGCAAATTCGAAGCTAAAATACATGACCTGCTAATTCGATAAACGATTTTACAGATGTTGCCCAAGTAGCTGTGGGCAAGGACCTCTGGAACTATCCTCCAACCTTCAGTTGTTTAATTTTCTTGCCCTAAAGTCAAATTATAAACCATAAGCAAGGATAAGGTTTAAGTGTTATTTTAAATTCAGTTTTTAGTTTTCTTAAAAGGGTTTTATTTTATTTTCGTTAAATTTAATATTTTTAAAGAGGAACTTTGGGAATTTCTTGTATTATTTTATGATTTCTTACCGAAATATATATTTTTTTAAATATTTAGGAATTCAATTAAAATTATATTAAAAGCCCAAACCTAAAACCTTGTATAATTTTCTTATTTACAGAGAAGTTAAAAATTACAAAAAAATTATATATTTATTAAAAACATGCTTTACTTTAAGCTTGATTAACGAATGTATTTAATAGAATATTTGAGACTTAAAAATAAATTTATTACTAATAGAAACACCACTTTAATGATATTAGATGAGCAGGAAGGATATCTGCAAATAGAAAAATAAAAGAATACTTTTAGAATTTATTTAACAACATTGAATAAATACAACATTTATTATACACTTTGTTATTAACTTCTCAACTTGCTTGGGACTTCATTAAAAAATGTTAACAAAAACGATTTACATAAAAAAGGAGACTGTTTTTACAAACCAGCATCGGCATTAACCAAAGCTCCATAAAAAAAAACAGAATATCTTTAACTTTTTGTACGTGCACATAATTTTAAAATGAATTTCACACTTTTTTTAAGTATACTTGTATAAAAATATATAAGCCATTTGGAATTTAAAAACGTTGCACGTGCTGCTCTCCATTCATCCAGTGAGGGTCGAGAATTTGTTTCCCTAATGCGAAATCCTTGACTAATTAGTGAATGTTGCGGCAGTCTGTGGGGCGTGACCCCACAACAAGTAAGCCGCAGCCTGATGCTGTAAAAGGAAAAAAGGATACTAGTTTCTTTTTATAAGATTACAGGTTTGTGTCTGGACCTAAATAAAAATGTTACAAGTTGCGACTTCATTAAAAATATTCGCTCAGCTTGGCAAATTAAGAAAAACATGATATTTATTTCTAGAGGAAAATTTCCTTAAAGATGTTATTTTTTATATAATATATACCTGTTCTTCCCTACAGAAAATCAGCTAAAATACTAGTTTATAATTTAAAACAATCTAATAGATTTTCAAACCAATCTAAATAAGAGATTTGGTGCAGTCACCTTGCCCCAGGTTGAGCTTTTGGATTTCCTGCGTGAAACTGTTTGAAGCCATTTTCGTTGCACGCATGATTTACGGGCATCAATTTGGAACCCCAAATTTGAGCTCTGGCCAATCAACCAATATATATTGGCCAGTTTCATTGGGGTTATTTCGTTGGTGGAAATAGTAGAAAACTCTAATTCCGCGGTGACCAGGGAAAGGCGTCACGTGCAAGCAATTTATACAGCGAAAGCTGGTCCTGGTGCCTGATTATATCCTAACTGTGAAAAATAATAAGAAACATTGCATTGAGGTTGTTGTTCAATCTCTATATAATTCCATGCCGATATGCATCACAACAAATAACCACAAAACCCACGGAAAAATGCATTTTCAACGCATTTGCGAAGTCGGATTGTTGTTCATTAGTTTGGATTTTGACCAAAAATCTATGCAAACCGTTTTGCATTCAAATGTGACACATAAGCAGCCATCGAGAGAATAATTTTGGTTGACAACATTGTTACTTTAATCTAGGATTCATCAGGAAAACACCTTTCTGTATTATTATTTCTATTAAATATGTCTTTATGGATATGAAAAACACAAGCTCAATTACAGAAAGAAGCTCAGACTTACAAAAAAGAAGAAAATAAATTAATCTGTGATGAAACTTGTATGCCCTTATTTAATTAATTTGTTTATTAAGCTTAAAATCTTACGGGGTTTAAGTTTCAAGCAAAATGTAGATATAATCCACAAATTTTCTTTTCTTGCTTTCCTGTTAATGCTTATTAAAAGCTAAACTTAAAAACAATTATGCATTCATGATGCATGAATCTTTTTTATTATAAAAATTAAAATACCCACAAATAGGGCATAAGGTGAAATGGAAAACTTTTCGCCTGGTCATTAGTATACCGTTTGACATGCCACGCCCACTCTGATGGCGTTGCGCCGATAAGCAATCTTGTCGACAATTGACCCTGTTGGACTCTTGTGAAAGTTGCCCACAAAAGGTTCATAAACTTTGCTCATTAATTATAGAAGCGAAAAAGGAAAATAAATTGTGCTCAAAGAAATTTCGTCATGGAGCTTGTGGTATCGGTCGCCTTGTTGAGTTAAATTGGTTAATTCTTATTTACCAATTTATTAACCCCGCTATTCGTAAATCAGATGCCATTAGCGATAAAGAGGGTCACTTTTGGGGGCCAGAAGGGTGTCAAAAGAGGCCAAAGAAACCTATTATAATTATGTATATTTATTCTTTTAGGAAAAATATATTTTTAAAGACTACATCTTATACCTTAGGAACGATTCAAAGTGTCCAAACATTCAGCTGTATCGCGAATTTAGAGGAAGGTGTCCCTGTAATTTATCACTGATAACTCGCTGTAGGAAACGGAAGCCCCAATGTCAAAAAACCAATTTAAAGTAAATTAGCACAGCACCAACTGCTTGTGATTTGTTCGAGTGAGCCACCACCACAAAATCCTGGGGGAACATGGAGGGTTCGGGGCAGAGCAGGTGCGTGTCCTTTAGGCCAAGCAAACGTGGCAACCGGCTCGACTTGGCCGAAACTTTGCACACACACATGCCGGCGTCTCTGGGGCTGCGGTCGCCTTTCATTCCCTATCAGATCACGTACAACGTACGGCTTAACAGGGGAAAGGGAGTCAAAGTCGGAGTCGGAGTCCATGCCCGCTCTATATCCAGGCAGAAAAACAAAAAAACAAAAGTCCTGAGGCTGGGCGAAAATAGTGCAGACGGTGCGGTGCGCCTTGGAATTTATTGCACGTGGTAAGTTGCTTGGATGGATTCAACTGCAGATTAGACGCCCCGATAGACACAAAATGCTTTTGCCTCCAAACTCAGCTTAAGTTTAGACATGGACGAAAAATTTATTACACGTTAGCCGAAGGACGAAAGGCTTGCGAGGGTGGCATTTTATTTGACTGAAAAGTGACTACTTTGAGACAATTAAAGGGGCTCTTTGGCTGTTTGTAATTTGTGGGTTACAAAGTTGATAAGTTTTAAATGGACAAAATAAAAGGAATTGAATAAATAATATATTGAATTTTGTATATTTTTATTAGGAATCGCCAGCAAATAAATCTATACAAAAATTAAATATTTCCTAATTTTAAAACTTACTGCTTCACTGACATCAAGCACAACATTTGAGAGGTTTCCCCTGAGCCATCCATCGCCAAGTGAGTGCAGAAATGCAGAATTCAAACACCAAACTAAAACAATTCTCTAAACTCAACTGGGAACTGGCCCCCAAAAAGTGAAACAAACACGAAGGTCCAACAAGAAGCGCCATCGCCTGAAAAGCCCCAAGGATTTGGAAGCACAATGTGTAAAAGAAATCTTTTAAACAATTTCCATCCATGCTTGATTTCTTCTTTAGCTCGGGGGCAAGGGCGGTCACTTAAATTTTCTTATGGTTTAACTTTTGTGATGTTTCAAGCCAGATTAACCGTGCTTACTGCCGGTCCTAGTCTGGACGCCACGCTCGCTGATGTGACATTGTTCAGCCATAATCTACTTTCAAGTAGCCACAAGCAACACCCATGTCCATGTAATCTGTGCTGGTCCTCGTCCTCGTCCTCGTCCTCCTCCAGAATAAACTGTAATTTTATGCAAACGAAAATTCAGCATAGAAGCTTCTATCTAGATTATTTAGACGCCAGTCTTCTTCACATTTTTATATTCTTTCGGAGAATATTACAATTTTTGTAGAAAATTCAAAACGTATTTAAGCAGAGAAATCATAAATTTAATGTTGGAATTTATTTAATAATATTTAATACATATTTATAAATTAATATGTAATAGAGTTCAACTGAATTTATATTCTTATTGTACATTTTATTAATTAATAATAAAATAAATATGTTGTAGCTGAGACTTCGATATACTCATTTGGTTTATTATTTAAAAATAAACTGATTTAAAACTGAACCATACAAAGTCAATAAGTAAATTAGTTTAAACAAATATCAAACATTTAAAAGGAGTCTTGAATCCCTTCTCAGCTTGATCGCATCTCCAAGAACCACAAGTGAGAGCATCTGGCCAAGATGCCACAGAAGATAGAGTACTGGGTTGGTTTCGTTAGCTCGGAACAGACACGGAATGCATATGCGGCGGCATTTATTCAACTGCAAGGTGTTAATTAAATTTGGTTTTAAATGCAACTTGTCGCAGCGTCGCCCTGCTGCTGCGGATTCCTGCTTGAGTTTGAGGTTTCGCTTGGTATTCACTGAAAAATCCGCAACTAATTAGGACGCACATGGAGGATGAGCAGGATGAGCAATTTTAAAGGGGAAAAAGACATTGGGCAGCTCTTGAAAATCTCGTTAAAGCAATAAATTCATGTACATAAATATATAATATGCGTCCTTTATTTAATCGTAGGATTTGTAGGATATTTTTCTCAATTCCTTGGTAAATCTGCAACTGACAATTACTTTCATTTTGTCGCTAAATAATTCAGCGACCAATTCCCGCAATTTAGAGGCTTGACAAACCAACTGACAAATGGTTTTCACCTATTTTCCGGGGAAAATGTGTCCGAGTGTTAGTTTGTCACCCACATAGATACGAAATTTGCGAAAACTATTGATTGACATTTGAATAATAGATGCAGATTGTGCATTACTGAACAGCCACAGGGCGACGAGGGCCAACACACCTATAAATGTTTCATGGACATGGCGGGTGCTATGTGTTCACCTTAGTTAGCTGACTCGGCGCTGGAGCTCTTTGTTTGTTTATCTCAAAGATACTCGGGCGCAGGACAAACGAGGCGGAATCCCCGACCGCCCCAAGGGCTAAGCTAACCATTCGAAAAATTCACTCAAGCGCAAACCTTCGATGCCCCCGAATGCCGAGCATTTTCCTCCCCAGGCTCGCTTAAAATTTACATTTAATGAGGTTTAAGTTCGACCAAGGTGCGAAAATACAATCTGCATTTGAGGAGCTACTTCAGATGGTGGATAGGAATTTTAATGGTCGCAAATTGAAAACGAATGCAAATGCATTGCTATGGCGATAACAAACTTGATTTAATAAATTTAATATAAACAAAAATTACTTATTTAAATCTCAGAAAAATTACAACTTTAGGTTCTCCAAATAAACAAATAATAAGCATCTTTAAATCATTTTTAAAAGCAACCCACCTTTTCTGACATAAATGTCACTGACTAAGCCCGCCTTCAAGTGCAAGCTTAGACTCTGTAATCAGGACAAGCCAGGACAACTGGCGGTGGGAACCCCCAAATCTAACCAAAAACCCCATCAAGGAAAATCTCAACCGCATTTGAGCATTTTCTCTAATTAAACTGGCACGAAAGCCGCAACAGACAGAACTACGCTTTCCTAACGCGACACCTGTCAAAGTTTTTTCTTTTTATTTTTTTGAAAATTCCTGTGCTTGGCAGTCTGTTGGCCTGTTGATTGGTTTTTGGGGCTACCCAACTTTTTCGTTCAAATGTCACTGGCAGAGTTCATTTACTTAAAGAGTCTTTTTTAATTAGCACTTTACCTGGTCTGGAAATTAAAGATCCAAATGCTTTCCCGCCTCCAGGGGAAGTACGCCTCCGCCGGGAACTGGCAGCCTATCGAGCTGGTGAAGTGAAGCAGCAGCACTTCGTTCCCTGTCCGCCGTTAGCGGAGCACTTTGGTTGCCCAATTTGCCACCCAGCCAGCGGCTATAGGTGTGATCCGGCTCCGTGCCCCAGAACTTGTGAAACGAGACGGGCAAATCCAGCTGTAGCAGCTCCCTAGCATAGTCCTGCGGCCGCGCCTGATGCATACCCGCAGCTGGCACTGCCGGAACGCCTAGCACCTGCAGGCAGTAGCCCAAAATCATGTCGTCGGGAGCACTGGAACTGGGACAACTGCAACGGTCCACGATGAGCCGCACCAACGGCAGGCTGAGCAGGATGCCAGCTCCTCCTGTGTGATAGTTGAAGCCATCTGGCGCATGCAGCCGATAGCCATAGCGCTGGCCCACATAGACGAGCTCCGAATGATTGTGGCAGCTCAGTAGGGCGCTGACGCGGGGCACACTGGTAATTGGATTGGAAACGGAAATGGGTACCAAAAGACGATAAATAAATATTTTTTAATTGAATGTGCCGTCATCCGATTAAGCCGTAAAATAAAATGAATTAAGCAATTGAAGCCTGCTCAAGATGAGGCTTTCGTTGCCATTTCAATTTGGATAAAATTAAATCTTGGCTTACAGGAAAATATAATATTTTCACTATTCTAAGTGTGAGTCCTTCAGTACCCAAAATCCTTACCCATAACTCACCTCAGTAAAGTATCATCATCGACCAGCATTAGCCAGCGTATGTCCGTTTGTTCGCCGATATCCTTGAGGGATAATTGTAAAATAGCCATTGTTTTGGCACAATGTCCAGTCTGTACGTTCGGTATCCCCGTGCTGATTGTCGGTATGCCGTCGTCTGTTGTGGTTTTCGGGGGAACAGAGAACGGGGGAAATCGCAGAGTCAAATCAATGAATATTCAACTACTCGTCGAAGGGCAGAGCTTGGGAATGATTATGAGGAGGAGAAGGAGGTGGAGAAGCAAGCACACACTGGCAGTCATCCTTGCCAAGGGTGTGAGTTTTGTTTGGCTATCATTCAGCCTCAGCCTCATCGTGTTTTTGTTAATTCGCTGAGCACACACACAGCCATGTGTACATATATGTAAAGGCAATCCCTGAACCTGCACCTGAACCTCCTCCATTCGATTTAATTGCCCGCTCATTGTCATCGAAGTGCTCACCTGCCACATCGCTGTAGTATCTCCGGTAGCGGGTGTCTGCTGCCCAGGTGCGCTCAATGATTGGAATGCGTTCCTTATGGAATTTCGCACAGGTTTTGATTGCGAAATAGATGTGAGATCCCGTTGTGTGAACCTGTGCGGGGCAGGAAATACATACGAATATATATGTACTAGAATAGGCAGGAACCGATATGGAAACGGAGAGAGATATCAAGTCGAAGTCTTTGGGGAATTTATGGCTATTGAGGTTTCGTATACTAATTGCTTGAAATGCTTCTCCTTCGGTTTTGATATCCAAAATGGTTATGGAGCTCGTTAGCAAAGACTGTCTTTAAATTAAAGAACTTTTTGTTTTAAGAAACTAAAATAAAATACAAATCTGATGTTCAAGTCCTGTTAAGAGCACATCGGGCACTGGCATTTCTGTGTAGCAAGAACCTTATGGAAATTTTCATCTTAATCAAGAACCCGTTAAGGTGATATATGGAAGGCACAATGATTCCACTACAAGAGAGGCGAAAACAAAACGTACACAATGCTCCTTCTTGTCCCGTAAAGTCGTTGATGCTGACATCGAAGCATATGGCTCCTTTGGCTTTGCATATAGAGCACAAGACGTTGCTGCTCCTGTCGGACTCTTTGGGGATTTTGCAGGTATGGCCATGGGGCATATGTAGGAGGCATTTTTCAGAATGATTTTCCTCGACAACGCTGCTTTGCAATGCTCCGGGTCGTCCTCGTCGGGTCGTACATTGTCGAATATAAAGCGGGCCAGCTCATGAGAGGCGTCGATGGAGAACTCGCTGGGACGGCTGTTGTTTTGGGCATTAAGAGCAACAAGTTCTGTTAGCCTGGAAAGGAATGATTCACCTTCAGTTATGAGAGAAACATTTCGAACTTGGTGATTAAAAAATAAGGAAAGTTGAATAGGCAGAAATCCATTAACAAACAAACGTTATTACTATGATTTTTAAATGAAATCCTAGTTCTTCAATTACTTAAAGGATTTCAAAAACCAAGCATGCAAACTTTTTTCAATTAGAACGTATTGCAAGTAGATTCTGAGATGTTTTTAGTTCAAAGTTTTTACCATTTTTAAATAATATTCAAAAAGGAAAATATATATCCTGCCAGGAACTTATTTCTCTAGGTAGCTTGCCATCATTACCTTCTGAATAGAGAGCCTGTGAATACAAGTCCTGCGCTGAGCATGGGATATGGGAACCATCGCGGATCCTTGTAGTGCCAAAAGTGGTGTATAATTGTGGCCTCCGAATCGTACAGGGCGTGGCCATAATAAGCGAGCTAAAGAAACTCGTTGGTTCAGAGCACAAGACACATCCACCCCAGGTGATGAGTTGCACTCACCTCACCATGATCCTGGCCACGCAGTTCCTGAAGCAGCTCGCGCAATGAGGCCACTTGTGTGTTGTGCTGACACCAAATAATCCATTCAGTGCTTGGACTCAGCAGCTGGATTTGGCTTTGCAAATGAGGCAGTGCGTCCAGCAGGGTCCAATAATTGAAAAGTTCATGCATTACATGGACCTTGACCACATAGTCGCCGAGGACAGCGTCTCCTGTTAGATTAAGCTGTCGATGCTGCTCCCTAACCCTGCCCGCCAAGGTAAAACATTCGTCCTGAGCCTGCCGCGGATACGGTGGACATGAGATTACCAAAAGCACTTCCGGATCCGTTTTGGCATGGCATAAGGTTAAGAAACATAAAAGCCACAGCAAGCTACCATTTAGACTAAAAAGCATTTTAAAAATATATCTTTAAGGATATTAAATCCTTTGATATGTCCCGATTATGGAATAAATTTATAAATTTAATATATTTCACATCGGCAGTCCGAACACAACCGTCCTAATGAGCGTGCGAAAACGTACTGAGGCAGCCGTGATTTAATTTTTGGCGCAAACCCGAAACGGGGGCCCAAAAAGAGGAAGGTGTTGGGCGTCACATTGGTAGACCAAGGCGCAGGCGCCTGTTTTGGAACAGAAGTTATGAATGAACCTTCTGCAGGCGCATGCAACAGGTGTCAACCTGTGGAAATTTCAGTTTAATCAGGCTACAAATTTTTCCAATTAAAAGGAAAGCATCAAGATAAAATTACAATAAATTTTAGTGTTTATATTTAATATTTAATATAATTCAATACACAATTTTTAATTTCTCTCTGCGCCCATCCAAGGCCGTTGACACTTGCTGGTAAAATCGAAATAAAACATTATTATTATTGACTTCGATAATGGAAATATGTACTTTTACATCACTTAATCTTTAAAAGTAGAATCTAAGACGACCTTAACAAAGAATAGCTTTAAATATTCCCCTGCCTATTGTTATTAATAAAAGATAAACATAAACATGGCCTGCTTAGAAAACATACGAGTGTAGTTTATTGCAGAAACAAACCTAAATATACATATGCTCATGTAATAAAGAACTTAATTTAAATAATCGCATTAGCTGAAATATTAATGTTAATTTCATATATATTTTGGTGTATCGATAGAGGAAGGTAGTGGGAATACTATTAGTGCATTGGCGATGCCAATCTTGTTGTCGTCTGCATGCTGTTGCTGCGGTTGTTTGATTTCAGCCTCAGCTCGTTGACGTGCTTGAAGAGCTGGTCCTGCTTGGAAAGCAGCTCCCGGGTGCGCTGGCAGCCATGCTGGGGAACGCACAGACCCGGATTCCAGCGACAATAGAGGCCCTTCCACAGGCGCAGGGCCCGCACACTGGCGATGGGGCGCAGCACTAGCTCTGCTCCTTGAGTGAACGAGGGAAATAGAGGGTTCAAATACTGATCCAGCGAGGAGTTGATGTGTGTCCACAACGATGTGGTCTTGTGCTTTAAATCTGCAAAAAAAAAAAAACATTTTTTAAAGGCATTGCAATCCAGCTTATATAACGTACCTTCAGTGACCCGCTCGGCCTCGGTGTTGCAAAGGAATGTACCAAATCGGCAGGAGTACAGATGATCCACAATGGTTATGAGGAAATGCTCATTGAACTCAAAAGCATTGTTGAACTGCTGACTGACCTGCCAGACGCTGTCGATGAATTGCAGGAACACCGGCGATCGGTCGGCATCCGAGTGCTTATTGTCGCCGTGGCCGACGCGTTGCTGGAACTTGTGTCCGAAAGAAAGCCACTCCTTCTCGATGAGCACCTCAAAGCCACGGACTGTGCGGTAGTGGGGATCCAGTAGCAGCATGGACAGGGCCGTCAGCTGGGCAGTGCGATCCCACCCGTCCGAGCAGTGGACGACAACGGACGTGCTCATAGTCTCTACCTTGTCCACGATCCTAACGGCGCCTGCCAAGATACACCTGATATGCTTCAGCCACAGTGTATTATCGATGGCCGTCTGCCACTTGGAGTCGTCGGTTGTGGGGAAGCAGGCCTCCTTAACCTTGCGCAGGCTCTCTCGCATCACGTGTATGTTGTGTATGTCCAGGAAATTGATTTCAACGTTCTTGTAGGCGTCCTCCGACTCATAGCCGCCGCCCTTGGCCTTATTAGCAATGGCATTTGCGCTGGGACGAGCATCCATGATTGTCAGTTTATCAGACTGGGCGTTGGCCTCCATAATATAGCTGAGATAGGTCTCATCATCGGCGTTGCGCTTACCGCTCACTCCTACCAAGGGCTGGGAGCAACGCGTTATGGTGGCTTGCGTTCGGGGATTCATCCAGGACAGGACCGGCAGACGACAACGGGAACGGAACTGAGCTACGCGACGCAGAAAGTCATCGGATGCTGCTTTAGGCACAGCCCAGACGGCCGGATAACTATCACAAATGCTGTAGGACTCGTTCAGCTTGGTGGCCCGCCACATATCGTTCGGAACGCCAAGACGTCGTAGTTCTGCCAGCGGTTCGTAGACAGCCCAGCCGTCCCAGCCACTGCTGCCACCATTCACCGCACTGGCCGCCGCCGCATGGGCAAAGGCGAAGAGGCGACCGCTGTATGACAACGGAAACGCGTTCGTCTGCAACTTCTCGAACACCGTCCGGCGAGAGTGGTTCTGCTGTTTGTGGGCGAATCGCAGGTTGCGCATGTCCTTGCAGAATATCTCGATGCCGTAGGAGTTTTCTCCTCGCGACGTGGCACCTCCGATCTTCTCAACTCGGGCTATTACGCCCAGGGGCACGTCAACGACCACAGGCGGCTCCTGGTCCCGCAGCGGCAGCGAACGGAAGTACAGGCGGTAGTTGGTGATGGTTAAGGCACCGAAAACAGGGCCGCGGTACGGACACACATAGGTAACGTCGTTCTTCTGGTCCTGGTCCTCCTCACCGTCCAGGTAGGCGAAGGGCGTGTCCCTAAGAGCCCCATTCTGTCCGTGCTTTGAGCCGATCGAACTGGACTTGGAACTGCTGTCCAGTGAATTGTTGCTGGCCGTTTTGGAGACCAGGCTCGCGGAGGACTCCATTGTTTGATTTAAGAAAGGGTTGTGTGTGTGGGAGTAAGTTCTGTTTTTGGCTTTCGTACAAAGTAAATGCAATTCACAAAAATATGTGCAACGGCGCTGCTAACTTGTGTACAAAAAGTGTACCTACGAAAGTGAAGGTACAATTTGATTTCACTCAATGAGCTTAATTTAACTAACAAAATTTAATTAAATTGGTTTATTTTAAAGATGAACAAATTTTAAAGTTAGTTGATATTGCTTGTTATTCCCGATTAGTTAGTTCCGATTTTGTATACTCTGTACACACCTTCGAAACTGTCATACCTTTAATTTAAACTAATTTCTCAAGTTTACATATCCGACTTTATTATTATTTAATTAACTTGATTCACTTGTTAATTAATTTATTTAATTTTGACATCATTTAACTAACAGAAAATGTTTTTGTTTTTGCAAGTGCATATTTTTGTACATTTACTTTCAAACGAGTTGGTAGCCCTACTTTGTGGACATTCATCACATGTTTACACGGCGCCTTTTATTATTATTATTTAACATTTTTGTAAATAAACCAAAGACTGCAACATGTATCTGAATTACGCGCCTCGAGCACAATGGAAATTCCTGCAATACCTCATGCAAATACGACAGCTGCAGTTGCTGAGGAGACAAGTGAACATTGGTGCCAAGCCGCCTCTGCTGCCGGCAGCGTCGTTCCTACCGGCAAATGGTCTTCACCTGGCTCCGGCGAATGCGCAGCAACAAAAATGCTTCAGCGGAACAACTGGCATAAACAAGGACGTTCTACTGTCTCGCTTAGAGCAGACGAGATCCGCAGACGAACTTCTGGAATTGTTATTGGAGAATAGTGGAAAAGAAGTGCTGAACGGCTCCTATCTGGTGGAGAGCATTTCATTGCTATGGCAGTACTACCAAGGCCTGGATCAGCCAGGAAGGGATACACTCACGAAACGCGTGTTAAAGGAAGTCCTGCCCTACCTCAGTCCCCACCATATAGACCAGATGGACACCAACGATCTGAGTCGCTGCTATCTCCACCTGCGAAAAATGCGAATAGCAAACTGCGAGCCCGCCGTCGAGGCGGTCTTAAGGCGAGCTCTTCGCGTGATAGACAGTGCAGTTGGAAGTGAGCTGATTCCACTGACCGCCTTATCCCGCCTGTCTGTGGGTATTAATTTGGAACGCGACTTCTTTGCGCCCCTTGTGTGCCGAAACTTTGTGCCGCAGTTGGAGGAACACATCAAACAATGCAGCACCGAAGAACAGGTGCGCCTCCTGTCCACCTGCCTCTTCCAGCTGCACGTGCTCATCGACGAGCAGCTTCTTGATGTCTTTAAGCATAAAGTGACCGAAATGCTGCACAACGGCAGCCTCAGCAGTGAAACCCCCAAGGCATTGCTTAAAGTGCTCCACATGCTAAATATTCCTGCATGGTCACAGGATCACACACCGTTAATAAGAGAGGTACTGCTCGCTCTGAGCCCGTGCATTTCCCATTTGGAATCCAGTGATTTGAAGAGCGTGTGCCGTGCGTTTTTGCACCACCAAGAGCCTGCCAGTTTGACGCAGTCGCTCAAGGAGGCCATAGAAAAGTTACTGCAGGAGGAAAGATCGGCGGACGCTTTGTCTTGTGCCGTCCACTTCGCCACGCCCCTGCAAAGAGATGAGTACATGGACACTTTTCGGGAACTTCTCAACTGCAAAGAGGCCTGGCTTCTACCGAGTGCCAGTGGCCACTTCTTCAGAGTGCTGCGCGCCTTGAAGATCTCCGACCTCCAATTGTGCAACACCTACTGGTCGGGTGTCGTGCGAGAGCTGGACTCCTGCCCGGAAGAACAAACCCACCTGCGCTTCTTGAGGCACTGCCAGCGCTACATGAACTTTAACAACAATCTGGGAGGAACCTACCGGCACTTTACCGTCGAGCGCAAGCTGAGTCGCATGTGCATGAGCGCCATCGAGGGGGACATTGCGGGCAGACTGCCAACGAAATTCGCGCGCATGGCAGCGTTTGTGTTGGCCTACGGACAGACACCTTTTGCGTGGAAAAAGTTCCCCAACGTACTACTAAGCAAGATGCTTTCGATGGCGCCGCAGCTGGACATTCAGGATTGCTTTATCCTTAGTCGCGGCATGCAAATCGCCAGCGAACTGAGATTTCGCCAGCATCTTCCCCCCTTGGCTGGCATGCAGCTGTCAACTATGGATAGCATCCTCATTGGCTGTGCGGAGAGGCATCTAGCTGGCAGCGATGACAATCCTTTGAGTCCCAGTGACCTCAGCATGATTGTGCGGACCCTCAGCCATCGGAAAAGTAAGTTTGGGATTATTTTTGACTAAATAAATCAATTTACATGTCCAATTTCTGTTCCATAGCTCTGAAAAACACTTTGGTTTACAATCAGGCTCTGGTGCTCTATAAATCTCTTCATGGCAAGGATCTGAATTCCCGAGTGGTTCGGGACATGGCGTACAATTTCAATGCTTCGCACTTCTTTGTGCCCGAGTTGTTGGAGTCAATGTTTGGCTATATTTCCCAACAACATGACTATGTTACCGGCGACACCGTTGAGAAGGTCTTAACTTGTGCCTATAACCTGGGCTATACACCTACCTCACCCCATGTCTTGCATGCTGTGGCTGAAGTATTACTCAGGTGAGGAATAATTGCTCAAAATGAACTGAAACATATTTATATAAATAATTGAACCCTTTTTTTGCAGAGACTTTGACCAAATGAGCGGACTATCGCTCGTCCAAGCCTGTCTGGCACTGTGCTTCTATAAATCCATACCAGAGAAACTGGTAAACAAAGTATTCTGCGTAAAGTTTATTCAGCGGATTGAAGATGAAATACAGGTCTGCTACTCCAGGGCCACCTATCCGGAAAGGGTTCTTAACCTGGTAATGCAGCTAAATCGCACAGTCTGCCTCGATATGCCCGAGGCGAATGTGCCGTGGTTTCAGCAGAACTACATTGAAGCTCAGATGAGCAAAAGTAAGTATCATCAGCAAGTGAGATATAGAAAATTGAAACAGTGTCGATCCTTGTATCACATTAGGCTCCAAAAACTAAATATCTTTCCATAAAAATCTATTTTTTAATAATAATAAAAAGTTTCCCTACTTGTGACTAATATTTATAATATTTCAGAGTCTGCCCGGCCCAGTACCTTCACTTCCGATGTCAAACAGCTTCTACAAAATCTGTTAAAGAATGAAAATCACTTTCGCTGCAATCATACAACGCCTTACGGCTATCACATAGATTTTGTAATTCACTTTGATCGGGATAGGAAACCAATTCCAGCCCCTCCTGCGGAGGTCACCATGTTAGATCGCATAACGAAGTAAGCAAATGCATTAATTTAATGTATTTAATAGCGTATAATACTTTTCAAATTGATTTTCAGGGTGGCCATTCTTCTGTTAAAGTTGGATTCATTCTGTGAGAACGATTTGACCGCGTTGCGAGGGCCCGAGTCTATGAAAATGAAGCATTTGGAAATGATGGGCTATAAGGTGCTGCAGATAAACGAGCATGACTGGAATTCAAAGTACATGGCGTCACAGGGAGCCAAGGAAAAATTCTTAAAATGCTTGCTGCAGATTTCCCAATAGTCGTTGTTGATTAGTTACTTTTGTTAGGTTTAAATGTTAATTTAAAGCGTAGGACCATAAAGTTATCTTATTTTATGTTATGTTAACATTTTGTTAATAGATAAGCGAAAGTTGAATACTGAGAACAACACAACTCTTTCAAATTTTTGTTACTTTTTAAAGAAGGTAAAGTATCAACAGTTTATTAACGTTGTACGTCGTATACAAATTGTAGAAAAGTTTACATATTTCCAAGAACTTAATTTAATTGAAGCTCTCAGATTTTATTGATCCAATTGAACACACCAGTTGTAGGCATTGTTAAACATCAACTGCCATGGACTCTCCGCCTCGGATACCGATACTTCGAAGTTATGTGGCACATAGGGCCATTGGTACATGGCGCTACAGCGCTCCGGATGCGGCATTAGGGCCAAATGGCGACCATCCCGCGAGCAGAGACCCGCAATTCCCTGAGGACTTCCATTGGGATTCAGAGGATAGCGTTCCGTAGGCTCCCCGTTATCATCCACATACTGAAGAGTCACCAGCTCCTCTGCTTGCAATTGGCTTATGAGCTTATCATCTCTGAAGGCAAATCGACCTTCACCGTGAGCGACCCAGCACCCGAGAATCATGTCCTTCATACTTTGTAGCATGATAGATCGATTGGCTGGTATCTTCACTGTAGACCAGCGGCATTCAAATCGCTGCGAACGGTTGTGGAGTAGGGCCACATCGGGATCTGATCCAATTGTACTGTTCGGAGCTCCCACGAAACCAATAAGCGACATTAATTGACAGCCATTGCAGATGCCCAGCGAGAATACATTCTGGCGGCGTTTGAAGGCCTCGAACTGCGGCTTCAGGCGGGAACTGTGAAGAATGTTGGCTGCCCAGCCCTTGGCGGATCCCAAGGTGTCGGCGTAGCTGAAACCGCCCGGAAAGACAACGCCTCGGTACTGTGACAGAGTGGTGATACCTGTATTAGACATGTTCGTTAAATAATTTCAATAATTTGATATAAATTCGCTAGCTAATGATCCATTTATAGCACTCACCTTGCAGAAGATCCGACATGGTCACATCGTGCACTTCAAAGTTTGCTCGCAGCAGGCAGGACATCATCTCGCGCTCACTATTGACGCCCTCCTCCCGCAAAACGGCCACACGAATCGTACTGGAAGAGCGCTTAAGAATGAGCTCTGCCTGCAGGTTAGCGGGGCCCTTATACTGGGGAGCCTTGCGGAACTCCAGGCTGTCGTACTCCGCCTGGGCACATTCCGGATTAGCCTGCAGCTTCTCAAGCTCGTAGCTTGTGCGCTCCCACTGCTGGTAGAGCAAGCGAAGGGGCTGATCCAGCAGCGTAGATGAACCCTTTTTAATTACTACACGAGAGGTGTCAAGACCGAATCCTTTTGTTACGCCCAGATAGTGGTTGGGAACCCCAGCGTCTTTGTAGATGGAGCGAACGCGGTCCAGATCTTTTCTTTGCACCTCTACCACCCAGCCACACTCCTCGGCGAAGAGAACGGCCAGCTCAGGGCGAATGAGTTTTAAGGCAGCTCCATCGTAGGTTCTAAGCTTGGCCAAGGGCTCGGTTAGATCCACATCGATGCCACTCAGGCCACCAATGGCCATCTCTACAAGGCACACGAGCAATCCTCCATCGCTGATATCGTGTCCGGCCAGCAGGAGGCCCTTTTCCAGCAGCGTTTGGGTAGTTACAAATGCCTTAGCCAGAGTGTCGCTCTTCGCCAGACTGGGACATTCGTTACCCTGCTGGGCATAGGCCTGTGCTAGGGCAGAGCCGCCCAGGCGGAATTTCTCCTCCAGGTTTATCCAGAGTAAAGCAGTCTCGGTGCCAGAGCTGGGACCCTTTAGATCGGGGGTAACCTTTAGCCTCACATCCGGACAGGGAGCATATGTGGAAATGACCAGGGTCCCCGGCGACTTGATTGTCTCGCCATCCACCTTGGCTGCCATGGAGAGGGAGTCCTTGCCGCCGTCTATGGCAATGTGCAGCTCCTCTAGGATTTGGCAGAGTTCCTTGCAAGCGTCGAACATCTTGGCTCCCTCGCCGGGCAGTTTTGCAGCCCACATCCAGTTGCCCGAGCACTTGACATCCGCCAGTTCGCTGATTTTCACAAAAACAAGGTTACTGAGGGCCTCGGCCACACACATCCTAGCCATGGCAGCGGGATCGAGGAGACCCTTTAGCGGCTGGGTGCCAATGGAGGAGGCGATACCGGCGGTGCTGAAGTGCGACACAGTGGTCAGGGCAAAGTCGGCCAGTGGGGCCTGTAGCGGACCCACGCATTGCTGCTGTGCGATCAGTCCGCCGACGCAGCGATCTACCTTGTTGGTAAGGAAGCGTTTGCTGCCCACGGCCACCAGACTAAGGACCCTTTTAAGCGCATCATCCAAGGCCAAATTGCTGGGCAGATCTAAACTCTTCAAGGATGTCGCCTCGCGGCTCAGCTCGTACTTCCGCTTCGGCATATCGCCCAATACGTACTTTAGTTCCAAGTCAAAAGGAGCTGGTTTCGTGCTGCTCGTAGCGCTGGACAAAGCCTTCTCCACATCCTTGGGGGCAGCTTGCTCCAACAGTGTGACACGTCCATTACCCGTCACCACGCCCACAAAGCTAATGGGGCATCGTTCGCGCTGGCAAATCTTCTCCAGCAAATCCCGATCGTCGGCCTTGCAGAGAATGGCGTTGTTTTCTTGATACTCGGCACCCCACAGCTCCAGGGCCGTTATGGTGGGATCGCCCAATTGGAACTCTTTGGAGAAAATGACAGCTCCAGCAAAGCCCGGCTCAACCAGTTCCTTTAGCACGTTACCGTTGCCGCCAGCTCCCTGGTCGTGTATGGCCAGAATAGGATTTTGGTCGCCCAATTCCAGACAGGAGCGAACCACACGGTTCACCTTATTTTCCATCTCAGCATCACCTCGCTGCACAGCATTGAAGTCTAGCTCAGCGTCTCCAGATCCTTGCACCTCCACAGAACTGGCTGCGCCACCTCCAACGCCGATCCTGTAGACGGGGCCGCCGATCTTGGCTAGCAGCTGGCCGCGAACTGGATCCAGTTTCTCTCGCATAGCAGCGGGCATAGTGCCAAGTCCGCCGCTAAACATGATCGGCTTCACGTACTCATCCCGCTGACTGGCATCGGCTACGCTGTTGAGGCCATAGGATAATGCAAAGCCGCAGATTACAGGCTCTCCGAATTTGTTGCCGTAGTCCGAGGCACCGTTGCTAGCCTCTATAAGAATCTGGAGGGGAGGGGCAAACGTCGTTGGATACTTGTAGCCCGATGGCTCGTAGGGTTGTTCATAACCTGCGGGGGATAACACAATAAATTAATCACAATTTTGGTCAGGAGATTCTCAAATAACATCTCTAAATTGAGAGCAAACTTACCTGGAATGTGAAGAGCTCCCACACAGTAGCCGGCAGTACCAGCAATTGGGACTCCTCCTCTGCCCACACCTTGGACATCGCGAAGACGTCCACCTGTACCCGTGGTGGCGCCGCTAAATGGTGCCACAGCCGTGGGCATATTGTGGGTTTCTGCCGTAAAGATCAGGTCAGACTCCACATTTACACGTCGCACTGGTCCCGGAGCCACCACGGAGGACGGAACTATGGTGTCGTGCTTGAATCCTATCATGGCACTACTGTTGTCACTGAACTTGATGGTATTGTTGGGGTTCGTGTGTGCCTGTGTGTCCATAATCATGCGAATTAGAGACTTGGGCTGCTCCTCACCATCGATGACCATGCGTCCACGGAAGAACCAGTGGCGAGAGTGCTCGCTGTTACTCTGAGCGCAGTCGAAGAGTTCCACAGTTGTTGGATTGCGTTTCAACTTATTAGCGAAGAGGTCAAGGTAAAAGTCCAGATCGTAGTCGGTGAAGGCTAGGCCCAACTCCTGGTTTATCCGCACCAGCGCCGCTCGTCCCTCCTCCAATACGGGCACAAAATGCCAGTCATTCAGTTGCGCTGGCAGCTGCTCATTAAAGCTTGCCTTAGGCGTGTTCTTCGCCGTGTACAGGCACTGGGTCATACGATCTCCCAGCAGCGGAACAAACCGGGACGCCTCACGAGCCACTGTTGAATCATCGTTGAAGGTCAGAAGGTAACGAGTCGATGCCTCCATGCGAAGAACCTCCGTGTAGCCGAGATTATGAAAGATGTTCACGCAATTCGTGGAGAACGGAGTAGAAAAGTTGAATCGTGGACCGATCTCCAGAAGCAACTGCCGCTCGCCCTTCGCCTGGAGGACGGGATGCCTTGTCAGGCTCTGGCCACTGTTCATTGGTTGCTTCACCAGCCAAATAAGCAGCTCCTCCAGTGCCAGCGAGTGCTCAACCTTGGCTCCGCTGTGCTCCAGATGGAAACAGCGCTCCATGCGTACGGAGGCCAAGCCAGCGTCCTCTACTTGGAGACGGCGCCATACACTCTGTTCCTCGGCCACGTCAAAGGCCTGCACGTCGTAGTAGCGTAGGATGACCATGTCGTCGTTGGGCTGTAAGAAATTAAATTAGGCTTGAGAATAATCCGTGCGTGCGCCTTGCTAGACGAGTCAAGAATGATCTTGGGCTGTCCAAATACACAGCCGTTGACAACCAGTGGGCCACAGCCCACGTTGGGGGTTATCAACCACAGTCGCGGTTCAGGTTACAGCGGATCCAATCCGATAGAAAGAGATGGGATGCAGGCAGTCGTTGCACCGCCGTCACGGCTCGTTTTTTGTTTTTGTTATTGCCAGCCCCTGAATCCGAGTCGCTGATAAGCCGGCGACGTAAACATATTTTCCGTCACAAACAGCAGATCGCGAGTAGAGGTAATGAATGGGAAGCTGGGGGCATAATAGGCTAAAGAAGCCGCAATTGGCATTAACTAACCCGAATTGAAGCACAATAACAAACAGAGGCGCACACGTGCGTTGGAGTTGTGGAATTCGAGCTTAAGATTCGGCGGCATCTATACTTGGCCAGTGTTGTGCAACGTGCTGGCATGAGCCGATCTCTGAACTCTTGTCATAAAAGGGCGGGAAGAGAAATTATATTAAAATAACTAAGAAATTATAGAATGCTATATAAAAATACAAATAATATGCATTTAATTTAAACTGAAGTTGTAATAAATCTTTTAAAGCATTTGATTTCTTTAGCACCGCTATTAATCTGTTGAAAAGGAGTTTAATATTTTCACATTCTAAATAATTTTATTTAATGATTTTAATTTAAAGCCTTATCATGCCAAACATCATCCTTTCATAAATTCAACAATTATTTTATTAAAAAATCTGACAGGCTGCCTAAAGAATGCAATTTTTTAGGAACCGAATCAATTCAATTTTTAAGTAAAAAGAAGCATACAACAAAAGCTATAATATAATAACTAAACTAATTAATAAATTCAAAATTTATTTTAAAACATTTACCTAATTTAGATGACCATTTACAATTAAATAAAATAAAAACACATTTTAAAAAACATAAATAAATTAATAAAAATGAGCAGAATTTTCGATACAGCTGGCTAAACACTACAAGCACCTGCCAAAAAGCTTTCCACTCTTTCGGAATATTTTGGTCACCAGACAGCCGGTTTTTATCAGCACGTGTGCTTTTGTGAGAGCCGCGGAAGCCGATAATAAATACATATATAAGCGTATGGCAACAGCAACAAATCAATGACTATATTACTACGTCACGGACAGGGGCTGAGGGTCGACGGCGTCGGCCTGGCATTCCAATTAAAACAGACGCTAAAAGCTTATTTTCGGAATAAAATAATGTAATACCTACTGCAGTTTATCTCGATTTAGTGGTCACTGCCAAAGACGCCATATCTGCGGTTTGATTAAGAGAAAATCAAATGGTCTTGAATCGATTTGCGGGCGAAAACATCTCATTTAATTGTTCTTTGTTATTTTTCGATTTTTACAATGCTTAAATTGACTATTCTATGAATCGGCATAGTTTTATTGATCTGCCGGAGCTCCTCAAATTCTGCCGTATAGGAATAAATATCTGATCTCCTATCGGTCACTTGTGTGTGAAACCCCAGCCACCAGCCATGACTGAGAGGCGGAATATTTGGAAAGGAGCTATTATAAAATATATGTACGCATGGATTTGAGGAAATAAGTTATTACTGCTCCAGGCCTTGCTAGTTGTCGATATTGCCACTTGTACTGGTTACTTGTACTAAAACAGCGATCCGTGCACCGCCATGTAAAATAATTCACTACTCAACAGCCCCAGCGCGCACCTGCCCCGTTGCCTTGCATTCGCGATTATGTGATGTGCATCGCCTTCGCCGCCTTGGCGGCCTGCGCGCTAATCTCGTCCATGCTCTTGCGAGCACTCTCCGTCACTTCGTCGATGGAGCGCCGCGTGCTGTGTATCAGTTCGTCCGTTCCCCGGGCGATTCCTTTGACTTCTGTGTTGATCAGACCAATCACCCACTCAAGGCCCTGACGGCCTTTGCCCGCGTTAGTGCTGATGGTGGACGTCAGCAGGTCCTCCATGTAGTGAGACAGCGGGACGCCGTACACGGTAACCGTCGCCTCCTGCTTTAATAGCGTTTTGCTCTGGTCCGCTGGATGTGGCTCATAGTAGAGCACTTCGTCGACGCTGATGTTGCGGCAGAATGTAAGATTGTTTGTCTTCAGCACCATCTGCTTGCGCTCCGGATCCACTGTTGAGCGCTCGCTGGCAAAACACGTCTTGGCCGTGCCAATCAGCGCGTGTGTCCACTTGGGAAAATACCATTTGGACTGCACCAGCCGGTGTGTGTGCAGCACTCCGTTGACCACCTGGCGCTCGACCACGTCCGTGCCAATGATGGAGGGAGTCATCGGGTTGGGGTACTTTCTCCACGCCGCCTGTGTCACAGTCTCCCAAGGATGGTTGAATGTGTGCTCTGACGTCCAGATTTTCATTATGCAAGCGCCGTTTGTCGTCACCGTTCGTTCGGGAGGGATCAAATGTCGCAAGCGAGCTAGGCTGTGGCCTGCGGGGCAGAGGGTTGGGAAAACAAATAGAAAGATTTAGTAATGTAACGGTTCACTGGTTCAATTTTGATGAAAAAGTCGAATTATTGAATATTTCGGAGACAAGTTTCCGAGAGCTGACCTTTACTCGTGTTGTGCGCTGGTAGAGATGGCAATGAATCCGATAAGTCAGTTATCGGCGGGGGTGGGCCAGCCAAGAACGGGGTCACACTGGTATAATTCTAACAATTTCTTTAATAATTAGTATTTATTTACATTTAACATTACAGCTATATATGTTATTGTTTGACCTTACAACAAATGACCGTGACATCTAGTCTGCTCCAAAGGTGCGCTCGTACTTTTCGAATGGACGTTTGTCAATTTGTTGCAGGCTAGATTGCAGAAACTCCCGGAACTTCTGCATCTCGTCGGCGTCTTCGCATATGAGCCGCTTCTCCTCACTGATGCATTCCTCGAGCTTTGCCTCGATGTCAGCGGCTCCCAGTCGCACGATCGCATTCTCCAAACGAGCTGTGATCTGGCCGGCGATTTTGTCACTTTCGTAGTCCATGATTTTGGCCAGTGCCTTGGCCGGCGCGCGTCGGAGACTAACATGGGTAACGTCGGCGAGGGTGGGTGGTTTGCTGGCGGTGGAGAGGCTGAGTTCCGTGGGTGGATTCACCTCCTTACTGCTGGCGGCACCATTATCCAGGTCCTCTGCTTGCTCGATAAACTCCAATAGCGAGGGCTCGTCGGGATGCGATTCAAGCTGCGTCGAGTTGTTTTGAAAGTTGGTCAAGTGGAAGACGCCATTCGTATCGTAGAACTTGTACCCCAGCATTTCCAGAGCTATTTCCGTCAGTAGGTAAGACATCTTTGAGTGCGTAATTTTCGCTTGATGCCAGGAAAAATACAAAAGGTAGTTGTCGATATTCGGGCGATAAACGAGCGAGTGATCGGTGTGGTAGCACTGCTGCTGGTAGCAACAGCTGATTACCTAGCGTCGTCAGCTTGCCTGGCCGTCCCAATAACAAATTTAGTAATTTAATAAATTTGTCATCTTTATTTGTCCTTCGAATGCAGTGTCCTTGCGCCTAGCATGAAAATCAACGAAAAAAATCTGTGTGTGTTCGCGAAGGCACCGCCCTTCGACATGGAAGGCAAGGAATAAGGGGATATTGAGTGTTCATCTTTGGTATTAATCATCCATTTCGGCATGCAGGCTTCCTCAACAAGCGGGGCGAGGTGAACAAGGCCTTTCAGAGACGCTACTTCGTGCTAAAGGGGAACCTGCTCTTTTATTTCGAGTCGCGCACCGACAAAGAGCCCCTGGGACTGATCATTGTCGAGGGCTGCACCATTGAGCTGTCGAATGAGGTGGACAACTACTGCTTTGAAATAGCATTTAACGGAAATCGCACCTACATCCTCTCCGCTGATAACCAGGAGAGCATGGAGACGTGGATGAAGGCTCTCACCTGCGCCGGCTATGAGTACAAACGTATCATTTTGGCCGAACTACAGCGGCAGCTGCAGGAGCTGGACGATTCCAGGAATAGTAAGTTAGCATGGTTCGTTGGTGAACAGTATTTTATTTTATCTTTGCTCCGCAGAAGTGCTTGGGAGTGCCATAGACGGATCACAAAGTTCTACAAGGGAAACAAGGCCAAGACCGCCGCCCAGGCGTACTAATCCCTTCAATCGGCCGGCTCCTCCGCCGCCCGACAATTCATTAAAGGGCGGAGTAGTTATGTCGCCCATGCCCTTCATAAACGGTTATTTTGGCTCGAGCAACGCGCGACTCCAACAAGAACAGTTAATGATGAAACAAGGTATGTACCTGTGGTGTATTTTCCCATAACAAGGTTACGGGTAATTTCCACTTACAGATGCCTCCAACAGAAGCCCGCATGGAACCCCCAAGGCAATGCGTCGCCCCCCGCCCCCCACTTCGACAGCTACCAGCGTTTTCTACCCAGATGCCCGAGGTCCAGAAATAGTTGGCGGCGTATCTACAGTATTACCGCGAGGCCCTAACAACAACAATAAGGCCAAGACGGGCAACACAAATAGCGCCAAGGAAGACTTTGTCCGGACTCATGAGCGTTTTCGGCAGGAACTAATGCCCGAAGTAAAGGCTTATCGTGAGCGCCACAATCAGCCCCTTATCCAATTGTGATGACAATGCGGAGCGGGCGCTCTAATGACAAGCCGATCCTTTGTATTACTCGCTTTGTGCTAAATTAATTCACGTTTTAAACGTACTATGTTTTAAACCACTTGTTTTTAAATAAACGAAAACTGCTTAGTGGAAACTAAAAGCACAAGTTTGGTGTCCTTGGCGGAAATTAGTTTTTTCTTTAAGCTTAAAATGGTATCTATTTTAAGATAATAATATTTTCTGTAGCACTCTTCAGTGTCAACCTTTTGAGGTCTGTTTTAGATATGTATGATATGTAATGGGAAGAAAATAAATACATATAATCACTCTAAATACTAACATTCTCTTTATTTAAATATTTGTTTGTATATGATTAAAATGCAAGATGTACTTTTTAATAGTTGCAACTGGTATTGGATTTGTTCCATGGTATACTTTTTATATGTACGTAACCTATGCGCTTAGTTTGTTTAATTTATGTTTTTATTTGTAGTTTATGCTTTTTGTTGCCTTTGTTCACTCATTTCGAATAAAATGCAGAATACTGTAGCTTATTAAAGAAATACAATTGGGTAAACATATGCATATAGTACGTTTTGTGTGGGATCGTTTTTAAGCCTAAAGGTGGGCGGCACAATAAATTAGAGAGAAGAGGAAGGGGCTGAATCATGTTGGGTTATTTTATCAGATACGATAATAAATAAGAATTATAGGAGCTGAGAACGAAATCATTACTAATCCGTATTCTGAGATTATCGCATATAGATAGATAGATAGCGAGAGTTTAGCGTAATAACTTTTAACTTATAGCATACAAATTGCTGGTTGGTTTGTTTTTTTCGATAAGTAGCAGCAGCGTTTCGATGATCAGTTCTCTGGGTTTCTGGTAGTTGTTTGTAGTTTTCGTGGAGCAGTATTGTTGTTCTTGGCAGCATGATTGCTTGAGGAAAAGCTGTCTTCGCCATCTATTTAATCGTCAATGCTGTACTCAGGCATCTTATCGTACTTCTGCTTGGTGGCCTCGTGGCTGGTGTCAACGAGCAGAGCTGTGTGCGAGTATCCCATTGTCACCTGAGGTATTTTAATATTGTCCAGCTTGGGCACCTCCTTGGGCACCGTCGACGACTTCTGGAACTCTCCGATGCCAAGTTCCCCGAACGTGGGCGAAGCACCCCAGGCGATGAGAGTATCGTCGGCCGAAATCATGATCGACGTATTGGCACAGCCAATGTCGGTAATATTCCATCCGGATAGATCCTGCACTGGCTTGGGATACATGTTGGCCTCGCCCGTCTTTTTATTCTGGCCAAACAAGAAAAGCAGGCCCAGTTCGTTCACAATCAAACTGAAGGTGGAGCCGCAATATACACTGCGACCGCCTCGACCCTGAGTGTCGTAAAACTTCATAAGACGGGGCACCATCTCGTCCTTGGGCTCGGCGTGCCCGAGCCGCCCGAAGCCGCCAAAGCCCCAGCTGTACACACGCTTCTTGGAATCGATGGCCACCTAAAAGATAAACTCCTTTAGTGACCACGAAAATCCTAACTCAAAGATTTGGCACTTACCGTGTGATTGTTGCCGCAGGCAAAGTCCACGATCTGCACACCATCCACAGGAGTCACGTGGCCCTCCTTGCTCTTCTCTATATAAAGGACCACCTTCTTCGGCGATGTTTCAAAGTGGAATGAGAGTTTGTTGGCGTTCACAAAGTACTTGGCGTCAGTGTTGTGTCCCAGCTGGCCGTACTCCGGCAGTCCGAAAGTGTGAAGGTTTCCCTTGATGTCCAGAATGACGGAGAACTCGGCCCCGCATCCGATGCGGATGATGGGCGGACCTCGGTAATTTATTGGCGTTGGCGAGTATATATTGGCATGGGTATTGCCCACTCCACACTGACCGGACTTGTTCTCACCGCAGGCGTAGACTGTTCCGGTGTCTGTGAGGAATAGTGTGTGGTGCCGGCCGACGGCTGCCTGTACCACATTCAACTGCTCCAGGGCCGGAATTATTGTTGGCTTCTCTACCAGTTTAATGTCCTGGCTGAGGCCTAGCTGGCCGCTTGGATTGCGGCCAAAGCCGAGTGCCTTACGATCCATATTGATGAGAATGGTGTGTGCGGCCGCTGGTCCGCTAGCCACGTACCGAAACTGTTCAAAATATGAAGAAACTTAGAGGATCGCTCGAATTTACAGACCAAGACAAAGCCTTACCTTCTCTTCCGTGAAGCGATGGAAGCTGTACAAGTTCGGTCGCACTTTTGTGACATTCTTGCGGTCCCGCTTGCCGGTCAGGTCCCACGTCACCATGCCGGCCAGCAGTAACTGCCCGGGTGTCTTCTCCAGCGTGGCCAGTAAATCTTCCGGCAGCTTACTGGGCGGATCCAGGTCGTCGTGTGGAATGAGTACCTCCATCTGATTGGCAGCAGCAGCGGCCGCCTGCTGAGCGGCATCGTCCGACTCATCGCTGAAGTCATCTTCGTAGTCTGACTCCTTCTTCTTGGGTCGCCGCTTGTTGGGTCCGGCTCCGTTGCCACCTGCCTTGCGCTTAGCTGACATCTTTTAAGATTTTCTGAGTGTTGCTTGGACTGGATTTGGTCTGCACGGCTACGCGGCTGTAACGGAAGCGGGAGTTAGGGAGAATGTAGAGAACCAGAACCAGAAAACTCGTACGCAGCAGAGCGTAACGCTGCCACCAAGCCGCTCTCTCACACGCTTGGTGGTGTGAGTGTGTGTGTGCGCGCCGTGTGTTGGTGTGGTGGTTTTTGCAAGAAAACAAAATGAAAGCCGCTGCCGGAGTAAGTGACGCCAACAGATAGAGCAAAAGATGCTGTTTTAACTAACAAAAAATTGCCAGGACTCGGACATTGGCTTGGCTAATGAAGATCTCTTGTGAAACCTGGGTTAGCGCCAGGAGGAGTACGAAATAGCACACAAAAACAGTTTCAAACTGATAGCGTCATGTCACAGACACAAAGACATTTTACGTTTTGCGAACTATGACCACCGTTTGCCTATGCTAGTATCTTCCACTAATTGCTGTGGACTCCACATTTATCCTGGATCCATTAAAGTTAATCTTGGACGCGAACTTACAGTTTTAAAATGCGGTTTACTATTTTTCGCAGCAAAATGGCCAACAACAAACGCTTGCAACCAGGGTGACCGCGCCGATAACGATACCGATTAATTGTACCTGGCCCTCAAATAAATAATACTGTTTAAATATACCAACAATATTTAATTCGGAATGTATTGTATTTTACATTTTAAAAATGCAACAATTTGTGACATTTTATGTATTATAAAAATTTAATAAATTATTTTGGGGGCTTGTATTTAGCGTCGCAAATGCCCCATTTGCCCCATAGCCCAAGCTACCTTTTAGTTTGAGATTTAAAAAAAATATACAATAGTTTTATTAATTACATATTGTTTTTATTTATTTATTTATTTACATTCTGTATGCTTAAAGTTAAAACTAAAGCTACAGAGGGGGGTGGAGCAGCCATAGCTGCCTAGGCTTTAGGCTGTTTTTATTTATATTTGCATTATTTTCTCCCTTTCCTCTAGTTTTTCGTCTAGAACATGGCTAAACATACTCAAATTAATAAAATAAAATATAAAATTAAATAAAAATGTAAACATAAATATAAGTTAAAAGATAAATATTTTTTTCTGTTTTATTTTTAATTTGTGTTATATAGATGTCTTTTTTAAATAAAAGAGTAATTTTTCCAATTTTCCATTTCCAAAATGTTTTTTAAACGAGAATTTTAATGGTGTGTTTCTTATTGAGCGGTTTTAACCGATTTCTGACCTGCTCAGTTGCCCCAGTCCCCATGATGGTCGCCCTGCCGGGTGAAAGCGAAAGTCCGGAGACGAAAGCTCTCTCCATAGCTCCTCTCTCCGGTACCGACGACTTTGCCAAAGACTTTTGGCTTCCCAGCAGTGCTGCCAGGATTCAAATTTAAATCATAAACTATTAGTTATTATCTAAATTCTTTATATTACGAATACGTACATATGTATATTGCAAAATTAACATTAAAATAGGATATTTGCAAGGATATGAGCTTGTTAACAATTTCATAAGTTTTTTTAATTGAAATTATGCTAGTTTTAACTAGAAATAACCTAAACTGGCAACACTGCCTGGCAAAGTCCTCCCGTGGTCCTGACGACTTTTCGCCTGGCACAGTCTTCCGCCGTGGTCCTGTCGAGTAATGTGCGCCGCTGAGGAACCACTGCTGCACGCCGCGCCTTGAGTTTCGTTTTACCTTTTTTTTCGCCACCCCCACCCCCCCAGGACACAGTCACACACACTCAAGACACCAGCAGCAGCACGGGCACGGGCACAAATACACGGGGGCGCACACACTTAACAATATCAACAAAATATATGTATTATTCCAAGGATGTCGACGGCCAGTATTTTTTAACGCGATTTTACACCACTGCGAACTACAGTTGAAATACAAATACGAAATATTTGCTAAACGTGTTTTTGATAAATTAAACAACAACAAAAAAAAAAAGAAAAACAAACCGACAACTAACAACAACAAAGCAGCCCAGTAAGCACAATAGATCTAACTGTTAATTGCAGTGCCTTCGATTGAAATCCCTTGCCAAAAAAAAGCAACAGCATCAACACGAAGCAACAACTAACGTACATATTTCGCCAAGTGAAACACGGTAGGTTATATTACGTATACGGCGTGGGGTACCGTGTGTGTATGTGTGTGTGTGCTGGTGTGATGTCGCACTAATTGGTATGCAACATTATTTTTGCCTTTGTCATGCCACGCATTTTTATGGTTAGTAATTATGGTGTCGCTTTTTTATATGCCTTTTGCGATGAGCTCCTCCTCTCAGTGTATGTGTGGCTGTGACGCGGACCTTAAGTGTGTGTGTGTGTGTGTGTCCGCCCATTTTCCCGCCCACGCTTTCTTCGCATTTCCTTCAGAGAAGGCGAGAGCGAGCCAGAAACTAATTAGCGAGAGTCCTGCCCCAAAAAATCCACTCCTCAAAATGAGCTTCGACCAAAGTCCAAGTGGGGGGGTGGGGAGTAGCATAAAAAAATGCAATAAATACCACGTATAATTATTTTTCATCGTGAAGATACAAAGACTTGTTTGCTTGCCATTGTAGCCGTCACGAATGAGCCATGGCCACCGCACTCGACCTCTAACCTCCCGTCACCCCATAGTGCGCGTATAAAAGCTGCCGAAATCAATAAAAACAGACAAAAAGCAAACGGGCAAGCTGAAGCTGAAGCTGAAGCTGAAACTGAAGCCGAAGGCTGAAGTCAAAGAAAATGGGGAGCAAAGCAGACAGAGCAGAAGCAGATGGTTGTGTATCCTGTGTTTTGGCCAGGAGAGGACACCCGCCCGGCTGCGTGTATCCGTATATTGGACTGTGTGTGCCACATTAACTCACCTGTGGCTGGCACTTTTCATATTAGCAGTACAGCAAGGCGGCAACAACAATAGAAAATCCTGTCATCATCATTTCCTCTCTCTCTGTCTCCTGCGTACACCTGCTTGGCCATTGCTCGCTACTGCGCGAATAATGAAGGAAAGAAAAAACACCTTTTCGGCCTGGTTTTGTCACCTCTTGTGCTTGTTGCTGAAGCTTCATCGACTTAAATTAATACATACAAACATTTTATTAAAAAAAAAGAAAACTCCTGTCAATAAACACTGATTTTCTGATATACAGATTGGCATCGTTAGCGAAATTGTGAAGGAAAGCAATTGATTAAGGGAGGAAGGAGGTTATATTTACTTTTATTTTGTATATTCAAAGAGGCGATTTAATTCCGTAAATCTGTTTGACTGCCTTATCAACTATTCACAATTTTATATATTTTATATCAAAATTTATAGAATACAATTTCTTTAATTAATACAAATTTACTTGGTTTTCGAAAATCCCTAAAACATAACCCAAATTTGCTACCTTATACATATCATTGCATAGTTTTATACAAATTTTAAAAGATTTCAAAACAAACATTCTTTTAAATATATATTAAATTAATTTAATTTAAAAATTAAATATTTAAAATCAAAGAAAATATAGAAAAGATTACAAATTTTAAAAAAAAAAATAAAAAACAGGCTTTTAAATGGTTTCGAATCTACAGAGATTTCTGATAAACCTTTTTAAAAACGCTGATTATATTTTTGTATATAAACTCAGATTGGTAACGCAACAGGTTATTGGTCTTAAAGACACGATAAAAACAAAGGCAAACAAATTACGAATATGTGGCAGGATAACGTAGATAACGTATCCATATGTATATAAACCCGTGAGAGTTTGGGACAAGGTAAAAGGAATCGCTTTTAATGCATGCTAAATTAGGACTAGGCGCCAAAGTGACGAGAGCAACATGTGCACTCACACACTCGCATTAGCATGTATAAATACATGTGTGTGGCACACACCGTCAGCCACGATTAAATTAACGCAAATTAAGCAGATTAAGCAAACGTCAGTCACATCATCAGCCGCAAACAATGGGGCTGGGAAAAAACCACAGCAAAAGGCAAAAGCGTTGACATCGCGCAGACACTGCGCAGGAAAAGCGTTCGTCGTTTGGTGGGAGGGGGGGAGGCTGCAGCCCCTTTGCTCCCTTTTGTCATGTCCCTTTTGTCTCCTCAGACCACCCTCCGCCGCCAAAGCTGTCCACTCGCAAACAAATCTGATACACAGCAGCACAAAGGTCCTCTCTGCCTCCTTTCAGCCCAACAGGACCACCCACAAAGGATACCAGACCCACGCACACACAAGGCGCGCTGTCTGCCATTGCCTTTTATTCATAGATGCAGCCACATAAGCGACCATGTCGAGTTTTCGCCAAGGTGACTCACTCTCAAGTGGTAGCTCATTCTGCATAGCAATCTTATTGGTTTACACGAGAACGAAGCAGGGACAAAAATATATGTTAAGTTTTGGGTCCATCTGTTTGTTAAAAAGGCTACAAAAAGCACTGAAATTGTGGAATTATATTCCTTTTAGGGATATCCTTACTGGCAGTAATCTATTCTATACACAATATTATTTATACAGAGTGTACAGCATTTAGTGCATAACTATCCTTGTTTATAATAAAATAGATTGAATTATTAGCTAACTTAGGGCACTTAAATATTGAAGGTATTAAAATGGCAGACACACTTTTAATGAATTAAATCATTAATTTTTTGTTTAAATAAATAAGAAAAGATTTTTGAGCTTCTTATGAAAAGCTTTTCTTTTAATATTTTGAAAGATTACTGGTATTTGCATTCATTCGACTCTTCTAGCAGAATAACTATTTCGAAATTATCTGATAAACATTTCGACCAAGTTAAACATTTTCAATCCAAGATCATAGATCTACAAACCAGGCTAAATAAACTCACCTGAATATTCCAATTAAAAAAAGGTATATAAACTTTGTGAAATTCCTTTCTTCTGGTACTGAAATTCACATCTAATTTTTCACCTAACTTGATGATAGCTTTCTTCCCTTCAAACTCTTACTTAATTGTTTAACTTTATTTTAAAACCATATCTATATTTCCCCTAATTACCATTCCCATCGAAGTTACAGCCAATATTTGTTTGGCTCCCTTTTTGAAGTGAAGTAGGGCTGCCACAACAACAAAAGGATACGCTCAATCCTTCAACGAAACGAACCTTGTGGTTATTTGTCAAGGACGCAAAGTGCAAGGTTGCAGTGCCATTTATTCGGGCCCGCACAGATGAATGGGAGGGGGGAAATGATGGTCAGGACGGAATTCGAGGGCAGAGGACAGAGGACAGAGGGCGTAGGGCGTGGGGCGGAAGGCGGAAGGAAGAGCAGCACTAATCTCTGAGTGCGCCTTGTTCGCATTCGTTGGTACTCTCGTTGCATAAGTGTCAGTGTCAGCGTCCGTGGCCCAAGCGGTGTGCTGGCTTACGTGGGCGTGGGGCATTTGTGTGTGTGTGTGTGTGTGTGTAGGTGGATGGTTGTCCTTGCTGGGAGACAAAAAAGACTGATGATGATTGCATTTTGTTGCTTTGCTACTTTTTTGTGTCATGCACCACATGGCAGCAGCACCTTTAGTATGAAATGAGGCGGACATACAATCGCATCGCCATCGAAGATCGCACAAATCGCATACGGACCAGGACCAGGCTACGGTTGCAGGCAGGTGAAGCATCGGAAACGGAGACGGACACGGGATCGGAAGCATGAATAGCAACAATCTGCAGCAGTGGTGGGAGAACTATTACCGGCGTCGCCATCACCTGGAGACCAGCCAGGAGCTTGACTCTGCAGAGCTTCCCTATTCCCTGTTCGAGCATGCCAATCTGCCAACGGACAACTCTGGTCCCACGCACGACTATGACTATGGGAACTTCAGTCTGGAGGATCCGTATGATGCCGGGGACTCGGAGCATGCCATCTCCTCCCTGACCCTGCTCCTGCTGGCGGTCAGCTACGGCCTAGTTGTCTTTGGCGGAGTGGTCGGCAACTCTACGTTAGTGCTGACCCTCTGCTCGGCCTCGTCGGTGCGTCTGCGCAATCCCCTGCTGCTGGCTGTCTGCATTGCCGACCTCCTGGTCACCGGCATCTCAGCCCCGGTCACGCTCCTCAATCTAGCAATGAACCGACGCACCCAATCCCTGCCGCTGGTGCTCTGCAAGGTCATACATTATATACAGGTGTGTATATAAACTGAAGAGATGGAACATCCTTAAAAATTATCCATCACCCCATCAGGTCATGCCCGTGGCAGCAAGCACCATCTCGTTCTTCATGCTCTCCTTGGACCGATATGCCACGGTGAAGCACCCTCGCCTGGCGCAGCTACGTCAGCGTCGCTACCTGCACGTCTCGTTGGCTCTGCTCTCCTGGCTGACCTCGGCTGCCATCAGCACGCCCTTCCTGTTCGCCTACAAGATCATTGCCAAGTCGGTGGTGGTCCCAGGAGGTGCTGGCAGGGGTGGAAACACCACGCCGAATCCGGTTAGCATCAGTTGCACCTCAGACCTGGGAGCCAATGCGATGTTCATGTCCTTCATCATCACCCACACCATTGCCGTGTTCGTGCTGCCGGGCGTGGGCGTGCTGCTTAATCATTACGGAGTGCGGCGCAAGCTCTGTGCTTTGTCGCTGACAGCTCGTGCTGCCCATGGAGAGCTGCCATTACCAATTCCCATCTTAAGGCGACAGACGCACATGGTGATCGTGACCGGTTGCCCCAATGCCCAGCAGGCGGCCTGTGGTGGTGCCACCACGGCGGATGACAACTCGAATGGAAATGGAAATGGCACGGGAACTGGAAATGTCAGTCCGGGTGACATACAGCTGCATAACCTGCAGCCACGTCAGAATGGTTCCCTGGGATCGGCGCTCGAACCGGGCTCCTATCGCTCCAGCAATCCCATATCGCCCAGGTGAGTAGAGTTTATACAGCAAAGCATCCTAGAAATTAAATGGATTTCAAACCATCAGGGCCATGAGGGAGATACGAGCCCACTCGCAACGGCAGCGCATCCACCGAGCGGGACGTGGACCGGCCACTCCTGGAATCCCCCTGCCGCAGACCTCCACCCTGCGCTCGCGCCGTCATCTGGCCAACATGCTCATTGCCTCCGCCGTGATCTTCATCGTCTGCTGGGCGCCGCATGTTTTCTGCATCTTTTACAAGAACTTGGGCTACAAGCAGCACTGCTCCAAGGCCTCTGTCTACTTCAGCCTGCTCCTGGGTGAGTCTAAATCTTCAGGGATACTGCAGCAGAAGCTTGAATCATTTTCTTTTTTTTTTATAATGCAGGCTACTTCTATTCGGCCATCAGTCCGGTGATTTACTGGGCGCTCAACCACAACTCGCTTCGACAATCGCCCTGCGCGCCCATCATCCGCCTGCGGTCCATGCAGAATTTCCTGAGATCGCGCTTCCGGACGCACACAGCACCGCCAGCACCCTCTTCCACCAATGAGGCGGCCCTGGGGGCTTTCAACCCCAAGTTAATTAAGCTGACACCGAAACAGTATAGAGCTCAGGCCTCTTCGCATTATCTCTACTAGTGTGATACTAAGCTATACTTGATATACACAAACTATATATATACATACACATATATATATAATATATATATATTTTTTACCTATGCCTCCCACTCCCGAACGCTCTGGTTCCGAACTATCCAAACTATCCAAGCCCAACATAAGGACACTATCTAGATGTTTTAAAGGTTAGATAGTACCTACCTACCTACCTACATAACATACTAAACATACATAGTGCAGAATACATAATATACAATACATAGAGCGTGCATAGATACATAGATGTGTTAACGACTTTCTACCCTACGAAAACCCACTATACATAGCCGAGTTAGTTGACGCTTATTTACACTACGATGTTGTGCGCCTGAAGCTATGCAATATTAACACAACGGAAACCTGTCGCAACTCTTGCCTAAAACCTAAAACCTAAAACCACGAGCAGAAAATGGTCAAAATAGAAAACTGAACTTTTAAAAAAAAACTCTTCTAGTGACTTGTTTAAAAATGTTGTTTAGTATTTTAAGCAGAAATATTGTACTATGTTCCTTCTCATAGAAAAGCAATAAGTGAACGCTTTAAGCCAAGTTAAACAAAAACATAACGAATCAAACTAAACTAAACGAAAGCCTAAAACCTTTAAACGATGTAAACCTAAACTCTAATTAACTACAAGTACATACATACATATGTACATAAAACAAGTAAAATATTAACTAAACAAAAAAAAAATTAATATAAATGTGTGCATAAAAGAAAGTGTTATAAAATAGTCTTATATACCTATTTCTACGACAAAATTCTTTATATTGCTAAAAACAGACAAAATGTTTAATATTGTTCAGAAAGTCTGAACGCCATAGTGCAATTCAATTCTGCAGAAGAAAGCAGAGACCCACGGAGACTTGCGTGTTTCAGATGCGTGAACAACGACGACCCACACGATCAGGCACAAGATCGGGTTTCATTTTCCACCTTCACCGTATACCCAAACACTTATATTTTCTATACTTTTATATACTATACTATACTATACTATACTATACTATATATATGTATGCTCCCCCGCGGGCCACTATCTGTTTACAGCTATTGAAGATTTGGTTATTTTCTAAAATTTATATTCAGAATACTTTCTTTAAAGCCATCTGAAGCAGCAGTTGTTATCGCCTTTAAATTAGTAGCTATACAACTTTAAGCTAACTTTAAAAATAGTCATCGTTTTGTACTTTAACTTATCTGCATTGAAACAAGAGAGAAACTTTAAAATCTATAAATACATGCTACATACTAACAAGTTCTTTGTTTTATTTCCTTAAACCTAAACTTGGTGGGTTGCCAAGATTGCTCGGAAACTATAATTTCTAATCCTTAATCAAAGATTTTTTAAAATAATTAATTAATATTAATTTAAGTAATTAAGTCAAAGTTTAAAGGTAAGAGAAAGCGCTGACAATCTCTTCGTTTTCAGTAAAAACTTTTTTCTAAAAGAGGATCCTGAAGATCTTTTGGTTTAGTTATAAAAAAGATCATTTTAGAAATAACAAAATAATTTTATAGTTCCTAATAAGTGTTCAAATGCTTTACAAAATATTTAAAATTAGTTATTGAAGCCTGTAGGCTAGTGTAGTCTCCAGATTATTAGATATGAATTATAATTGCTGTATCAAGGCGGCATTCTGGCTGGGGTATTCCACAGCCGCTCATAATGGCAAGGAATTGAAACTTTTGTGCATTAATTATTCATAAGATGATGATCATAAAGCCGTTATTTAAATGACTAAACACATTCCAGGTGTTGCATAATATTTGCATGAGCAAGTAGCAGCCGCCTAGAACGATGTTCTTAACTCCCATAGTCAGTAGCAGCCAGTCAGTCTTTAATTGATCGTATTAGCAAACGGTTTACATCTCAAAATGGATTTCAGAACTACTTGTTTGATTTTCTTCTCGGTTTTCCTGTTTCTGAGTCTGCAAAGCTGCAATGGCAGGGAGTAAGTTCGATATTAAAAGCTAAAAAAGATTCTCTCTATATAAATTGTAACTCTAGATATCAGTTTATACCTGCCCGCTGTGTGGAACAACCTGGAGTGGATCGTCAAATTGGCGGTCCTTTGAGTTTATGCACCTTTCCGCCGTCCTACCAATCGCCTAGTGATGAGGATATTCAGGCCGTAATTAAGCATATAAAAAGCTTAAAATTGAATTGAGGAACGCAGGGAATATTGGAGAACTTTACACTTTATATACGCATCAAAGCAGCAATCAATAAAATTAACTATTACATTTGTATTATCAATTAATTGCTAACGCGCTTCGCCTGCCCCGCATACTGTTGCATACGTTTCTCGATTTCAGGTCGGAAGTGACGGATAAGACCCTGCACTGGCCAGGCGGCACCGTCACCCAGTGCACAGATGGTGTGTCCCTCGATTTGTTTCGAGATCTCCCACAGCATATCGATCTCAGCGGGTTGCGCGTCTCCCTTGACAAAGCTAAAGCAAAGAAATTATTATTTGTTTCTGCATAACTTACACAATCTCTGATCTTTACCGCGTCATAATCTTGTTCATCCAGCCAATTCCCTCGCGGCAGGGCGTGCACTGTCCGCAACTCTCGTGCTTGTAGAACGAAATTAGCCTGGCAATGGCCTTAATTACATCCGTCGACTTGTCCATCACAATAATGGCGGCTGTGCCAAGCGAGGTCTGGGCGGCGATCAAGCCATCGAAATCCATAATCACATCGTCGCAGACATTTTTCGGTATAATGGGTGTGGAGGAGCCACCGGGAATGACGCCCAGCAGATTGTCCCAGCCACCAGTAACACCACCGCAGTGGCGTTCGATCAGCTCCTTCAACGGTATGGACATTTCCTCCTCAACGGTGCAGGGCCTATTGACATGGCCCGAAATGTTGAAGAGCTTAGTGCCCGAGTTACGGGTACGGCCAAAGCTAGCGAACCAGGGACCACCGCGACGACAGATGCTTGGAGCCACTGCCACTGTCTCCACATTAGTGACAGTGGTGGGGCAACCGAAAACACCAACATCAGCGGGGAATGGCGGCTTCAAGCGCGGCTTTCCCTGCTTGCCTTCCAGCGACTCGATCAGGGCCGTCTCTTCGCCACAAATGTAGGCGCCAGCGCCACGATGCATAAACACATCGAAGTCGTATCCTGTTCCGCAAGCATTCTTGCCAATCAAACCGGCCTGGTAGGCCTCAGCGATGGCCAGCTGCATGTTGGACGCCTCGTTGTAGAACTCGCCTCGAATGTAGATGTAGGCGGCCTGTGCGCCCATGGCACGGCCGGCGATCAGACAGCCCTCCACCAGCTTGTGTGGGTCGTGGCGCATGATCTCGCGATCCTTGCAGGTACCAGGCTCGCCTAGCGAGAGAAAGAAATAAATTAATAAATGTTTAAAAAGAGCATTGCTTCTTGCTTACCCTCATCGGCGTTCACAACCAAGTACTTGGGGCGACCATCGCCGGGCTTGTTCATGAAGGACCACTTCATGCCACTGGGAAAGCCAGCGCCTCCTCGGCCACGCAAGCCAGATGTCTTGATCTCATTGATGATCCAGTCGGGTCCCTTAAGCACAATCTCCTTGGTCTTGTACCAATCGCCGCGCTTCAGGGCGCCCTTCAGCCGCCAGTCGTGACGTCCATAAAGATTGGTGAAGATTCTATCTTCATCGGCCAGAGGACCGAACTTGGTCTTGGTCTGTGGTGGTGGTGTGCCTGGTGGCGGGGCCTGGGTGCTCTGGAGCCGCTGCAGCTGCAGACAGCTGGCCGGCAAAGCCGCAACTGCAATCCACAAATAAGGCAGGTAAATCAATAAAATGCGCAGAACACTCTGCTATATCTTTGTTTTGCTTTGCGCAAAAATTACATAATTTGGTTGCAAGCTAACCGACTGTTTCAGCGAGTTGCAAGTAATTCTATGAATAGCCACAGCCCTAGAGTACAAGCTAAGGTCACGGCTAAACTTCTAATTATTGATAGTGATTGATTCAATTACCAAATTGCGGTTTAGTTAACAAATTAAATCGCACAAGTGCAGACATTTTCCGAACGACTGACAGCTGAATGTGACGTTTGCGGTTGCCAGATCGTTGTGGTATTATGGAGCTCATAATTAATAGGGATAGTCGTGTGGTCTTAGATTTAAAAATATTATTTTCCGTAAATTTCAAATTGAAAAATTAATCATAAATTTAGATATATTAAAAAATAAAAAATATTGTTTAAATAATAATTAGTTTAAATTTAATAAGGAATATAACCGAAAACAATGAAAGGCACGAACAGGAGGCGGTGCTACCAGACTGTCAAAACAGTCAAAACAGCTGACAGCAGTTAAATCTCACTACATTCATGATATCTTGTTTATATAGTAAAAATGGCCCAAAAGTCGAGCAATGCTACAAATAATGGTACAACAACCGAAATAGTAGATGAGACGGATGCAAGTGGTTCCACCCCTACTCTGCAGCTACGCCTGGCCCAGCCGCGAGATGAACGCCGGGTGGTCTTTCACGAGGGAATCATTGACAACGAACATCTGAATCGGAAGAAGTCCAAATGTAATCTTTGTTTGCCCATCTGATTAAAGGCGTTGGCTGATGTCTATATGTACATATATTCTAGGTTGCTGCATCTACAAAAAACCCTTGGCCTTCGGTGAGAGTTCCTCGGAGGATGACGAAGATTGCGAGCATTGTTTCGGTCATCCTGAGAAGCGAAAGAAAAATCGTAAACCCAATCACAATCATGACCACGACCATGGAGACGGCCCCGACTCTTGCCCGAATTCCAGACTACCCGAAGAGCCATCTACATCTTCCCAGGCTGTGCTGTCTGGGGATCCCGGGCCGCCACCAGCAGAGCCAGTTGAAGAGCCGGCAAAACCAACTGGGGATTCGTAAGGCGAACACCATTTAATAAAAACCTTTAACAACACGAAACGAACTAGCAAAGTGCATTCAAATCTGTACACAATAAAGCAATTGGATACGGCAGGCACGGGATTTGATTTCGACGACATTCATCATTAGTTCTTAGGCTTAAGTTCGAAGGACTCGCTGACATTTATAGGGATGTTGTACTCCCTAGCCTTGGACCGTGATCGCCAGACCTATACAAGAATTTCATTGGTTAATAAAATAACTTCGCCGATAACAATACTTCGTTGTTTACCTTAATTGTGTAGTCATCGCTGGTGGTCACCAGCATTTCAGAGTCGCGCGGATTAAAGGCCACGCTATTTACCACATCCGAATGCTTAAACTTAGCCAAACTAATACCGTAGTATCGATCCCACAGGTAGGCATGCTGATCCTCGGCGCCACTGGCCACATATTCCTCGCAAACATCGAGGAATATAAAGAAGCACTCTGTGCTGGGCGTGTAGGCCTTGTGGGCTCGTAACATGTTTCCAACCCTTTTGAGGGTCATCAAATCAATGACATGAATGTCGATCTCTTGAGCGATTGGAGGCGGCTCCAGGGGATTAGTGATGACATAGTTCTTGGGCCAGGGACGCGTGTTTACGTACAAGTATCGATGATCCGGACTGAGTGCCATGCCGATGATGTGGCCATGCAGATCAATCACTTTGTCCACCTGATCGAAGCGATCTTTGACAGACTCATAGTCCCACCAGTCCGGGTCATTGCGCGGTTCCTGCTGCTGCTGTTGTTCGGCAGCCCGCTTAGCAGCTATTCTCTCCTTGAGCGTGGGACCGGGATCAAGCTTTTTTGGGAAATACACATTCCCGATGCGCTTAAAACCGATCTGATGCGGTGTGAAGGTCTTTGAGCCCGTGGAAAAGATGAGATATTTGGGTATGCTGTTCTCCATTTCGTCATATTCCTCGTGTAAGTCCATTGACTCGTACTCCTCCTCCTCGTCCTCATCTTCGTTCGGACCATTGACGGAGGCGACGGCTTTTCTGTATTCCTCGAGATAGTGAATGGTAGCATCACCGGGACGCGTTCTAGAACGACGCTCGCTGATGTCTGGCAAGTAGTTCCCTTCCGGAGTGGCGCTTCTTGTTCTTCGGAGACTAGCTGCATGGGACAAAGGATTCCCACTGGACTCCGGATCGTTTCTGGGCGGTGACTGCATCGTTGCACTGCGAGTTTCGTCGTCGTCGGCACTCCTGACTAACAACGGATCGTTGCTTTCATCTAGCCATGGACATCTAGCCACCATTATAGCCCGCACCGAGCTGGCATTTCGATTATAGAATTTATATAGTTGACTCATGATCGGCACGTGCTCAGAGTCGATCTCCTGATTGGCCTTGTTGAGCCACAGAACCGACGTGCTAACCAAATGCGCCAGCCAGTGCAAGTCACCTGAGATCAGATATTGGTCGCTGAACCAGGTGCCAAATATATCGTAAGGTCGATTGACAACCCGGCAGCGGAGATGCGACTCGGTGGCTCCTAGATAGAAGACGGCTATCTCACCGGAAGTCGACTGTGGCGATCCAAAGTGGACGCCGGATACCAGAAGCAAGGTGTCGCTCTGGTTAAACTGTGAGTATTGTGAGTACTTCCAACTGAACTGCTTCATGTTGTGCGCATACTTTTCCGTACACGGATGCTGCGAATTCCAGATCTAAAAGATGGCAAAAGCTATTTAATGTCTGCTCTTCTTGAATATGTGGAAGTCACTCACTATCACATAGCCATCCTTGGAGCAGGTGGCGAACATTTCGCCATTGTGGGCGAAGCTGACATGCAGCACCTGGTGCGTGTGGCCGTGGTGGTTATCCGCCGTCGATTCCAGTCTCTGAGCCTGGACAAAGGGGATGTGCGTGGATAGACGACAAAACTCCGACCGCCAGCTCTCGGCGCCCGGCTTCAGGGGCACACTGGGCGAGGCTCTGAAGTGCTCCTGGAATTTCTGACGCCACAGAAGGTCATCGTTGGCAATGCTGTTCCACCGCCGGCAGCAGAGGCTCGCCTGGAGCAGTTCGGGCACGCTCAGCTGCTCAAAGATCATGAGGAGCGCAGGCTCTGGCAAGGCCCACCATCCGAACGGATCACCGTCGCTGTTCGCCTCCCCCGAATTGTCATCATTTTTATCGTTTACCAGTCGAGCCTTCTTAAGGGTCACTTCCATTGGATTTTCGACTTGACGCCCGCTCTGCAAAGTCTTTGCTTTATTTATCAGCTGGCGTTACTTTTCGAATGAGTCTATGGTGTAACAACCAGTTTCTCCGTATTAGTTTTTGTTTCTTCGAATCTAATATAACTTTCTCCTTTATTGTTATTGTTTTTCTTTTCTGGTTTTTTGTTTTTGCAAAATCAGCTGTGCCAGCGTTTTGACGACCAGAGTTGTCTTCCACCGAAACGTTAAGTAAGTGAGGCAACTCTGTCATTTGTGGCCATGAAAGGAAAACAAACTATTGAACAATTTACCATAATCTGCAAATAAGGCACTGGAATTGGCTTTTTGGGAAACATAAACAACAGCGGATAAACATAGTGACATTGATTGACCTTGGTGGCACTTGATAAAACAGCTGTTTCATATAAATCAACAGGTGTTGACTACTACTAACAAATTTTAATAATATTTATTTAGACACAAAAAATATCACTCAAAAAATAGAAAATGCCGGGAGGTATGCGCTCCTTTAACAAAAGACAGTAAGTTCATTCATATTACAAAGATCTAAACTTTTAGCCATGATCCCACAGCATTTGGCAGCAGCTGGTGCGTCACTGCAGCCGCCAGCCCGAATCCTACCAAAATACTGTGGTACTTGCGTCTGCCGTGCGGACTCCCAGTGGTCCCTTTCGGCAAGAGGAGCAACAGCTAGCTGGGATAATAATTGACGAACTGGCCAAGCGAACAACTGTGCCGCGTAAGGAGTTTACCAAGCTGATCTTCTGCTCGTCGTCCAAAAGGCCGGTACCTGAGTGCAAGGAGCATCTGTCCAATGTGGCCAAGGATTTGGGCTTTAAGTGCGAGACGCTCGCCTTGCAAGACGACATTTGCTCCATTAGTGGTCTCCAGATGACACTGAACTGCCTTCAACTCGGAGACGACCAGGTGATCATCACTGGGGATACCCGGCGACAGGTGGTGCAGCCAGAGCACGGAGTCCTGGCAAATGAACTGATGGCCGTGCAACAGCCTCGAATTCCCAAACGATTGGCAGGGAATAACGAAACTCCGTTAGAGCCGGCGCCCATCCTAGGAGCTGCCGCCCTCGTCTGGACCACGCAAGAGGCGGCACAACGTCTGCAATTGCAACCACTGGCCTTGCTGAGAGAGTTTTCGGTGGAAAAAGATCACAATCAGGCAATTTTCCGGTTGAATGGAAACAATCCAATCACACCCAGCGAGATTTACACCTGGAATGTGGCCACGGGAACCGAAAAAGGAATATCAGAGAGTATACTTCGTGAGCTGCACCCCAAGCGCCTGTGCATGCATGACTTTAAGCAGGTCACTGCCAGTCATTTACTAACGCATATGGTCCACTCACTACCCACCGGCAGACTGGGATGTGCGTTAATGGACGGGCCTGAAGGTGCCATGGTCATGATTCTCGAAAAGCTGTATGTTTTATTGTAACCTTTCTTGTCCTCTTCTTTTACTTAATTTTATGTTCTTCAGAGCACCCACCTTAGCCCAGGTTGACGGCCGGCCTTTGCTCACACTGTACACGCGCGATCCCTGTCCCCTGTGCGATGAGCTAATCCAGCAGCTGGAGCAAGAATTCGCCGGTCAGTATCGGCTGGAAAAAGTTTATATCGACCGCAAGGAGAACGTTCGTTTCCTGCGGCTCTTTCGGCATGACATTCCGGTTTTGTTTCTAAACGGACAGTTCCTCTGCATGCACAAGCTGAACGAGGAAGCCTTAAGGGAGCGCCTGGATATCCTGCGGGCCAAATCTTGTTAAGAAAATCTAGGGAATTGTTATCTATATCTTACATTAAATACAAAATTTTTAATGCATTAATATTATTATTGAAACATTTTGTAAATTATTTTATTATACTATCTATTTTCATCTGTTATCTTTAGGTTTCTTTATAAATAAAAATTTAAAAAATAACAGCTTTTTGAATGTTTTTTTGGCCAGTAGTTTAAAAATCGTTTTACCGATTATTCATCGCTCCGCGAAAAATGACAAAGTGCGAACACTGTCAATGGTTGTGCGATAAATTTCATGTATCGATGCTATCGTTATGAGTCGGCTCCTCATCACATTGAAGTAAAAAAAACAGTGCAGGTGTTAACATTTTTCATAAATTCTTACTGAATATATTAAACAAAGCCCCGTTTATCTGTTAAGAAACAATTATTAAACAAAATGGCACAAATGGACATGGAACTGAAGAAGGTAAGCTGAGTGGATAGCCGGTGTCCAGTGTCGCTGTCGGTGTGCAGCGCGTGCTTGCCTCGCCTTACTTTGCCAAAGGGTATTTCTCATGGCCATCTGTTTTTCCTTTTTTCATGACCAGGCCTTCACCGAGATGCAGATCAACAAACTGGAGACCACAAAGAAGATCAACATGATAGACATGAAGTGCGACATGGTTAAAACCGGCAAACACAAGTACCAGCTAACGGAAAAGGGCACCAGCAGTCTGTCCGATGATACGAGGTGAGTCCCAGCTCAAAACCTTATAATTGATTCCATATTCACGTTGTATTTCTTTTGCAACAGGGTATATCAATCCGTGGGACGCATGTTCCTGCTGACCGATGTACAGAACATGCGAGAGGATCTAAAAGCCAAGCAAGACAAGTGCGACAAGGCAATCGAACTGCTTGAGAAGAAAAAGAGTTTTCTGCAAAAGTCCCTCAAGGATCAGGAGGATGGTCTGCGGGAGCTGGTCCAGCAGCGCAAAGAGGCCGATGTCGTTGCGAAATAAAGGATTCCATCCTGGCATTTAACCCACTCCTCACCACAAACCATAAAATGCAATGTGCTTATTTATTTTCAATATATTGGTCCAAATTGAAGTTGGCATAACTAACAAACTCGTTGCCCAGATTGCGTTCGTGCTCCGGCCGGAAGTTGCACTTGTGCACTGGTAAGCAGGTAATTAACCATTGCTCCACTACCTCGCCGGAGCAGAAGATCAACTTGGATTCTGTGGGATCGCACTGCAGCTTGGTGATTATCTGGGACATTTTGGTAATGCATTCCTGGGACAAAAAGGGCGGGTCGGCCACTATGAGGTCGTACTGCTTGTGGTGTTCCTTGAGATAGTTCGGATTATTATCTATGCAGTTAAAGTCGTAATACACGAAGTCAGTGCCGTAAGCGCCAAACCTCTGATCGAACTCGAAGATGTTGACTAAAGAAAGAAGTTGATTGCAGGCGATTGATCAACGCTTTAGATATAAGGCTTTTAGTTGTTAATATAAATTACCTTGTTCATGGATATCTTTGATGTCCTTGTAAAGGGAAGGGCAGGAAAGGAGAGCTATGCGAAAGTTCTCGCTCGAATCAGGATCTCGTTCCTCCAGAAGCTTTTTCACAACGTCCCGGAGGGAATGCTTAGTTTGCGTGCTGTACCAAAACTGGCTGAGTTGCTGCAATAGTCGCTAATCAGTATTAGGCTTTAGAATATCAATAGTTTTATTCTTGCCCAATCTTCCTCGAAATGTGCATCTTTGCCGGTCTTGTTGACAATCTGATCCTTTTCCTCAGCCTCGCGGCTCGAACGCTCCGCTAGGAATTCGTTAAGAATGGCCAATGTGTCGGCAGGCAAAGCGATTTCGTCGTCCATTTTATTTTATAACGTTTATGTGTTTAAATAAAATTAAGCTAAAATGTGCGTCGTGATTTAGGGATGAAAATGGTTTGATATCTATATATCGATAGCCGTTTTCACAAAAGTTGAGTCTTTAATATGCAACGCAATTTTAACTAATAAATAATAGCTGAGAAAAATATGAACATACTATTTAGGATCTGAAAGCTCAATTCTGGGGTTTAACATTAAATAATTTTAAAAATTGATGGAACTACCCTCAATGAACGATCGAATTCGACGGTGAACATTTACTTTTTTATCGAGCCAGTTCAGTCTATCGAAAGAAGTACCCTCTGCATTGTACGCACGAAGAAGTTGATTTACGTGTAGCAGTTTTATTAATTAATTAACAATCAAATATCAAGGGAGCCACACACGGGACTGTCCAAGTCATAAAGGTAAGTTCAACATCTTCGACTTAACAAAACTGAATACAAATACAGCCATCTGCAAGAACTGAGCTGAGTGAAACGCACGTTTGGCATACGAGAAGAGGTGGAGAAATATCTTACCTGGGCCAGCTCATTCCCATCCGTCGTAGTGCCAGATCTCAGATAAAAATGTGCTAAGGACAGCGAGCAGCGACAAGTTTGCCCAATTTGAGTAAAGCGTACTGACCAGATATGCGGGTAACCGTAACCCCATTCCCTCACATTGTAAAGCAGGAGCAACAATTTCGAGAAGCTCGTAGTTAACTTTACCCATCAACGAAGGGCCTCTGCACTTTGAGCGCGCTCCCCCATTTTGCTGTGTCACCGCGACCTGGGATTATTATTTAAAGTTCAGTCATTTTGCTGCTAGTGGCTGGCGTGCCCTCGCCTCCATACCCATGCGTTTCACCTGATGCTGCTGCTGTGTATGTCTGACGTGTTCTTATTTACCGGCCATGTGACGTCACGCATAGAATATCATCACATATCAGTACATTTTCATAAGACTAAATTGTCTTCTGAGAGCAAATATCCAGTCCGTCAGGTGTAACTAACTTAGCTAGCGCTGACCTAGTTCTGTGTCGGAGGACCCCCGGACATGCATATTCAAATCGATATACTCCACCCCATGGTTCTGCATTTTAAATGACAGCTAATGACCCCGAGCTTATCACTCAATAATGTCCAGATACACATACACTATAGTGACCGCTGCGCCGTCGCTGTGTGTGGTTTGCCCAACTCCAAACCCCTCCCCAGTCACACCTGCGGCTGCCACCTGTATGTGTTAGCTCTTCCAGCGAATAGACCGAAAATTTCGTAACACGCGCGCATTGTGGTTAGTTTATTAGTTAGCTCTTTTGCAAGTGCAGTGCTCGCATCGAACTCTTGGCGGTGCGCCATAAACTCGCTGGCACAGAAATAAGTATTATTGCGGAACAATCCTCCTGTTAAAGGTTCAACCAAAAACTTATGAGCAGTTAAGATCACTTACCTTTTGCCGTTTTCCCTTCTGTCATAACGATTTCTTTTTCTCTGGCATTGTATGCAAAGCTCTCCGCCTGTGTAATTGCGGCCAAAACATAATCTTGTACATTAAAACGCCTCGGCACACGCCTCCCGTCCCGTTGAGCGTGTGCGCGCCGCTTGCAACTTTCCATTTGACTGGTTTAACAGCTAAGACAGCTGGAGTTTCAATTTGGCCTAAACAGCGGACCCCTCAAAGGCCCTAAAAAAAGATATCTTTGAGTTATTTTATAGAACTTTAATTTTCCAGTTACTTTATAGAACTTCCTAGTTTCAGTGACCCTGCAGAACTTCCGAGTGCCACTCACTTTTTCAGAATTAAATTAAGCACAGAGAGCAGAAAAGGTGAAATATTTTAAGTGGGGCCAATAGCGAGCCCTCACACACAAGTTAGATAAGGTCGCGGTTACTTTGGGTTCGGCTTATCATTGCCCTCGCATTGGCTAGATAAGAGCAGAAATGTCTGATGCGATAAGAACAAAAAAGTAGCAAAGTAACTAATTTCGGAAACATTCTCCGTCATTATTCCTTCGCACTTATCCGAGTATATTTTCCTTTTTATTCTATGTGATCACACATTAATAATTCCTAACTCCATTTCAGAACTGACCCACAACAACTAAGCTACTAGACACAATCATGAGCACAGCAACCGACCAACAGCCACCGCGCTCTGAAAGCGCAGAGAACACCTCTGAGAGCTCCTCACAGCAACAGGAAGCCCCGCCGCAGCAGTCATCACAGACACAAAATGGACCGGCCAAGCTTTTGCAGCATTTCCAAACGAACCGCATTGACTCGGCACTGTGGGCCCTGCGTCTGCTGACCATCTTCTTTACCGTCAGTTATGTACTGCCTATCTTTACGTAAGTTTTTATATATTTCTGTTCCGTTGCAATTTGAATAAACATTGAATTTCTATTCACAGTTCACAACAGAGTTCGTTTAGCAAGGTTTTGCTGGCCAATGCGGCTATCTCAGCGCTACGCTTGCACCAGCGAGTGCCAGCGTTTTCGTTTAGCCGCGAATTTCTTGCCCGACTGTTTGCCGAAGACTCGTGTCATTATATGATGTACTCGCTGATCTTTTTCAATATCAGGCCATCACTGCTGGTGCTCATTCCAGTGCTGCTTTACTCTGTGCTGCATGCCTCCAGCTACTCCCTCAAGCTTCTCGATGTAAGTTTTCAATCAATTGTATTTTTAAGAATTTTCTTAATATTTGTATTTGTATCCCCAGCTGATTGGCCAGAACTCGTGGTGGGGAGCTCGCTTTATCATTTCAATTGTGGAGTTCCAGGCGGCCAACATCCTGAAAGCCACGGCATTCTGCGAAATCTTCATTATGCCCTATGCCATTGTGCTGACTTTTATGTGAGTGAATTTGAGAGATTTGTGAATTTTCAGATAATTATTTTTTTTATTTTATCTTATGACAATTTTAGGAGTCACGCTGGCCTAATGACCCCCATCATTTACTATCATTACCTGGTGATGCGCTACAGCTCGCGACGCAATCCCTATCCGCGCACCGCCTTCTCCGAGCTGCGCATCACCTTTGAGGCGCTGGCCGCCAGGTCGCCGCCAGCTGTGGGCAAGATAATTCGTGGAGGAATTGGATTTGTTAATCGCCTGGCGCCTCAGCCACAGCCGGCACCAGCGCAGCAGTAATAGAAGGATTAACACCAACAACAACAACCAATCAACAATGACATCTAAATAACTTGATTGGATATCCTTTTTATTTGTTAAGTCCTTTGCTGTATTAAGCAAAGGCAGTTTTCAGTTAGTTTTTTCCATAAAAAATGTTTTGGCATTTTAGTTTAAATTATAACTATTGTAATTACTGTAATTCCTGAGTATCTTTATTTCTTTTTGCCTCATACACCCACACACATTATATATTTGTCGCACACCAAGTGTGTTTTGAAGGATCAAAGTGTCGCGTATTATTATCATTAATCTCAAACAAAATTATTTAACTTAACTTATATGTTAATTAAACTGATCACATATATGAACGAAGGAGCTGATAATGGTAATGATGATTTACGTATATTTTTTATGAATGTGTAAATGTTACTAAGGAAACAAAGAGACAGTAAACTTAATAAATGAAATCGTACAAGAAGTAGCAAAGGTATTTTATTTTTAACTAAAAAGGGAGGTGAAAAAAGCGATGGGATATATATGTTTTCTTTAAAATCATGTTCTTTACAGGAAAATTGACACATTGTATGTATTAATATATGTATGTACATACTTTTCTGTTTGCACTGCTAAAGCTTGATATAGGATTTCAACGGGTAATAGAAACAGTTATAGTTTTTATTCATCATTCTTTTTTGTCTACTGTTAATAATTAAATTAGAAAATAATACAACATCAATTGTATGGTTGATGATATATGTATAGTTCTTATACTTATAGTACATTAATGTACTGTAATTATTTGACAATACAAAACAATACAAAACAACCATGTTTTTTCCTGTAATTTTTCAAGAACTTTATATGGTAAAATTATTATAAAATAATTTATATTTATTTACAAGCTAACCAAGTAAACCAGGCAAAATATAAAATATTAAAATATCTTAGAACTTTATCTCAATAAATTTTAATTTGTTCAAACTAGAGATTATAATTGCTATTTGGTTCCTTCTCTTTCCTCCGAACTTTAGAACATAAAATGCTTTTATATTTAAATTAGAATATTCCATATGAACCAAAAAAAACTGCTTTTACTTTAGCAATAGCTTTCCTAATTTCTCCAATATTTTGCACATTAAATTAAAATAATAAAAAATAAACAAACTTACTATAAGTTCGTTTTTTAAAGCTTGTTATGAGCTTTCAACAAAAAGAAAGTCGCCAGAAAGTATGAAATGCTTCTTTATTATCGAATTAATGGGTTTCCTTGTTATAGTTTGGATAATTATATATTTATTAATTTGGAAAAGTTAAGATAAAGGCAGAAAATAAATTTGTATAACCTTTTTTTTTAATTTGATATTTTCCTTTTGTTGTTTGCATCAAGTTTTTATTCTTATTTGCAGGAAATGGTAGAATCATTTATTTATTTTGAATGGTTTATTTTAAATGTTATTAAAAAATAGTATGGATTAATTTATAAACAAATTTTTAATATTTACAAATCATTTACAAGCCACTTCGCGTCTTGTAATTATCATTTATTTATTTTACTTATAATAAAATGTTAATTAATAAAATGTATAATAAAATTTTTTCCTATTCCTTATACTGTTTACAATTTTCTTGTAAATGAGAGTATTTTTCCAATTTCTATTTACTACCCCCAAACCCCGAACTCGTCCTGGCAGTAACTCTGTGTAGGGAAAGCAAAAGCGAAAGCTTGGCTTTACAAAACTTCCTCAAGTTCAATGAACTTCCTTTGCAGCGCCAACAAATTATTTGGGGTGAGAGGTAAGACTCACTTTCGTTTGCGGGGAGGCAAAGTCTTTGGGGGTTGCGACTTTTCCTCAGGAGTTGCAAGGAAGGAGGCAGTCCGTCCGTCCAACAGCATAGTCAGTGAGCCAGTTTATGACACGGAATGGTGTCTGTGTCGATGGCAACGTCTGCGCATTGTAGTCATCATGGGGTTCCTGAACTTTGGCTCGAGCCAAGATTTGTTTTCTAGTTTTGATATTCAAAGAAGGAAATAAAAACTTACCTTAATTTCTGACCGTTTTTCTCTGTTCTTTATTAGTTCTAATCCTGACGGGTATTTTTTCCAAATTGCTGTGTAGGTTTTTGAGATATTTAGATACATATAATAACCTTGGGTTATGTTGTTTTTATATTATAATATTAACTTTCAGAGATATGTACTTTTTACGTATAATTTGTTTTCAGCATAGCGTTGATATAGACAAGAGTCTGTCAGTATTCTTCTAGCATGTCAGAATTTAAAATAAAAAAAAATTAATTAGAAAAAAGGCAATTTACCCTATAAAATCATATGATCAATATTTTTTTTATTTTGAAAGTTTACATCTTGAATACAACTTTTAAATCTTAAAAGTATATTATAAAAATTACATGGCTGAGTCGAAACGTTTTTAAAAACAAATAAAATGCTTAAAAAATTAAACTGTATCTACAATAAAATTTATAAATATTATTTATAATATTAAAATGATCTTTAATCCACGCTCTTTTTATTTTTCTTTAAAATATATAAGCAGTTTGATATTAAAATCAATCCTAGCAAAGTCACAAATCCCTATAATTAAGTTAATGTTGTAAACACATTTTATTAACCCAATAAATTTAAATTTCAATTGTTAAATGGAGTCTCCTTGGCGTCGGATATGGTATACACATATATATGGGTCAAGCCAACCGAAATCGAAGCCCATGGTCTGTCCCCCCTCAGAAATGGGTAAGAACCTTAGCAATCCTCCTCCGCCTGGGACACGCATAAAATATGAGCATAAAGCCAGAGTGCTGATTATGCATTTCCACCCTCGCCAAATGACATCATTGACAGTCGCCCCACCACACACATAGGAACACCCAAAAAACAGTTGCACATGCTGTAATGGAAAAGCGGCATTCATTTAGATACCGAAAGCGAAAGCATGAAAGCACAGCTGAAAATAAGCCATAGGCCTTTTGGGGTTGTCCACCAGCAGTCGTAAGCCCCCACCTCAGGCTGGGCGGAAGAGGTCTTTGAACTCTTCACCGAATGTTGTACTGAAAATGGGTCACGACTCGAGCGTTTTCCAAATCCAAAAATTTCCCCATTTGTCACTCACTCTGCACTCCAGAGAACACTAAAATCAAAGGGAACCGGGAACAGGGAAGGGGGCGGGAGGAGAAACCAAGTGGAGTTCGTCTCGAAGCAATTTCAAGTGCATTGCGTAGTCGCTTGGCGTTTGCGCAGCTCGAAGAAAACAGCTGATGAAGGGGGAATTTTATTCGTCTTCTGCACAATAACAGCAGAAGAAAGGTGGATGATTTTTTGGCACTGGGTGTGTCTGTCCAGAGAGTTTGATTTCAACAGATAACACGAGATTTATTTGAATTAATATCAATCAAGGGAAGTTTGTAATTAACTGACATTATAGCTAGGGGTTTTCAAGTCTTAAAAGGGGATTTCTAAAGCCGAAAAGTTTGATAAATATAAATTTTTTTTTACCAAAAACGTATTAATAAAATATAATAATAAGTTCATTTTTCATTTCTTAAAAACATACAAGAAAATCTATACAAATTTCATTGGTTTGTTTCTTGAAGAGCTCTAAGATAAAGAAGATCGACAAGAAAATTACAGATTTTAATATACGAAGCTTTTAGATTGTTTAATTTATAAAATAAATAAATCATTTGACTTGCTAATTCAAATAAAGAAAAATAAAAGAAGTCTACAGATTCTAAATACAAGTCAACCATTTTTTTCAAAACCCCCCCATTGCTTTAGCTTTTAGAAGTTTTCAAGATCTGGATGCTCCTGCTCAAGAATATATATAGTTTATGGGGTCGGAATCGCATCTCTTCTCTCTATTCTCTGTTCATAGCTACATAGTATAAAAATGGAAAATCTACTACAAGTTCTTGAACTTCTCTCCAACTTCTCTTATTTAGTTTGAAAGAATCGAAACACTAATTTCCCTCCTCTCAAACATAAAGTTTTGTTTGAGTATCTTTGGACAAAAATTTCCCTTCTCTCAAACACAAAGTTCTTGAGTGAAAATTTGTTTCGGTAAAAGTTTGAGTGGAAAGTGAGTTTTAATTTCCAAGCAAACGAATTCTCACTCAAATTAGTTCCGTGTTTGAGAGCAGGGAAATTTTTTGAAAATGGAGTGGGAATTTCCCTTCCAATTGGACTTCATATGGGCATGACATAACCGGCTGTGAGTTTGTTTGTTTGAAGATATATTTGTATACCAATGTGTAGATACTTTTGGGTGAGGAGGGTATAGCTTTTCTTCTTGTATTTTGCTCTCTGGCCAGTGACCCTTGTCGTCTAACGGTATCCATAGTATTAGGTAAGTGGTTCTTTGAGCATTTCCCTCTCATTCACTCCCCCGTATATGTATCTATAGATATCATATAGGACTGGAAATGGATTTGATCTGTTTTTTTTTTTAATTCTACCCGCAGGTCAGCTTTTTTGAGTATTCCTTAATTTGGGGGCGAGTTTATCGCGGTTGTAAATGTAGTGAGTATTCATAGAAGCCACGATTTGATCATTAGATAGTGTTTTTCTTTCGTACTTTGTTTTTCCGTATTCTATTTTGGCTGCCTTATTTTTTGTTGTAACATGTGAGGGCGGTACTTGAGATTTAATGTGATTGGGCTTAACAATACTCTTACTCGACGGACATAAATCTTTGCTCAAGTGGCCATTGGAGGCTCCAAAACGGTGATCTTTGTTCGGAAATGTATAAAGTAGGTTTTCCAAGAAGGTGCAGAGGAAATCTTATGGGAATTAATTTCATTATTGCTATCAAGTAGCTCCTCAATCTTCCTAAGGAGATTGCTGTGGATGGGTGTCTGATGGTATTCTACAAAATATTGTTTTTTTAACACTTAAACAAACAAAATTAAAATGTAAATAAATAAATATTAGTTTTTTTTTTAATTTTAAGTAAAATTATTAATAATAATTTAATCATAAAACACAATTCTGACATATTCCTGATTCTTTCTGATGCTTATCAAAAATATAGTTAAGATCGCTGATGCCTAACTCACTGCATTAAGATTATATTAATTCCGATAAGGCTATAAAGACAGCTCACGCAAATTTCGGGGGAAGGCTAGTAGCTGCCCCATTTCCTTTTGAAAAGAAAATTATGCGCATGTCAATGGGCCAAACCACCCTCTCACCTCTCGGTTTCTCACCCCCGCCTGAAAAAGGGAAATTTTCGGTGTCAAGAAAGCGAAAGGAAAATGGCAAGTTCAATGAACCCGGCACCCACCCAAGGAAAAGCCAAGTCAGAAAACCCCAACACGCAGAAGCCGTGGATACCAAACTAACCCCCGGAATGGGAAAGGGAGTTTCCTTTTTTTGGGTAGGCAACTCATGCGTGGTTTGGTCTTGGTGCAGGGCTCGCCAAGGGGGTGGCACACACACCTTCCAATTACCCAAATGGTAGGAAGGTGAAATCCAGTGGATGAGGGGCCAAGTGGGTGGCAAAAGGACACACATCTGAATATCTGTGAATGAAGATAAACACCGGAAATGAGCCAATACAATGCGAACTAGATACGGACATACATGGCAGATAGATTAAGTGTTCGCTTAGAAATCGATAAATGAGACATTTTTCTATTATTGTGCTTTCAATAGCCTTAAGTTTTGGATTCAAAAACTGACTAGATTTAAGTTCCTATAACTTAAAATAAATATATGTGTTTACCGAGGCATTTGTAAAGGTTTTGTATTGTTTATAGCTTAAACATTCTAATAAAACGAAATTCTTGACTATTATTATTGTTTATCTTATACGTATTTGTGCAGTTTTAACTTAAGGTTAACCTTGACCATTCGCAAGGGCCTGGGGTACATTGACTCGGTTTCCAGGTAAGTACTTTCCCCCTCCAGCCCACCACTCGAGTCCCGCTGCTGTTACAAACTGCACGCGCAGCTTAAATTAACGTCAAGCGTCGCCAGTGTAAAATTAAAAATGCTAATCACAAATGGTAATATTTTCTATTATTTACGATTGACACGCTCTATTAGCGAAACGTAAAATTACTGCAAAAATTGAATAAATCGCAAAAATTTTGCTGGTATTTGAATAACTAGTTACAAGTGTTTTAATATATTTATATTTATTTCAGTCGTTAATTAAAATTTAAGTTAATCCTTTTAAAGGTGTATCTGTATTCACATAACATTTAAAATTCTTTATAAAAATTTATAAAATACATTCATAAAAAATATATGAATATTATTATATGAACTATTAAGTAAACTAATAAATTTCAGTATAATCTAATCTAAACTAAATACATTTAATAAACCGGGCATAATTAGAATATATTTACGTCCTTTTCTCAACACAAATATTATTTCGCAATTCAACAATCTTAAAGTGCAATCATCGTGATAAGGCTAATGAATATTATAAGATGCAATGTATTATCAAGATCGGCGCCTTATTCGTAATGTCTAATATAATTTTTATTGCACGTAACTTGCTGATGATAGCTATTTTCAATAATTTTTTATAGAACAAATTGCTGTAACACTAGGTTGCGTTTAATTAAATATATATAAAAAGAATCTTATAAGATATAAATAAAAATTTAAATATTAATTATTATTTAATTAACCAAAGACAAAAAAATATATAGTCATTGTTTTGATAAAGTTCCCTTCACTATAATCGTTTTTTGGCGGAACTAATTAAAACTTATTCAGAGCTTGTTAAATAAAAAAATAAATAATAAACAAAAATAGTGCACTGTATCATTTAAATTGTAATTAAATATTTTTTTCTGAAAAATGTAAAATAGAAACGGGGTTAGTAAACCCTTTTTAGGCCATATTACCTAAAATAAACAAATGAATATATAGATTGACAAAGATCCTGAGTAATCAAAGAATTTACCTCTCTGGATTTCCCTCCCCCCTACAAAAAAAAAACCAAACACCTGAAAGGCAGAAACTGATATCACCTGGAAAGTGCAAATACCAATGCAACAACTGTCTCACTTGAGTAACGATTGTCCAACTTTAAACAACTCGAGATATGAGTTATATATGTACATACATCCACATATTTTTAGATACTTATTATATTTAGGGGTGATGATATAATTGGCATGGGCGCGGCATACGCTCTTCATGTTCCTTAAATAACTGTACAACCGAAAATAATCAAACTGCAAGTTGTCTTGAGATAGGAACAACTTTGTTGCCCTCATACACACACAAACACAAACCCCGGGGGCAGAGAAAGATACTGGGAAGTGGGGGGCAGACTCCCCCTCCCCACTCCCACACACACAAGTGCAGGCCACGCGCAGCTGAAAAGCAAACATCGAGAAATCAGACAACAACACAAACTGTAAGAAAGTCTGTCTAGCTATAATAAGCCATTTAATAGTTGAGCGAGAGCGGGACAACAAACATGTGCATGCGATAAATGCAACGTGTAATGTGGGGAGGCAGTGCAATAGTTTTCGACAGGCGCTCGCTATGCGTTCTGAAAGAGGACGTGCATCGGTTTACGATGCACGTGTAGGCGGTCAATGAACCTGAACCTGGGAGCCACACAGATAAAGACAGAGAGAAAAATAAAAGAAAACGAGAGGCAGAAAGCGCATGGGAGAAGTGCAGTGAAAATGTGAAGTGTTCTCGCTAGCGAGAGGAAGTTGTCACTGCAGTTATTATTGACGCAGTCTGCCTACGTGCAAAAGGGCAACGCCGCTGCCGCACTGAACCGCCCCCTCCCTTATCTTACCATTATCGGTGGCTGATCCGTAATACAGTGAAGCTACATTATCCGCCCCTATGAATATGGATAAGTGACTGAGTGCGCACAATTGAATTGCTAAGCGATTTACCAACCAAGCAACAACTGGAAATGCTTGAAGTCAATTGAAAACCATCTACAAATGTAGAAAAACAATCGGAAATGGTATAGTTATAGGTAAAACACTTTTAAAATTCCATTTTGAAAGTCATTTTCCTGAGCGTGTCAATACATATGTTTTTGTATTTACGCTTTTGTTTATAATTGACCTTCGGTTCTAGCCGGTTTTACTCTTGATTTAATTCTTAGTTTCAAATTAGAATTAAGCAACCTCTCTCTTGCACTTTACCAGTAATTTTTAAACAATTTCTGCATGCCTTATAACTTATTGTTTTTGGAATTATAAATTTACTTTTTAAAATAATAAGAAAATTCGACTTGAGAACTCATTTGCTTAAAAACAAATTAAGGTATAACCCTTGGCAAATGATAAGATTTTAAGTAAAAAATTACCTCTACGGACGTGAAATGTATGTACATATAAGCAAATATTTATAATTTGTAATGATAAACAGGTAAATAAAGGTACAGAAGAGAGCGGCAAGATCATTTTCCATCCACAATATTTTTCTCGAGTATTTTTCTTCCCTTCCCCCCATCCACTAATCGGTCTGTTTTGCTGTTGCATCTTGTGGTAAACAAATTTATTGCAATCGCAATAATAGGAATTACATCAGATTGGATAAGGCATTATTGTACTTCCACCTCGACTGCGAAAAAAAAAACCTATTCGTGCGGATGTATAAATATATTCAAATGAGTCTATTTGACATTTCATAGGTATATGTCATAAATTGCTTGGTGCGAGCGTAAGGGTAAGTGGTTACATGAATTCCAGCCAAGTTATGCAACCTCCGAGTGCGATAAGTATTTTATAGAGCGGAGTCCGGACCCGGCCTACCCTATCTAATAAGGAATACTACAAAGTTGTGCTAGTCGGTACGGCACTCTAAACTTGTTGCGCCTCAGCAAATGTAATAGCTCCACACGAGTGTTGACATTACCTTACACAGATTCCAAATATTTGCTCTCTGATTACGTGCACCCATTCTTTTCTAATTCCAATCGCAAATTGGGTGGCGCATTTTATTTCTGGTGTTATCTATAGGCAAAAACTGCATAACAAGTCAAGTCTTACGATGACTTTTAAGGCATAATGTGTAGTTTCAGGATCATTGCTATTATTATAGGTATCTTAATAATGTAAACTTACAGCCTAGAGTTTATTTAAAATATTTTTTTAAATTAAATTTTCACATTTAAATTTGATATATGGCTAGATTTTTTAGCAAACAACTTTTTTTTTAAGTTATTATCGATACACTTAGAATCTGATCATTCTATGTTTTAGATTCTAAAATTTAGGTGTTAATCAAATAAAGCATTGGATTTTTAAGCTTCTATAGCTTGATTACAAATATTTGACAGTTTTGGCAAGGAACTCTGATTTAACGAATTTCGCAGAGCTCCGAAAATTCAAACATTCAACGGATGTCCTCCCACCCAGTCGAAGAAAAGATATTTGAGTTCTTGACAGGCGACGCAACATCCACGCCCACAGAATCATGGCAAGTGTCGAGCAAATACACAAACTGCGTTTATGCCTCTTCATATTATTTTTATATATTTTTGTTTTATTTGTATTAACATCCAAGTCAACCTTAGTATACCCTAAAAATATAATAATAAGAACTTTAATAAATGCAAAATTTACTTGCAACTTTTACAGATACAATTCCATTCTTAAATTCTTTAAATTCTTTCAGTTTTTCCAAGCTAAAATTTAATATTTATAATACGAAATATTCTGCAATATCTGCGATAAGATAACTAAGTTACACATTACAATTTCATGTACTAAAGAGACCACAAAATCGGAGCCATAAACATGGCAGCAGACACGGAGAGAGTCGTGCACACTCGTTGCATGAGACGAGTTCTGCTTCTATCCCCCACCCCCACTGTGCATGTGCAGAATGTGTCGAAAATAGTGGCACGTCCTCGCGATGCCGTTGAAAACTGTTGCACGGCCGCCACGCGGACTCTGCCGCTGCAAGGTCTCTGACGCCGACTGCGCTGCCGCGTTGCCGTTGCCCTTTTTGCAACGTTGCCAGACGCCTTGGGTTTGGGGTTTTCGCTTGTGGCTCTCGGCCTCGGCCATTTCTGTTGGTGTTGGTCGTTGCCGCAGTCGCACAAGGGTTGAAGCTTTAATTTATCACACCCCCCGACCTCCAGTCAAAGCCCCGGTCAGACCTCCTCCCCCTGATCTGCAGCAGCGCAGGAAATGCGTTTAGCATTGCTGCAACTTTTTCTTTCGCTGCCGTTGGCGCTGCCGCCGCATCTCAGTCACGTCGTCAACTGAAAATTTCTTAATTTTATAAATTCGCCGAATTCTGCACCTGTATTGATAATTTATGCCTCATTTTTGTTATTAATTATACGCGGTAACGAGTAGATTAACAGGGTGTATGGTATTTGAGCAGCAGCACAATATTTTAGTAAACTAGACACCCAAAAAGTAGGCAATGATTTTGGTCGAAAAACGTTTTTGCTGAGTTCCTTTTTATTTTAATTAGGTCTCAAAACTAAATTAGGTACCTATACAATCATAAATCCAAACATTATTAAGAATATACTATACAGTATCTCAAAGTCGAGCCACTTGACTATATAATTATTTCTTGGTTTATTTTTCATTTTTGTCGCTGCTCCGCTTACTTCAGGTCAATACACTCTTTTTGTAGCAACAAAGGAATGTATCAGCCCTGCTCTCGTTTCCAAATTATTTTTATATATCCCGACACTAACCGAAAAATACAAGGGCGTGCTAGGTGGGGTAAGGAGGTGCCTTCGAACGTTTAAAAAATATATTTTTTTGATCAGCTTCAACAGCATTAAGGCAACTGGGCATATTAACCATGAATCAATGAATTACAAGACTTATTAAAATGTTAAACCACTATATATTAAGTAAACGTATAACCTTAATCTTAAAACAAATCTTTTTGAATATTCTGTACAGAACATCCCTAGCTTAGGGGTACGAAAACCAAATTTAAGCTCCAACATCTCTTTCAGCTCAACAAATCAACAATTTTTTCAAGGCTAATTCGAAAAATATATAGTAAAAATTCTTCCTAATTCTATATGCTTAATATTTAACATTAAAACAATTGTTTTAATAAGCTGTCAACCCACTTAATATTTGACGTGAGAATTGTTCGAACCTTGGACAGTGACTGGCAACTCTTCCTGGCCAGGGTCGTCGTGGCCATCTTTTTTTGTTAACAAATCTGAGGTGTTGGTCAGATTTCGGACGGAAACGTCATCCCGGCCAAAAGCAAATGGCGATAAGAACGAAAAGCTGAAAGCCCAGCGGCGACAATCCATCCGAACGTGTGCGTGTAGATATCATAATAAAAATTTTATTGAGTAAGTTGAGCGTCGATGCCAGCACAAGCAGCAGCGAGACCAACAACAACAATTGCCAAATAAGTACAACAACTGCGAAAACGGCGCACCTTTGCCTGTGCGAGGAGAGGCAGCTGCGGCAAATGCCGGCTCACACACACACACATACACATCCGAACGCCGAGTGACTTTCATTCTGCACCAATGCCGCGCAGTCGGCGTCGCTGTCTCGGCTGCTGCCTCGGCCGCTGCTCTGCCGCTGCGAGCTTTGTTCTCGGCAAATTTTTCGGTTCTCGTATTTCTCGACGAGCAGGCGACGCGGACGGACCAAGTTCTCCGATTGTTTAAACAAAACCTCGAGCTAAAGCTATATTCCCTGCAAAAAGGAACAAATCACATACAGTGCGCGACATAATACCAATTGATCTCATTTGCCTTAAACAGAAAAAGTAACTGAGCAACAATACTTAAGTTTAGTTCCAAAACGCAAGTGCAATTTTTTAACCCTGTGTGCGTGTTAGTGTGAGTGTCGTTTTTTTACCTAAAGACTGACTGAGGCAAAATCAAAAGCCGTGTTTTCGTGGAAAATTGCTCAGAATCAAGAAGTGCGATAACATATTTGTTCGTGGAACCTTCATTAGTTATAATATCCGCCACAAACATACATACATACATACAGAAACAACCTAGGTCAATATTGTTTATAGTGGCGTGTGAATGTGCGCAAAGACAACAATGAGTGCTAGATAATAAATAGCAGGCCCACACACTCGCACTCACACTCGTGATTAGAGCCGTTCATACATATACACGGAAATCGGAAGGCGGCAAAGGCGAGAGCCAGAAAGAGAGGGAGAGCAGCAGCACGGTTCTAAAAGCTGAAAATATTAATTTTATAATACATCGAAGGCTGCGCTGCCTCCGCTGGCAACGGCGAGTAAGCTCGGACGAGAAAACCCGAGCGCCCATATCACGTATACGTACGATCGCTCGCTGCTATTTCAGCTCTCTTCAGCTACGACGACAATAACAAACCAGAACCACTACCAAAAAAAACTTGAAAAACAGAAAACAGTGAAAACTTAGAAAACAGAAAAAGAAAACAGAAGTGGTCCTGTTCTAACGGCCGACGACTCAGTGTATATTTTGTAATTGGTCATCGGCGGGCGAGTGAGAGCGAGAGAATTGTCGCAACACAATTGTGATTACGGCTACGGGTACGACGGCTACGGGTCTGTTTCGCAGTTTCGGCGGAAAACACTTGCCGCTGGTCGACGCGCTGGTTTAGACGCGCGACTCCCCCGGAACAACAAGCAATCAGCACCCAACAAGTGTTAAGCAATCGCAAGCCCCCCTTTGGATTACACATTGCGTTCTAAGATCAGTTTTCCAGTTACAATTTATGGTGAGTTTAGAAAAAAGTTACTCATTTCTAGGTAATTATTACAAAATATATATATATTTTTTTTGTATTATTTTAGAATTATTTAGGTAAAAAAAAACAAAATTATAACAAAGATTTAAATGGAAAATAAACGAAATAAATCTAAATTTATAATTTTAATTTATAATTTTCAGTATTAGCTTCTCAAAAGTAAATATTTGTCAACACTAAATAATAATTGTATTCGTGTAGTCAAGTGCTTTCCACAATAAAAAATTGTTCTAGCTAGAAGATAATAAAAGATTTATTGGATAATCTATTCTCTTACAACGACAATACTTTGTAATACAAAGTTTGAATTAAACGAGTTAATCCTTATAGGTACACATTGTATATCCCCCAGATTAATAATCAGCAATTATTTCATCATTCATTCTTTGGCAAGCAAAGTACATTCATAGGATAGTCATCCGATTTTTATAGAATTTTATTTTTATAGGAAATGCCTAGGAAAGTCAATTTGTAAGCCAGTAAGTTGTTTGGTTATCTATGCTAGTATTTTTATTGTAAATAATGTTTTTAAAGTAATAAAAATACCTAGTAAAATATATATATAAAAGGTGAGAATCTTATTTCCTAAAAAATAGGTAAAACTGTGTAGAATGTATGTAACTTTGTATGAAAAAATTTTAATAACGTATACGTAAAACCGCCTTATTTAATAAATAAAAACAAATATAATTTAATCAACACCCAACACCCTTACGTCAATGATTAGCTCATAAAAATATCAAAACAGATCTATAAACACATGCCATCAGGGGAAAAAAATCACACAGTTATTTCACCGATTAGAATCTGGTTGGAAAGTAAAAAAAGAAAGGCCAGGACTCACACACCCTCCCCCTCGGTAATTGGGCCAGGTTCTGAAGACGTTATATTGATGAGTCAATGGGATTAGAAAACGGGGAGCTTATTGAGTCATCATGACAATAGGCCAATATTATATTGTTCTAGGTATTCGCCATTTTTGATAATGATTCGATGTTCAAGAGGGGTTTCCTACGCAGTCGTGAGTCACCGCTGACCAGGGGGGTGAGTCACCACTTGAAAGGATCGTTTAACGTAAAGCCAATCTACATATCAACAGGTGCTTTTAACCAGAAACCAGATAGGAATTTATACTCGTGGCACTCGCAGGACTTTATCAGAAATCTTTATAATCATGACCACACACAAATTATTGATAACGCTCTGGGGTCAACTCGCATTCACGCAACTTATATAAAAATTACAGAACTCAATTGACTTTCATTTCGATTATAAATGAAATCTGTTTAAGACCTGTCACTTTGGCCACCCGATAAGGATCCGGTAAGACACGAGCCTTTAACATTGTAGCGGCCAAATGCATTATAAAAAGATATAGCCGCTTATTTTGTGTCCGAAGGTCAGTGCCAACGTCAGGCGGCAGAGGCGGCGGGTAGAACTTATAAACAAACTTAAAAAAGAAATCAGAAAACAACTCTAACTGGGGAATTGCAAAAGAATTCATTCTTTTTTTTCTGTTCTAATCTCTGGAACTTGATATTGAGGTATTTATGTGCACAGGAAATTGTTGTCGTGGTGGGTGCAAAAGCAAAAAAAACCGATTATAAAACAAAAGAAAAAAAAACAACGTTAATGGTTTGCTATCGCAAAAAAATTGGCAAGTTGATTTGATTCGCTTTTCTTTTCGGGTCGCGCTGGCTTGGGTTGTCGTAGCTGCGTTCATTCACGTTCCACCTGTTGTTGCCACTTATCGGAGCCCGGAGCCCAACGCCAACTGAGTTCTTATCACCTCTCTGGCGATATTCAAATGTTCGAGTATTCAAGTGGAAAACGCTCAAGTTTATCTCGATTCGCTTTAATGAATGGAACCGGAGCCGTGCTTAAATTATAATTTTTCATCGGTAGGTAGGTAGGTGGTGTGATGCCCTGATATGTGGCCGAAACGGGATGATAGTAAGCTGATTTATAAGCCATAACTGGAAGGCGGAAATGTTAACCACTGATAACAAAATTATACCACGAAATTGGTATTGTTTTAACCCTTTAAAGTGGGCCTCCTTCAGTAACTTGCAAAATTCTGCTTAATCTGTAATCAATTTTTGTTAAAAGTATTTTAAATTAGTAAAATTTCTGCTTAAACTCATATCAATTTTCTTAAGGGCATTGGAAATTAGCATCTGCATTTTTCCGGGAATCTTGATTTAAAATTTCACAATAATTTGCTTAAAATAAGTCATAACTTTACTTTATGAAAAATCATATAATCTCCATTATATCATATGACAGCGACTAGTAAACCGCTAAATGATGCAATTTATTCTTTTGTTTGTTACTTTATCGTTCACGAATTCATCTTTGGACCCCGTTTATGCTCGATAATTATTGCCTAGTCAAGTATTTTTAGTACTTTCAACTTGTTTTTTCTGCAGTAAGGCAAATAACCGATATTTATTTATAGAACACGAGTGATAATCGCCATAAAAGTACAGTGAACTCTTAAAAAACTTTCCAAAATTTTACAAACAAAAAAAATATTTATAAAGACTTTTATTTAAATTAAAATAATTTGGTGTTCTATTTATTATATTCTCATAACTAAAATTCTGCTGGCTAATTATATCGAGTTTTTACTGTAACCAAAAATGGAAAATACAACAAAAACCTTATCAGCCATTTCTTCGCTCTTCGTACTCCGATTTCGCAGAGAAACACATTATTTTTAGGCACTTTTTTGCAGTCTTTTCAAAAAATTTTGCTTATCGGCGACAAAGACCAAAATCACATGACAAACTCGTGAGCCCAAACTGTAGAAGCCAGAATTGCCGATTTATGTGCCTCTGAGCAACCGAACCAACCAACCCTTTGCCTACCCCAGTAATTTTCGTATTGGAACGCCCCAGCAACTACAACCGGCAGATACTTTTGGATATATCATTGGGGGATACAGATATATTCTGGCGGCGAGCTTGCTGAAGTATTTATTCTAACGCAAATGCTTAATTCGGTGGGTAGGGGAGGAGGAATGGAAGGGAATGAGGCAAAAAAAAGCCGGTTCGCAGACATGCGTAAAATCCCAGTGTAGTAGTGTGCGTACCTTTGTATATTTTTTGTGGTGTGCGCTAAAAAGTTCTGTATCTTTAGAAGCTTCCCTCCCTCCCCCGCATCAAAAAATTCACCATATTTTTGGGGATTTTGTGTTGTTATTGTTGCTGCTGCTTTGGAACGTTATTTAGAATTGTTGTTGCTATTGCTTGTTTGTTTATCAAGGTATCTTTGATATATTGTATAATCGCTTGTATGTCTGTGGGTTTGTCCATATCTCTCGCTCTCCTTCTTGCTCCCCAATTTGCTGTTTCTTTTTTTTTTTAATTTTTTTTTATAAATAAAAATATTTGACCTTGGTTAACAATACGTCTGTATATCTGTTTCTGTTTTGTTCTGCTTCTTTTAGTTTAATGACTCTCGATCAGATCTAAGCGGATTCTAAGCACTAGAAATATTTTCTGAAAACATAAAATTAAGGAATTTGTTCAACGTTTAATTTAATTTCTGTTTAGAAAGTTTTGATGTTCAACAGATTCTGCATTATTATATATACATATATATATAAATATTTTGTTTAATAAAAGAGGAGAATTAGTGAGTCTAGAAGAGATTATTCTTTAATCAAACCGCCGATTTGGATGGTGAGAATTTAATGCCGATGATCAGACTAACCTCAAATATTAAATATTGTTCCAGTAATCTAATTTATTAATATCTAATGCATTTTTTTTAAATGAATAAATAAAGAAAAACATATTAAAAAGCCAGGTTAATGGTGTAAAATCGAATCGAGTAGCTAATTTGGATGCAAACTTTGAAGCTAATTGATCGAAGTGGTTACTGCAAGATCTCGTTCTCTTTGAATTCAACTGCAAAAAATGGCGTCTTGCTTTCTGTATCCATATAGCTAAAGGCGATAAAAGTATATAAATATATATGTACATAAGCATTAATTTACTCAGGAAGCCCTATATGAACAAAGTGCGCCCTCTGCCAGCGTTTGCAGCTGCAGCTCTCTATATGTTTGAAATCGCATTATTTGTGTGTTTGTGTCCTTTGGCGTGCAATATACATACATCCAAACATCCAAACATACATAGGTACAGCAACAAAAAAATGTTTGCCAAGTTCAAGGACAAGGCTGCAGCAGGGAACGCGTCACTTTGACGCTGCTCCCTGCCTGCTGCTTGCTGCACTCTGCTGCAAGCTCCCTTTGCCACACTCGCCTCTCGCCTTGTTATGCCTTTTTATTTAATTTCCAACATTTTGGCTGTACCGAGGCTTCGATTGAAGGCCAGTATTATTTTTCTCCCTCTTTGAAATTCAAGTTCAAGGCGTTGAGAGGCAAATGCCGTCTTTTTCTGGCACAATATTAGCATTCACTCACTAAAAATGTGAGTGTGTGGGTTTGCTATTCATTTTCTCAGCATCACCAGCCTCATCATCTCTCCCGGACTGCATTATTCCTCGATTTAGTAACGAACGCCAGCAGCAGCAGCCAGTAATTTTGCTAAATTAGCGAATCGGCCGATAACATTTTGCTGCTTACCTTTGGTCAGTGATTTTTTTTAAACAGAACGGAATAATTCTAACATTTTCATGCTTTTTCGGGGCTAGTGGTCGCTGGCTGCCAACCTGTCAAACGTGTTTTGCCAAAAAATACCACATATGTATGTACATAAAGCGTTTTGTGCTTGGTATCTGCAAGATACTCGCCCTGTTTGCTCAATTCTGCTCGACCGACGACGAAACAATAAGATACAAACGAGTGAATTTAGAAATAAAAATGAATTGTTCACTTGTTCATTGGGTTTTTGTCCATGCTAGAATTCCTTTCAGATGGCTGTAAAGGATATTATATTATATTATATTTCCCCCATTCCCCAAAGAAGTATTTGTGCGGATAAAATTTAATTTGTGGCGGAAATGCATTTTGAAAGCCGATAATTGAAACAGTTTTGCGAAAACACGCCCCCGGAAAACGCCCTTTGATATTTTTTAACCGGAAGCTTTTGAAAAACTCGTTTTCAGCCAGAAGGCGATTTCGAAGATTTCCAGAACCAAAAGGCACTGATGGCACTCCCCCAGAAAATAAGTTCACCCGAGTCCGAGTGACTGATTATAATTATTTTTAAGGCGCCGTAAAAATGTATTTCGATATTGTTCGAGAACAAAAAGTAATGTAAAGTTTATTCAATATGCCGAGAGAGAAAGAGGGAGAGAAAGAAATTCGGGACATAAAAAAAGAAACACTTGTGCATGCTGCCCCTTTGTTGCTCTGCTGCTGCTGCTGCTGGTTGTCTCTTTTTTCGCCTTTTTCACTTATTGTATTTGCTTTTGGGGTTTCCAAAAACAAAATTGTATGTATTGAGAGTGGCCCCTGCTGCGATCGCAGCACACACACACACACTAACATTGAGGCACTCAATTCTTCTTTCTTCTCTTTACACTTTTCGAAAAAAGTATCTTGCGAGCTTTTTTTCGTAGTTCGTTGACCCTTTTGGTGGATTGAGGTTGTTCCGCCGCCGACGATGTCGCTGCTGCTTAACGATGGCGGTCGCCTCTCGTTGAGTATTGTAATTAATGCAAAAGAGCCATATTCGGCCCTTTGGTAACTCTGAACCTTTTCTTTGGACTCTCAGATTGAATGCAATCTCTTCAAGGGCTCGAAAAAAGTATGCAATGGGAAATTGGCAGAAAGCAAGCACACACAGATACACCACACAGCGATTTCCGACTGCAGCGTCAACTGCAGCGCCAGCGCAGGCAGCGGCTGCGACAGCGCTGCACTCCCATACTCGCGTATCTCATTCTCATTGTTGTCTTGAACTTGAACTACACGTGGAGGGCGTGCATGAGTTTTCGACAGCCTCGTCGAGCTGATATACCAGGCATTGCCATAAGGAGGCCGTGCCTCGGTTTTCGACAGCCACACAATCAATGCGCGTGCTGGCTCGCTCACCCACCCACCCTCTCTCTTTGACAGTCTCTCTCTCTCTCTCTCGCTGTGTTGCTCTCTGCAGTGAGTAAGCGATGACTGGTGCAACAGCAGCAACAACACCACAGCGAGTGTGGGTGGGTGTGGGGGGTGGAATGTTGTCCAACGAAAGGGAAGGTGCTCTTGCTGCGCCATTTATGTACATACAGATGACAGTATGTACGAATGTATGAATGTATCTACATCATTTGCTGTTGCCAGAAAAGTGAAACACGTCATGGGGGTTGCTGTTTCTGCACACGACTCTTTAACACTCTCAGTGTTTTTACCGAAAGTATTTAATTTCGCCAACTAGCGCAACACTAGCTAGGAATATTACGCCATATTTGGTACTTTACGTATTATATCATTTGCACGCGCGGTATCTGTACGCTCCCCCCAAGCCCACATCCCAACCCAGAACTGCGTCATTGGCAGTATGAGTGTGTGTGTGTATTTGTTCTCGCTCAACTGTAACTCGCTGTCAGCGCTCTGTCTTTTTCGCTTTTTGACCTAGGCTAACCGCACCGCCGCCCCACGCAAATTGTGCGTGCTCCTTGACGCTGACGTTGACGTCGGCTGAGACAGTGGAAGCGGCAGAGCAGCACGCGCTTGGACGCATTGCCTAGACCTTCGCAATATAGATTTCTATACAAAAAGTAAACTATAGCTTTTTGGATTTTGAACCCAAAAGAAAATAATACAATGAATCATGATTATTTTGCAGTATGTTAAAATAAGACTGCAGCACAGGCAGTGCCCCCGAAGACCTCAGATAAAGGTTAAACAATTCGCGAATATTCGAATCTCATTTGATATATACATATGTATATGTTATGATTTTAGAATATTTAATCAAAATAGCAATGGAATTTTCCGCCGAGTTATTTGCCTTTCCTTGAACCAAAATTGCCAGCATAGTTTGCCTTTAGGGAATTTCCGACACGCTTTAATTTCAATAGTAAACCTATCTTATCGCTTTTAATAGTTCTTGTTCGGGATTTCCTGTTTTGAAAAGCTTTGGCAAATATTCGACTGTAAAAGAGCATAGCTTCACTGGAAATACACGAAAACTAAGTAATTAAATGGATTTATTCTTGGTCTTGATCTACAATTGATCCTTCAAGTTGGGAAATATAAAAGGTAGATTTATTCCGTTTGTAACACTATGATCTATGTATAACACTAAGGTTAAATGTGTTTCAAATAAAAGCCACGCGCTTTCTTCCTATACATTAATTAAATTCCAGCTTTACCTTAAGAAATGCACCGAAAAATAATCAAATCGTTCATGAAACAGAGCAAGGGAGAAAAGCTTACATTGTGTTTATATTTAAATGTTCATTGACCCTCAAGAAAGTCCACGAAAGAAGACGCCAACAGCGAACACCAAACTACATATATATCTCTATGGATCTGGGCAGGGTAAAGTAGAGTTGAGTGCTAGGCAGAGATATGGGAGGTGTATTGAGTTGTTTATGAAAGCTTAAGTGGATTGATGGGCTATAAATAGGTGAGGGGAGGATGTTATAACTTAGAGGCAACAGAAAGTAAATGTAACAGGCTGAAGGAGGAACAAATATATATTCTCCAGCTAAAAATCACATCAAAACCGATAAGATCACCCCCAAAAATCTCAAAAAAAAACCCTTTATAATTGATATTCCAAGAACAGATTGGTTAATATTCCACCAAGTATACCCCGCCAAGCAACCTTACTGATCTATCCAAACATGATCTCGATCTCAAACCGACTCTACCAGAGACCAGTTTCAGAGTCGTTACCAAGCCGTTTCTGAGCTATCCCAACAAAATAACGGTGATTCGACTTATCCGTCGTGCTCTGCTCTCGGAAATCACCACGATCATTGACCGAGCTCCGGAGCACGGCCATGCTTTTGACCTCATAATAGATAAATGTGTTTTCCCCCGAAACATTTCATTTTTCGTTGTTTGTCGTCCATACCTTCAGATACTTTTTAGTTGGGTAGCCGCAGAGGAGAACGCAGACATTGGATCCGCGGCTGCTCTCACTTCTTCTTCGCCTTCACAATAACAACACTCACACCGAAATAGTTTTTTTTTTTGTGTCGAATGTTAATGAACTTTTGTGCTAGTTTAACGCTCTGACGAATAAACATCGAGAACAATAACAACAACAACACAGACACACAAGCCGAAAAAGTTTTTTGAACTTGCCTCCATGGAAAAAATGTATTTTAACATTTGTGATTACCGTTTCCCTTCTGTTTTATATAGTTTGGAATAGTTTAAGGTTGGGGATTTTTAGATAAGGCTTGTAGCATGTATAAATATATATAAATGACAAAGTTTAAGACTTTTTGGAACTTAAATTATACACATATATGTTTTTAATCAAGAACCTTTAATCATAGGAAGTATTTATATATTTATTATGAAATTAATCGCAATTTAATTCCTTATTTGGTTGGGGATGTCGCTTGAAAATATAGAAGTTTATCTTTAAAAGCGATTACTGGCAATATTTATTTTAGTTCACAAATGTCTGGTGAACCTATATACATATATAGTCTATATATATATATATATATTTCTATTGATTAAAATATCATACTCGTCATGACTAACAAAGTGCCACAAATATAATACTGATAAGAATGGGCTTTACTCTTTTCCCCACTAATACTCTGCCGCGCAAAAGGGAATTTATGGTGTACGGTAAAAAGTCCCTTATCTGGAGTTGCAAAACTACTCAAACGGAAAGTCACTCGAAAAATACCCACTTATTAGGCTCAAACATTTTCCAAATGGAATTTCCCAGTGAGGGATTTTTTTTTAGATGGAATGGGGAAACATTCTTGTTGATGGTGGTTGGTTTTCCCAGCTCTTTCATGGGTTTGAGGCTGATTTTTTGACAACTCACCCACCAGTCTCCGTTGCACCATTGGACACAGAACCTCGTGTGCGTCGGCAATGTAAAAGTTTTCCCGTAACTCAGCGACTCCGTGTAATTCGTGTGTTTTGTGCGTTGTGGATAGATGTGTGTGTTTACGCTTGAAAATGACCGATTTCTCAATGAACGATATCTTGAGATCGTTTAGAAAAATGCGAATGAATAAGGGGTCGGGTCAATGCGGTCACCACCACCAATACCACAACCATCGCCATCAGCCTCCGCAAAATCTCCAGGCCTATCAGCACACCTATCCCGTGCAACAATCAAAGGATTTGAAGAAAATCATTAAAATCATCAAGAAGAATCTGATCAAGGAGAAGATCACGCGGCAAATGAAAATTCTTGTCTAAATTCAAGAACTGAATATTAATCCAACTAAGACTGCTGCCTATAGATGTATATATATAACCCCAGGGACTGACAAATGTTCTCCTAAAGTCTGATTTTGCTATCCAAATCGATTAATCAGCCTACTATATAGTTTTAAGAAACAAAAGATCTCAAATATCTTGAGGAAATGTTTACAATTCTCTTTGCAACTGAACTTTAATCAATCAAAACGATATATAACAAAATGACTGAGAGTAGGAATAATACCAAGACTTGGACGACAACCAAGCAAATATGGATTAAGGATGTCCTCAACAAATCCGGCACTGAACTGATGGATATATCCAAAGCCAAGACTAAAGGTGCCGCCAAGAAAGCGCCTGTAAAAGGTAACTAACTGAGAATGTTTTTCCGGAAAACTCCATACAAACGACGGGTCCCCCCATCTTATCTTGACGCCATTTTGTTTTGGTATACGAAAATTGGGCTTTGGTGGGGAGGTTTTTGGGGGTTTATGGTTGCTTAAGGAGGAAGAGAATGGAAGAGAGAGAGGCAGAGGGAGAGTGCTCAATGGGAAGGGAAAAGAAATGCCGGTTGGAAAGCTTTCGCTGTTGGGTTGGGTGAAAATCCCTTAGAGGGAAATTTTTCGTAATTCAAAAAATGCGTAGAGTAGCTCTCAATGAATTGCCTCCCCTTATTCCCTTAATTCGATTCCTTCTCTCCCGCAAGTTTGTTTTCCGGGAAACTCCGGCCGGCAATAACAGAAAGTGCGTAGTAGTAAAAATTTCCCGGGGTGGTTTTTCCTTTGCCCCCCTCTACCCCTTTGGCCAAGGCTTTTTCACCCAACCACCCGAATCTAACTTTTGAGGTTTGCTGGGGTTTTTTTTTTTAGCTGTTTGTTTCTGGTTTGTTTTTTTCGTGACGCAGGATCATGATCAGGACAACCTGCAAGGCAGGTTTACAGTTTTTTTTTTACCATATGTAAATATAATACGTAATATTTAATTTAATAATATTTGTAACCTAAGCTTATTTATTTTTAAAAAATTTTACAATTTATCTAACCTTTATTTTCCCCTCCTCTTATTTCAGATTCAGACGCAACCAAAATGGTTTACTATCCCGCTAATCAATTGCTCATAAAAACAGAGCAACCCAGTCAGGCGCAGTTCTGCCTCCAAGTCCCACCTCCGCTGACGGCAATGACCACCAGCGCGGCGTCAGGTATGGTCACCTCCTCGGGCGGCCAGCCGGAGCACTACGAACTCCTGCAAACACCACAGCAGCGACAATTGCAGCTCCAACAGCAGCAACAGCAGCAGCAGAATCTTCGCCAGGAGCAGCAGCAGCAATTCGTCAGCTACCAGCTGTCCATCCAGCAGCAACAACAGCAACATGAAAGTATTACAACAATCGCATCCCCAACATCGGCTCAGAGGATCAAGATTGAACCACAGGTCGCTGAATACCCGGCCACATCGACGGCGCCAACGACGACGCAACAGCGCAAGCCTGCCGTCAATAAGCCGCAGTTCAAGTGCGAGCAATGTGGCATGACCTTTGGCAGCAAGTCGGCCCACACGTCGCACACCAAGTCGCATGCCAAGAACGCCGAGTTGTCGTTAAACGGCGGCTTGGGTGGCGGCGTTGTGTCCTCTTCCTCACCGGCCATCGAGCTAAACGAGGCGGGTCTACCGGTCGGCATACCCAAGAGCCCGACCATCAAGCCGCTGGCCAATGTGGCTGCCGGAGCCGATCCCTACCAGTGCAATGTGTGCCAGAAGACCTTCGCCGTGCCTGCCAGGCTGGTAAGTTTCTGATTTGTATAAATTCCTAGCACCTATTAAATCCTTATCTCTTTCCTACAGATCCGTCACTACCGCACCCACACCGGCGAACGACCCTTCGAGTGTGAGTTCTGTCATAAGCTCTTCAGCGTCAAGGAGAATCTGCAGGTACATCGACGCATCCATACCAAAGAGCGTCCGTACAAGTGCGAAGTGTGCGGCCGGGCCTTTGAGCACTCCGGAAAGCTGCATCGTCACATGCGCATCCATACCGGCGAGCGACCGCATAAGTGCTCCGTGTGCGAGAAGACATTCATACAGTCCGGCCAGTTGGTGATCCATATGCGCACGCACACCGGCGAGAAGCCATACAAGTGCCCGGAGCCCGGTTGCGGCAAGGGCTTCACTTGCTCCAAGCAGCTCAAGGTACACTCGCGCACGCACACGGGCGAGAAGCCCTACCATTGCGACATCTGCTTTCGGGACTTTGGCTACAACCATGTGCTGAAGCTGCATCGCGTCCAGCACTATGGCTCCAAGTGCTACAAGTGCACCATCTGTGACGAGACTTTCAAGAACAAAAAGGAGATGGAAGCCCATATTAAGGGCCACGCGAATGAAATACCCGACGAGGAAGTGGAGGCGGCGGCAGCAGCGGCCACGGCATCAACGGGCTCCTCATCGGCCGGCTCTCCGTCCTCGCAGGGGGTCAGCAGCAACTCGGAGAGTAGCAATAACTCGCCTCCAGGATCTCCGCCGGTTACGAAAAAAACTCGTCAGCCGCGTCAGCCACGGGGAGCTAAAGCAGCGGCAGCTGCAGCAGCAGCAGCAGCGGCAGTAGCCAACGCCTCATCTTCGCCACTCTCGCCCAGTTCCCTCAGCTCCACATACTCGCCATCGGCCAGCAGCCTGGCCTCGCCACCGCCCACTTCGGCCCATTATCTGAGCGGACACGTGGAACCAGATGCTCGGAGTCGGGACAGTGGAGTGGCAAGTGCCCAACCCACAGCTCACATCAGTTATGCCGAAGAGGAGCTGCCCACAGACCTGAGCATGCAGCAGCAACAGGGCCAGAGTCAGGTGCCGCCAAGTCAGGTTAAAACCAGCTATTACCAAGAGCAGCCGCCTAGTCTTCTGGAGTTGCAGCCTAACGCTGTCCCTGGCCTTACGATCAACCCAGCGCTTCTTGAGGCGGCCAACATGGCGCGTCGCCATCACGACCACAATGGGGATCATCAGGTGCAGGATGAGGACGTGCATGCCGCCGCCTGGCAAATGATGCAGCTGCGTCGTGGTCATACGGCCTCGCCTCCACAACCCCAAGAGCAGGAGATGGCGCCTCAGGTGCTACAACACCAACAGCCCACGCTGCATGTCAGCGACCTGGCAGCCAACTACGATGACACCCATGAAGCCACCGTGCTGATTGAGCACTTCAAGCGGGGCGATCTAGCCCGTCATGGACTGCACAAGGGATACGCTCCGGTGCCAAAGTACGAGTAAGTATCTGACATTTAATTTAATTAAGAAAGCAAAACTAAAAACTGAATTTAATTAATGAAGAAATAAGTTTTTAGTAGATAAATATTAAGGAAACCTTACTAAACTGTCGAATTTTATGTTCTTACAGATCCGCCCTGCCCAATCCGGACATTGTGCGCCGCGTGGAGGCAGCCATTGGACTGCGTTCCAGCACGGAGTCACCCGAGAGAAGTTCCTCGCCTGAAAGCGATTCCCTAATGATGGCCGATCGCAATGTGATGACTCTGCCGTTGCGCAAGCGCAAGCACTACATGAACAAAGGCGATGGCGGCAGCCAGAGCGAGACGATGGACAAGGTCCTGGGATCTGGCGGGGAGGAGGCAATCGCCTCGTCCAGCATCAATGATTCAGCTGGCGTAGGGGACGGGACCGGATCGGGGTCCAAGGTGATGAGGATGAGCTCGGTTATCCAGTTTGCAAAGGCCTCGTAGATGGGTCCGGTCGTTCCGCCCAACCAGCATAAAGACTGTCCAAACAAATTTTAACTGAAATTAGTTTTAGTTACTTCTTTCGAGGTTCGAGGTTGGGCCTAAGGAGAAAGATAATAGAGAGTGAGAGGATTTTTTAGCAGCAAAAGAGAAAATGCCAAAAGTATTATAAAAAAAGAGAAAATTTGTTTTTAAAATTTACCCTTGCTCCCTAAATTAAATCAAGTTTCTTCTTGAATCGATTTTTGTTAAATCTATGATTTGTTTAAATGAAATTATACCTTGTACATTTTTGAATTATTATTATTTGGATGATGTATGTATATTCCCTGTGTTGTCACTTTTAGTCAAATTGCAACGATTGGCATTATAATGGGTATTAAGCATTTGCATCACCAATTTTACCGTGAACATGATCACTTAATGAGACCCAACCGTAAACCGTACACAATAATACACTACGTGCATTAATTAATGCGCATAATAATGAAATAACGTATGTAAGGCCATATTGGCATTTAATATATATACATATATAATAACTATAAAACTTATTTATTACTGAAATGAGAATCCTGCTCGCCAAACTTCCCCCTCTTCCCCGCCACCATCAATCAGCCACATCATCTATCCGCCATTTGATATGCATTTTATATTTTATATACGAAACATACACTAAACAACAAAAAGTCATTGAAAAGTATAAAAAAAAAAAAATAAAAACAAACAAAAACAGAAGCGGTAATCATAAATCTAAAATTTTACAATACGGAGAATATTGAACTGATAAGCAAGAAGCAACAACAAGATAACAATTAAAATGATAGGCGTCGAAACATAATAATTTTTTGTAAACGCTATGTTAATATATAAGTTAATATTTAGGCCTAAATTGTAGCATGAAATATTGAACGAAAAAATGCAAATGAAATTCAATAAAAAAATGTGTAATAATCTCTACATATATTTAATAATTGGTTACTTATTCGGGGGAATATTAGACGCGAGACCCAGATGCGTCAAGCCACAAGCAATATCTTTGTGCTTTTTTAGATATTTTAAGATACTATGTAAATTCCAGTCCAAACTACTATTTTTTTTATTAAAGCGGCGAGATTTTGTTAGCTCACGATGATCCATTATATTTTTTGTGACACCAGCAATTTCTTCTAGACGAAAGTTCTCTCTTTTAGAATTTGGTGAAACTTTAGGAAAACACAGATCAAGATAATACAACCATAAAAATACGTTTTTTAATATAAAGTTTATTGAGGTCATATCCTTAGAGATTTCACACATATCAAATGTATTGATCAGACGTCAAGCATTTCTTTGAAAATAATCCTTAGCCCTGAAGAAAATCTTCCGTGTCCCGATTCAGCATCATAAAACGGTGTTCCAGGATACCCCGATCTATAGTTCCTGTGCTGTCAAATTTATCTATAGAAAAATAATCGCTTAAATAATTTGTTTCCCATTATATGTATAATTATCTATTTTTTTGTTGTTTACAAATCATTCATTTGTGACTATACTGTTCCATAATTCTGGTAACAATCTTTTTTTATTATTATAAAAAGGAGTCTACATATCATATATATTTAATTTGACTTAAAGAACCGGTACGCCCTGTCCTTTAACCTGTTCTTTCTTTTCAATAAATTTAAATGGGAAAGGAAAGCAAGGGAAATCATGTACAAATGACGATTCAGGCCTAGAGGGGGCTATAGAGAGATACGCAAATTATGGTACAACTAAGCGACAATTGCAATTAGTATAAGAGATAAGGCAGCCGGCACAAACAATACCCTTAACTTAATTAACAAATGAGAAGTCGGGGAAGGGGCGGAGACAATAAAAACTAAACCGAGTTTACAAACTAATAATGCAAATTGATTAAACTTGTGGTTGCCACTTAGAGACAAGACTCCAGTTCAGCATCGTCATCATCATCAGATTCCAATGTAGGAGCACAGCACAAAAACGGCGAAAATCATGACGACAATGAAGATAATGGCAACCCAGGCAGGGATCGTACCTGCAAGAAATCAAAAAGATAGAATGAGACATTTTTCAGTTGATCACTTGGCAGATTTCTCGCTTACGCCTTTGCGGCAAACTGTGAATGCAAACTTTGTTGTCCACCGAGATGGACAGCACCGCTGCCTCCGTGTCGCTGCTAATGGGCGGTCCCTCCTCATTGGTGATGGGCAGGAACTGAAGACCCGTCACGAACATGGAGTGTGCATGGGGAATGTGGAGCACGCGCTACAGAATGGGAATGTTAGTATCCAGAGGATTGTGTTTCGTATTCGGAGACTCACCTGCAAACTGAATGCTATGTACATGGAAACGCTGCCCGAGAACATCGTGCCAACGGCCACAAATCGCCCGTCATCCCGGACCGCCAGCGACGACAGACTCTCGTCGATGCCCACAGCCTGACGCAACTCACCGCTGGCGCAATCCCAATGCTGCAGGAATCCCCGCTGCTTTCCCACTTTGCCCAATGGATTGGCAATGGTGAAGAGGCGGTATTGATCCTTTTGTGCCTCGACAGTTCCATAACGGCATCGCTTGAACAGGTACTTGGCCCCCTCGGGTGTTTGCCACTGCAGTTTGTGCTGCAACTTTCCACTAGCGAGATCCCACACCAGACCTTGGGAGTCCTTGGAGATGCTGGCAATGCGTTTGCTGTCTGGACTAAAATCCAGGTCATCGATTTCCTTGGTGTGCGCCGCAAGCTCGCCGGCCAGCGTCATTTGCGGGAAAGTCCAAACACGCAGCTTTCCATCTGTTCCGCCAGTAGCCATTAGACGACCATTGCCGCTGATGCGGACCACACGCTGCAGCGGCTCGGCGCCCTTCAGGAAATCTGTTTGCACCACATCCGCCGCCTGAATATCGAAGCGCAGTCGCTGAAAATGCCGCAAAATTTCAGCAGCGGAGGCAGCCGGCTTATGGCCGTTGGCCACTGGCTCCACGCCCGAGTGAACGTTGCGTTGTCGCACGTTTCCGTTTTCGTGCGGCCGTTCAGTGGGCGCCGGCTTTCCGTCCACGATCCCATTTCCGTTGCCATCCTCCTCGGACTCGACGCGTGGCTGGACATAGTACATCTGACAGTGAGCCTCCTGGCCGGCACATAGATAGCCTCTCCGACCGCCGTTGCTGACGGCAAAGTTCATCACCACATTAGCGCCGGTCTCGTGGCGCAGCACCTCCTCCGCACAGAAGTGGCTGCCGTTGTGATACAGCTCGTAAATCTCCTGCAAGGGAAACAGACATTAGAAACGACGAGCGAGGTGCTTTTTGTAATCCTTACAAAGCCGTTTGCCACGCCCGTCTTGCTGGAGCCGCCACCACCGGCCACCAGGATGTGGCGGCTGGTCAGCATATCGACGGCATACAGCGGGAAGTTTACACGGGCCAGCAAGCCGTCGCTGGCACGGCGACGGGTGGGGGCCATTATTATCAATAATGGATGACAATCGACCGAATGAAGAGCGGACGGGGACTCGACTTTTATCAGCTCAGGCAGCGGCGGCGGTGCAGGCACATCTAATTGGGTCGAGGCGCTGACAAAGTCCGGCTATCGCTGGCTGGGCACTGCTGGTGGGGGCCGCTCAGTGGTCACTGTTCCTCATCGCTTTCTCCACTCAAGGGACTTGTAGATGCACCTGTGCCCCGTCTGTTTTTCGGCTGTGCCGTGAGTTTACTTAAAAATCCACGTACACTTAATTAGAGATGGGGAATTGTATAAAATATCAATAACGATAGTTTTATTCGCATACACGAATATTGAAATCGTGCCATTTTTATTTCTGCCCCAATATTAATGTTAAAAAAAATTAATTCCAATCCATTTGTTCCACTTTCTATTGCGACTGGATAAAATACAAATATTGTTATTAAATGCGTTTAGAAATTAACATCGATATATGTCATTCAAATATAATAAAATATCGTTGTTTTTCCGAGTTGCCAGATAGTAGAAACGATATTTTGCGCCTTTCTATTATTTGCAACAACAAAGCACAGCTGCTGTCCAAAAAAGTTGCCAAACTGTTTTATATTTACAATTTAAAATTAAGAAAATATATTTAAATTTAAAATAAGGCTCTTAGATTATAAGCAAAATCGTCCAACTTATAGCCTGTCATAATTATAACAAAAACATAAATTCGACAAATTTTGCCTTCAGTGTACTTAACCATCGCAGCTTCGTTTTCCTTTCTGCTTTGTGTTGCTTCCTGGCGCATTTGTGTTTTTTTCATCGGCGAGATCGAACGCTGGACGAAGATCTTTTTAATTTGTCGATTTGTGAGCATTTTTAAGCTTTAAAATTTGTGTTTCCGTGTTTTAATTAAGGATTAACAATAAACACTGTACTCAGCGATCACTAAGAGCATCTTATTTGTCGGTAAGTTTGTTTAAATCCGGTTTGCGATCCCTTTTGTTTCGCCCACTGCGCAGTCGCCAAACGGTACCTTTGCGTTCTTCTTGCCTCTGCTGGTTTTTGCCCTTGCACTTTCTCACTGTTCTTTTTTTGCTGCAACAATTTGCGCTCTATATATGGATGTGTGTGTGAGCTGCGTGGGTTTTAACGCCGTCTTATTGAAATGATGCTTTGTTTGCTTACATATAGTATGTCATATATTGTACATACATTATGGTATTGTACGTACATAGCCTGTTCCTTTGTAAGGGCAAAAGCAGGCGAGACTTGGGGCATTCCAATTCTGCGACACAGCTTGTGGCAATGTACATACATACATATGTATGTATGCACTTATGTACATATGTACATGTATACTTACAGTTGAGGACGAAGTAAAAAGAATAAATAAAAATGCAATGATATCTTTTAAGCTTTTAAAATATTTAAAATAATCTTAAATTTAGTTTTTATTTTTATAATATGAACAAAGGGTATGAAAAGGAACTTTACATAAAGAAAGCCTGTAAGAGAACAGAGAGAAACAAAGAATGCATGAAGAGTATAAATTTTAGTTTTTGCATCTTCTGGTTCTAGTCGCCATTAGTTTGAATCACCCCTAAGAAATCAGGTTAAAGGTCGTAAATTAACTTAAATAAGAGTTCAATTTATTTTAATTTCTTGGTACATATGTATGTATGTTTGTCAACTATGAACGATATGTATTTATTTTTGAAAAGGCTGATCGGACGTCACTGTCACAGAAACAATTAAATAATTAAAAATTATAACATTATTGTTCTAAATAGTCTCGCTCGTTTTATGATTGTTTCAGAATTACATACGTTTTAAATATATAATATTTGATGTTTAAAAAATGTATCTACATATGTCTACATATGTGTCTACATATGTAATACAAAATCGGACTCTTTTGTTTGTTTTTATCATTTATTGTGACTTTAATTTTATAAAAATTTCAAATATATTTATATTTTTTATTGATTTATTTTTTATGTTTTTTTTCAGAGCTTTTGTAAAACATTTCCGAATTTTCTTCGTATTATATTCCACCGGCGAAAGCAACAATTTAAAATGGTTAACAACACTGTTGATGGCGAAGGTATGTTTTAATTTTATTTTATTTTATTATTATTTTAATATTTTTTTTATTTTCTCTTCTTAACCGAATCTAAAATAAAGAATAATCCGGAACAAATTAATTTAAATTAAGGGAAAGACTCTCATTTCAAGCAATATTCATTAATCCATTTTATTATCTATTTTATTAATTTATAAAATAAGTTATATTAGATTATTAAATTATACAATTTTATTTTAATTTATTGAAATTACTGAAAATATTACAAATTTTTTATGTATTTAAGTACATTATATTAATACTACTAAATGTCGTTGTTTTAATCGTGAATTGAATCAAAATTAAACGGCTTCAATTTGAACAATTTTTACTGGAAGCACTCTTCTGTAATTACGTCTTTTACAACTATTCAATGTTTGTTGTTAATTCTCTCAGTTTTTTGTTGTTAAAATGCAGGCAGTAAAAGTCCGCAATTTGTGGCTGGTGGCAATGGGAGAATCGATTTGTTAAAAGCCAAAGAACAATTGCTTTTACCGCCACACCACTAACAGCGGTCAGTGGACCTTTCATATCAGTCGACTGCCTTCCTCGGTGTCCTTTTCTTTACAAGTCGCCTGGAACGCTGCAGTACAACTTTTTGCCCACTTACAAACTAACGCTGTCCGACCAGGACCTACATATATACATATATAAAACGAGTTAATAAACGTCAGTTGTAGTCACACAGCACTCGTATATACAAACTGCAAAGTGCAGTTAAGAAAAATCGTTATTATTATATATAATTCTATATAAAAGAGCGAAGGAAAGGGGACTGTTAAAAAAAGAAAAGAAACTTAATTGCAGACACTGAAAAGTATCTAGCCTTGCAGGATTTAAATATAATAATAAACAAATTGGGGAGATATTTTTTAAAGCAACTGATATATATAGATTAGGTTTACTTTTGGTTTAAAACAAATCTGTGCGCCTAGATTGACATGTTTGGGGATTTGGCATATGTATTTTTTATGGGTCCTAAGATTTTATATTTACTAAATTTTCCAAATTTCTTACCAAAATGTACTCTGTGGAAGTGTATAAACAGGCAGCGGCCACAAACTATGTAGGCAAACGCTGTTTGCAAAAGTTTATTGAACTGGAAGTTGAGCGCGTAGGCTCCTTCTGTGAAATGCAGCGCAGAGCCGAAAGGAAGCTTGAGCAAGCCGAAGTGGGAAGCCACTATCTTAGATACAATACGATATTATCTAATTGTATGTTTAGTAAGAGAATTCTTTATTCCAGTATCTATAGCCTTTCATGATTTTCTCCATCTGTTTCTATCTCTGAAGAGCCTTTATGACGCTGCTGTTTCTTTTCCCATACGAGTTTTAATGCGAATCAATCAGAAAAGAACAGGCTAATGGCCCAACCCCATAGATCCCCCACATAGCTCCCCCAGAAACATATGTTGTGGAATAATGTGGGGCTAAACTGACAAATATTCACATTGCATGCCTTCAATAATTATGGGTGCCGCATATGCATGCATTAGTAGGCAGTGCAAAAGAGTTTTCTGCGAAAACTTTCATTAAAGTGGACATTTTTTGGTGCAGTTGTGGTGCTGTTGGTGCTGGTACTTGTCGTTTGGTGTACACACCCCTTTGTTGTGGTCATGTACTGTGTAAATACATACATAAAACTGAAGCGTTGTGCAGAAAAACATAAGTGCCTTTAGTTGGTTCTGAGTTCTGAAATGTTTTTCATTTGGAATGTTCATTGCTTGTTTGGTTCATTTATCAAAAAAGGGAAGTTCTTTTCTCTCAAAATAAATTATATTTAATAAATTGTAGGCATACTTTTAGGTCAATTGATATACAAACGTAAATCTTTTATGATTTACAGGGACTTAATCGATAATTCATCCAATTTTCACCAAAATCTACTGTTTATATGGCAACTTAAATATATAGTTAACCTTTCACAAAGATATGTATGATATTTGAAACCCCAACCTGTATATTTCAGCATTATCGGTTAAAAGACCAAATGCCTCTTGGGGTTGAAGGGGAGTTTATCCGTTTTCCCCCCTTTGCAGACCCATTTCCCCACCTTTCTGTACATTTGGCAATGCATTAATAATGATGTGTGGCCACCAAGCACGGTATGCAACGCATATCACGTAATGCGTGACGTGTTTACAAGCAGTTGCGTTGGACAATAGTTGGACTTGAAACTAAGATTATAAAAAATAATCAAAGGTTAGCCACCTTCCTCTCTTACAAAGCAGGGAAAATAAAATACTAAGAACTCTGATCGATAAATATTTTTTAAGATTTTTAAAAGGCCTGAAAAGCATTTCAAATCTTATTTTGTCAAACCTAAAACTGGGTAACTGCTCGTCGAATAGCCATGGAAAATCTAGTACTGACTCCCATATATATATGGTCAGCTGTGCTGCAGACGTAGAAGGTGGAACATTAAAGAACTTTTATGGCCGGAGTTTCTACAGCTCGGAATACTTTACTGCTGACTGAATTGTTGCCGCCAGAACACAGCTTCCCTTTATATTTTCCGGACACGTCCTGCATCTTTAACTCAAATCTCTTGAGGATGTTGATTTTTTATTCATACCTACAGGTGTGTAAAATGGTGCCTAGGTCCCCAACTTTGAGTCCCTCATAGTTTGGGTTTTTCGTTTCCGGTCTGCGCTTACGCCGGATGTACGGCACAAGCACAACAAATTCAGCAACCCTAAGCCTAAGTCCCAAACAAAATAAATAAACAAAAAGCGCAATAATTTCAATTAAATTGGCAAAGCCTCTTAATTTATTAAATTTGTGGCATGTTGTGTTCTATCTGAGGTTGAGAGTAGTGAGGAGGCGAAGGGCATTGATATTGGGGAAGTTATGCAGATAAGATGATAAGCACAGTTAGAATGTGTCTTTTGTGGTTTTTAAAGTGTTTTTGCTCTTACTTTTAAACAGATTAAATTGGAAAAAAGAATTTTAATTAATAATTTTAAATGGAATAGTAAGAAAACAACTTTAACTAAAAATCTACATAAATCGTCTAACTGCTACAAACAAACCCATTAGACTTTGTTGAATATAGAAAATTGTTAAAGGAACTACTCCTGTAAGTAGAAGGAACTATTAAATGAAATGAGACAAAGTCTGCAAGACTAAGAGAAAACCGAGAAGTTTTTAATTTAATATAAAGTGGAAATATGCATGTATACAAAGTTGTGTGTTAGTAGCTGGGTGGTACTTGTACTTGCAGTATAATCGAACTTCAACCGCTGCTCTGTTGTTCATTTGGCTTAGCTCCCCGTACACACAGGGGGCTGGAAATCCGATCTGGGAGGTTAGTAGGTGCACTTCTCCTGGGGGTTGTCCGTATCATTTTGCAACGACGAGACTACAAATACGAAGATGTCGTACACAGTGGGGTATTTGACCCCAAAATGTTTGGTGAAATTCTGCGACATTATTAACTTTGCGAAAAATATAAAGTTTACAAATAGAAGATCAGAAATTTGAGAAATAGGAAAATTTCATTAACAAAACATTAAGTTTAAAACTAGAAGCTGAAGTTAGGAATTTGTCTGGTGTTTATAAAAAAGGAGCAACAAATGTATATCATTACTTAGGTACACATTTTATTTATTTTCTTGCACAACATTGAACTCATTTGCAAAATAAAATGGGGAAATTCCAAAAAACACAGTTCTCAATGTTTATTTAAACAATATATATTTAAATAAATATAAAAACGAATTCATTTTTTCCCTCATATGGAAAATTGAAAAAAAATCCTTCACATTGTTTCCCCCTTATTTAATCCGCCCTTTTTTTGGGGTCAAATACGCCACTGTGCAACGGCGAAGATTGTTTTTAGTCAACATTGCCTCTGAGGGTGGTTATGGGTGCAAGAAGGCTCTGGCTGTGAGTCATACAAAAGGAAGTTAACGAAAAAAGTCTGCAACAGGCATCGAAAATATACCTGCACATATGTTATGTACCTGTTTCACAATAAGAGAGGGTTGGATTTTCTTTAATACACAAAGCAGGGCGGTAGTTTATTAACTTAAATATGTAATAATTTTTTAAATCCTTAAACGGAAAAATTATCTTAAATTCCGACGTTTACGTAAACATTGAGTCTTCGAAATATATATTGCATTAAATAGATATTTGATCTGGATTTGATAGTATCTCGGATCGGGTGGGCCTATAGCTGTCATGGAAGCTATCCTACCATTTAAACTATCGTCTTTATATTTAGTGTCGAAGATTAATCAATAATTAAATATTGCGTTAAATGTAAATTTATACGTGCAGAAAAATACAAATAAATTTTTAAAAAACCAAAAATGATCTTCGATTGGATATTTTTGCCGATATTTTAGGTCATTTATGAATTTTCTTTTAGATTAATATGTATGTCAATTTCTAATCTAAATTCATTATTCCAAGAAATCATTAATCATTCCCTCGATTACATTTTATTCAAAGCAATCAAATACTATCTATTATTCTGTTTTAGTAAATGACTAAAATACAATTTAAAGCAAATTAGCCTTATTTCTTGAACATTTAATATTTATTGTAATTGCAGTCACATTTTAAATGTGTGTTTCCGTGTATTTGACCCAACATTTTGTTTTTGTTTAAACCAAACCAGAAACGTAGGGACAAAAGCAATTCCCGGCAGGCCTCTTCGTTGGGCCTCTCTGACTCTTCGCCTATTTTACTCTCCCTCTTTTGGGCCATATTGTGACTCATCGGTGGCTCCAAGTGCGGTTTGTTCAGCTGGCGCCGTTCTGCTATTCAAATTGCCGCTCTATATCCTTGTCCCCTCACCGTGTCCTGGGTGCCAGCGGAACCCGACGCGTCGCCAGCTTCACACTCCGGTTCTGTGACTCCGGAACAGAGCTGACAATTCTTTCGATCAGATAAAAGCTAAACTATTTTTTTAAATAAATAAATTAATAGGCAACAATATTAAGACTGGTAGGCAAAAAAAATTAGCATAAAATCAAGGTGAAAGGTGTGATTTCCTAAAGTATGAAATAGGTTTTCAAAACTCTAATGATTTTATAAATTATCATTAAAATTTTCCTTGATAAAAATTTGTCCTAAAAGGAAACAGCCAAATTGGCAACACTGAAACAGGACTCCCATTCGCTTTTGCTGTGTTTTCGGCTTTTGGCTGCTTTTTGAGTCATCGCCATTTTATTTATTGTCCTTTGACAGCTGCTCTGCTTTCCTCTTTCTCTCTCTCTTCAGAAGTGACTTTCTCTCTGACATTTTTTAGCGCCTCTCATTTAATTTTAGTTAATAGTTTTTCGATTTTCGAAAACTTATTTCGAATTTCTCTCACTTGTCTGTCTGCGGCATTGCCAGATAAACGTTTTCGTCCTTTAACTAACGTTAAACGAATAGTGTTCAAAAATATTAACTAATGGTTAAACATTATTTTTAAGGACATTTTGGAAGTAATATTTTTAAGTAACAGAGCTCCGAATTTTTGTTGGGGTCAAAATTTATAAATAGTTAGGACAGGATTTTTAATATAATATAGTCAAGACTAAGCAGCAATAGGATACTTATTCAAACTGATAATTGTGACTGAAATGCAATAAAGTTATACAGATACTATCTCAAGTTTAATTATTTAAACATAATAATTTATTATGAACGTTTAAAAAAAGTTTGTGACTTAAGAAGTCGGGTTTGTATTAAATATTTATATATAAAAATGAGATCCCCCATTTGGTTGCATATTTTTCGGCCTGCTTCTGGGTTAAGGTGCACATAGTCCGGTATTATAAAATCAGCCGGTTATATTCAATGCACTTTTTGCTCTCCCACTTTCCAGCTCCCACAATTTCATGTCTCTCAAGCTGCTCCCCATTTTCACACTGCGCAGTCGTCAAAATTCGAAATCGGCTTTATCGAAATAAAATTATAAATAAGCAAGACTTGCAGCCTTTAGCCAAAGCCGAGGCTTTGATCAAAATTATGAATAACAATATGCAAATCATTGAAAAATTCAGATTTAATTTGTGGTCAAGCTTAGAATTTGCCGAGCTTTTCTTTTTGCTGCTGTCTGCCCAATATCGAATGTCAACCCCTAAACTAGCATGAACGCTCCCCACATTCTGCGACTCTCTCATTCTCTTTGGTTTTCGGCTTACCGCCCCCGTTGCGGGGCTCTTGTCCTTTTTGTATGTGCTTTTTGTCCTTGCCTTGAGACGGCGCTGACGCTCACGTCGGCGCAACGATAAAGCTGGAGCCAGCTATGGGTTGTCAGTCGTTTGCGTACTGTTGAAAAATTAACATCGACATAATTTAGTTGGTCTTTGTCGTTCGCTGCGTTCGTTACATTTCGTCGGTGCCTTGATCCATTTTCAAAAGGATTTTGTTGAAAACAACAACAACAACAACAAGAATAGTAGTCACAGCTAAATCAATACAAACAAATTACGCCGCGTAAAAAAACCCATCCCAGAATTCATAAAACAGAATTGCTGAGTTGCTTACGAGTTTTATATTCAACAAAAAAATACAATACAGCAGCAAGTGGTTGCCCCGCCCCCCGAAAGTCCAAAACCAAGTAATATCTTGGTGCAAACTACTATTTGATTGTTCGATTGAACGCAACCGCCAACAATTAATCCACACATATCCCAACCATCCACTACCAGTTTCACTAAAACTTATTTAGCAGAAGATAGAAAACAAAGCTCTTCATCATGCTGATTGGATTAGTTCGCGATTCGGTGATGCAGTGCTTCTGCCATACGTGCCGAGCACCCGGTATTTTGCCAGCAGGTGAGCACTCAGCATACCGATTTTTTGGTATTCGAAAACTTGGTAACAGTTTGAGCTCAAAGAAAGAAACATGATTTTCGTTCTTTAATTTATTATTTACATTTAATTTGTTCTCCACTTTATTATTATAATAATTTAAAGCATTTTTTCTATGTTTTTATTTTCTATTTTCTATCTACATATATCCTTGAAAGCAGAGGTCACGCAAATGTATTTTGTTGTTGTTTATTAAGGGTCACCCAAAAGTCATGGTCAACTCATTCTACTTGGTTTCTAGTGAATATATATCATCAAACAGAATATACCCCATTTGCAGGCAATCAACATTTTGTTACTCCTTTGCTCCTTCACCTTAAGACAAAGTTGTGTTAGTATGTCCTTGCCGCGGTACAAAGGTTTTCCCCAAAAGTCTTTTCTCTTTTGCAGCTAAATTTGTGTTTGTTTTACTCTGGCTTAGTGTTTATTGAGTTTGAAAGGACAATTTACTCCCATTTGTTGGTGGCAAATTATATAAATAAAAGGGTTTTACCACCACAAACCATTATATTTCATCTTGTTTTTCTGTCATCCGATTTGTCAGACATTTATGAATAACAGCTATTCTACATTAACATCTCAAACAATTCATTAATCATTCAGATCCTAACCCTACAGCTTGCCTGGAGATGGATTAAGTCATCGGTGAATCACTAATATGTAATTTATTCATCTATGAAAGAGGAAAAATAAATATAGATTGAAGAACAAATAGATGGAAATTGCTGTGTGCCTGAAAATTAATAGAAACAGTGTTTCAAATAATTATACAAAGTACTATTTTTTAACATTATTCCAAATCCTTTTACATTTTTCTGATTTCGCTGAAAAAAACAATGCCAAAAAAGGACATATGAAACCCCAGAAAGTAGGCAATAATAATTTGTTTTTTTTTGCCCCACCAGCCGCGACTTTGACTATTTTGGTATTTGGCTTGCGTTGTTACACGGCGGGCACATCGCATGGGGCGCCAGTCAGCCGGCAAACGATGAGTCACCATCCAAAGTCGGAGCTGGAGTCTACTACGAGTCAGACTTGTATAGCCATGAAATTGAATTGTAGTCGTCACACATTTTAGCTGAAAAGAAAGCCGCCCTCTCGTTGCTGCACTTAATGCGTTTGGAATGTCTTAATAAGAAGACCATTCAATAATGCTTGGATTTCGCTATTTACATTTTATTTTATTGGAATATTAAAGCTTTAGTAATCGCCGCAAACAATCGCAAACACACACTCCTCACACATTTTAAGCGATACGATTGCGCAATATGCACACGGACCAGCGAACACACAAGCAAAGTGACGACAAAGGACGGCATTTATTGATTTATTAACCGCCTCTTATATAAAAACGAGAAAAAAATGGCGAGTTCTTGGGGCAAACCGAAGTGCTGTTACCCTTGTTTAACTATTAATTGGTCAATAAAAAGATAGAGATTGTTTCTATGGCAGCTTTATAGATGAGTGATTCAGTACCAGAGTTTTATATTAATTACTGAGCAATCAAACATGTCGTCATTAAGGGAATAATAAATACTAATTAAGCAAACATTTTTTAAACATTAAACATTATCTCAAACGTGTTCTGCTGATGTATATTCTCCCTAGGAAGAGTATCTCTGAAAAGCGTCAAGTAAAGACCCATGTCTTAGTGGTAAAAGAAAATGCAGAAAATTGAGAATTTGCCTATTATTTTGATGAAGGCAATGGGGCATTGGGAATTTAGGTGCCTTGGTACCTTGGAACTGTAATTATATATCAAGTGCTTAAGCCTTGTACCTTACCAATTATAATAAACGTTTTCGGAATTACGATAATTAAGTATACACGCAAAACTGTAGTTTTCGGGGGTTTTCCTTTTCGATGTAATATAAAAAAATCAGGACTCGATCATATCGTTTTTGTTAGAAGAAAAGTGCTGCATAGATTGTTTGTAGAGTAAAGATAATTAAATAACTTTGCTACCAATTAAACTTCAATATTTTTGCAAGTAATATACACAGAATTTTATATTGTTTAATCATTAGCTAGCTCTCTGATTCTTTATTCCTCCAGCTTGCTAATGAGATACACTCAAATCTTTATTGAATAAATTCATTTATATTTAGTTTACTGAACTAATGGTAGTTAAAATTCAAAAGCAAGCCACAAGCCATGTACATTCAGCTTTCGGATCCTGGCAACAACATGTCAAATAAATCACATTAAGTTCTCACATACATACGTCAAGCTGAGTTGATTTGTCACTCCGGATTTCGTTGGGCTTTCAGTCCTATAATTTATCTTTATTAAGATACATGAATGTATGTGTATAAATTTCCAAAAAGCCATTCCAAAAGAGCATATGAAATGCCATTTTACAGCTTTTAATAAAATGTATGTCACTTCTGGTTCGAGTTTTTCATGAAAAGCGTCTGAAAATGGTTATAACAACTCCTGGCTTAGTAATTACTTTTATCATACAAAAACTTATACTATGTTTTATGAGAACTAAAAACCGTTCGTGTTCTCACACATTAATTTTAAAACCGTGACCTCCTGGTCCTTTATTGAATTGCTACCAAAAGCTAAATTTTCCTTTTTGGCAAAGTACCAGTAGAAATTGTGAATACATATACATATATATATATAAAAGATATTCCCCCAATTTCCTTTCAGCACTTGGTTTGCTTTCCGCTGCCAAACAAATTGAAGTAGCAGCAGCCAAAAAAAATATTTTTTAATAGCAATTTCGTAGCAGGGAAATCAAATTTTCCAAACGAACAGGCGAAAAAGGCTAGAACAGTAAGAAGAAGGAGGTAAAAAAGGGGGTGATATAGAAGGTTAAGTGTTTTTCCCCCCACAAAATGGGGGAGAAATGTGCTGGTTGTGCCGTGCTCCTTTGAGTCTGTGACAATTAGTGGCATCGCGGATGCAGACCGAATACGAAATCAAGGATTCTGCCTAATGATGAAAGGCTTGAGCATAGAAATATAGCAGAAAGGAATTAAATAGGAAATCAGGAAACCAAAAAAGGGTGGATGATTAATGAATTTATGTGCTTTTAAGGTTAATAGTGAGAGATAAGTGAAAGTATCAGCATCATTAAGTTATTTTAACTTTATTGCTTTCAAAATACTTCATAAAGTTCTCAAAAAAAAGTTTAAAAGGTGCTAAATAAAGTTCCCAGTTTAACCAAAACAAATTTGTCAAATTTGTATGTGGATTTTTATACAAAGGTTCATATTTCATATTTGAGTTCAATAAACTTCTGTATCTTTTCTTTGTGTATCCCCATAAAGAAATTTGCATTGCTTGTGCACAACTCAACTGATTTTTTCATAGAGATTATGTCTGGGAAGTATGTGTATGTCCTTATCCAAGGCATTTACCTTCATGTGCGTTTTTCTGCTGAAAGGTCTAAGATGTCAGCGTAGACATATTGATCCATTATTGATTTTGTTGAATGTATTGAATGCTTGCTGGAAAGAGTTTTAGGCTTATATTTTTTATAAGGAAGTGCAGTAATGCGCATTCCTTATGACTAAGGATACCATAGCGAAAACCAGATTACGAAAAATACAAATATATTTAACAAGAACACATATGGTTCTATCCAGAAATTTGTATAAAACTCTCTGAAAACACTGGTTACTTTGGTACTGCTCACATCCATCAACTTGCCCCAGAAAACGTAATCTTGTTTAGTTAGTTTCTGTATTCTTGGCAAAGCCTCCGGGCAACTTTTTAACTTGGTTTTGCGGGATATATGTTGATCACAGTGCTGTCTCCACCAGCACCAGCTTCCTCTGGGCGGGCTAGTATATTATGTGGGGGACACTCTGTCACGTACTGGGTAACATTTTTCCATATTATCCCAGCACCAGTAGGCTGCTGCGTTTCTTTTGTTTTCTCCGCCGGCGGCAGCTTGTGCATGTGGCTCACGTAACAGACGCATACATAACGAAACTTAATTTTCATTTATTTTGTTGGTTTTCCCTGGCCTTCTGTCTTCGCTCTGGCAAATTTCAAAATTTCTGCGAAAGCCAATATATGGGACTTGAACTTTTGTGTTTCCTTTGAATATTTTCACGAACAAATATGCATACTTATAATGTGCAGAAAAATTGTCCAATAAAAATGACAAGGAAGTGGACAGAGAATGTCATCATCAGTCAATCAAATGATTCAGAGGAGTGAGAATATTATATTCATGTCCTTTTAACTTTTGCCTGGTATTTTGTGTTATTAAAGGAGACCATTATTGTGACACTAAATGAGTCTTGTCCTGGGACGACAGTTCACCTGATATATGGGTAGATATTCTACAGACAAAACGTGTTTATTTTCTGGAATTTCCCAGGGACTCCCATCTGTGTTCCCTTAGCATCCTACGTGATTCCCTGTTCTCCTGTCTCTTGCCTTAATTCAATTTTCTTTCAACTCTAGCACCCTCTTTTTTTTCAGCAACATTTCCCTTTTATAGCGAGTTTATTATTTCGCATTTTTTCCTGCCTCTTTGGCGCTCCTTTGTTTGGGTGTAAATTGCATTTACACTAGGTTTTTATCCTTTTGGGAGGAGAAAAATACTCGTAGTACCTTAATGGCAACCAACCTTAGTTGGGTTAGTTAGTTCCCATCAAATGTCAAATGTTTTATCTTCTCCTCTCGCTGGCGGCTATTAAATAATTCATGTATGCTTTCCACTCTCATTACGACGCCCTCCCTTTGGCCCCCTTTGCCCCTTTTGCCATGACAAGCCAGAAATTAAACACTTCAACAATGACACTGACATTCGCATATGGCGCTCGTTTGTTTCCGTACCATCCAGTGATGGTGGTGGCACTGACACGAAGCTGGCCTCTGGATGAATGCCTAATGGCTGCACTTTGACCCCCCTTAAATGCTAAATTGCAAAACTCATTTTGTACTCAGATATATTTTTAGATTAGACACGTCCTCAGATGAAAGCTTTTCCTACCAGGATACTGAATTGATTTGCAAAATAAGTATAATAAAAATGTTTTACCCTCTTATTTTGTTTAGCCATTTCCACAAAATTCGTAGCATACTTCTGTGAATTGCTGAGCTATCTATAAAATATCTTAACAATATGATTTTCTTCTAAATGGACATCTTGGCTGCTACCTTGTATCCTCTCACAAAAAATAGAACAAAAATTTAAAGGACTGTCTTCTTTCGGCCATGAAATGTTGCTGCATCTAAGTGGCTTTCATGGTGTCTTTGCCTCCACCATTCCTCACTTTGGTTTATTTTCCGTGAAACCACTTTCAATGTAATTAGCATAAAAGCTTATACGCATAAAGGACACTCGGCAGATTGCTTTTTTCCTACTGGTTGAAAGAGTTTTAATAAAAATTAAATGTTATTGTCCAAACTATTTTGGTTTAACCACGGCTTGTGGCTTCTTTTTTGCGTTGCAGCTGGAAAACAGAAATAAAGAAACAAGAAAAATGTTTATTTACTTATTCGAGGTAAAGAAAAACAAAAAGCAGCCATCAACAGCTGTTTAAAATGAGTATCCTTCTGCTACCTACCATCCTCCATTTGTGTAATGATTTTCCATTAACCCTTGCCTATCACCCTTAACACATTTTGCACAGGCAGACTGTTTTTTAAACAATATTTATGTGCGGTGGGAAAAATATTTCTGGTTGCCTCGTTCGGAAAAACATTTAGGAAAATATGTAGTTCAAATTTATACAGAGTTATCTTAATTCGATCTATTAGGTCCAACTCCTTCCAGCTATGTTCAAACTTATCAAGTAATGACACCATCAACTCTTAATATTTTAAATGATATTTGAGTCCTTGTTATTTTGTTTTAATATTTTGTTTTCTTGCCCTTGTTTATCTTTTTTGTTTATTGAAAACGATTTCATTTCATTCATTCATTATATCCATCGAAAAAATGTCAAACTGTTGCCAATTCGAATTCTCTCGCTTTAGGATATATCCATTATAAAAAATCTTTTCTACTTCTATACATGCTTTCTATACTTCCTCAACTTTAAAATATTCTGATAGTCTCGAGAAGATCTGCGCCAATCAAGAAAAATAATAAAATCCGCTCTAAGCAGCCGCGACTCATCAAAAAGGTCAAATTTATAAGTAAGTATGAATTGCGAAAATTGCATATGAGTACTATATTTTTAGCCCTAAAATATATTGCATATGTTTAATTAATGCAACTTTAGTGAAAGCTAAAGTAAAATGCTATATAGCTCTTTCTGGAACAAAATTTAAGATTCAAGAACCTCGAAATTGCATGAAAAATACTTGAGCAAATAGGAAAATGAACCTTGTCTTTCATTTTTAAAAGTATTTTGTTGTTTAAAATATAATAGCAAAAAATTGGACTTAAAGAAAACTTGACTATAGCTTAAACAAGGAAATGCAAGTGAAAATTAATTAATAACAATAATAATATATTGACATTAAAACAGAAAGTCAATTAATAATCAATGTTTTATTGTTATATATTTTCAACACATTATTCCAGAATTCTTTCAAATAATATTTTAAAGTTAACCTATAAAGGCGATATTTTTCTATATTTAAAACCTCAATTACATATCAAAGTTTAAGAGTTTTAGTTCAGATCTTTGTATTATCTATATATCAGATTTCTCTCTCGATACACATCCTCCCTAGGTGTAAACAATGAAATCTGAGCACATGGAAAATATTTTATATACAATTTTTAACACGTATACGCCCCGGTTTCCTAGGGGAACTGATGCAGGAGCCAAGGGCTTTTGGCCGCCAAGTCAACTTCGTTATCCCTGACGCCGGCCAGACGATTTTGACATTTTATTACCGCACAAGAGCCAGCAACAACTGAAACGCACACAAAAACATAAAATAAGAAGGATGGGGTGGGCGGAATGACTCAATTTGGTCCTTCGGGTGCCGTCGGCTGTGTCATGGTTCCAGGTTTTAGTTTTCGGCCCTTACTTTTTCCACCTGCCATGGTGTTTTTTTGTTCCTCCAAATATTATATATTATTCTTGTCCTTCCTTCAACGTTGTCTGCTCTCTGAGAGCACGTATTGTCTATCAGACAGTTTCAATGCCTTATTAGATCTAATCAAGAAAGTAAACTTTGTCCAGCGGGCGATTAAATGTGCACGAAAAAGGTCAGATGTGCGTTATAAATAAAAAGTACTCAGGGGGTTTCAGAGAGGAAGGAATTAAATTAGAAAAAAATCGATTGTTTTGTAGCTTAGCTCTTTCCGAAAATATAATTTAATTGAGTTATAACCTTAAAGCCTTGCATTGCATTTTATGTTGAGCTTCAGCCACAGAAATGTTCTGACAGAAACAGAAAACATTTGTATTTCGAGTGCCTGGAACTTGTATTTGTCTGGAATTGTTTGTTCTGGGGGCATTTCCGTGTGGCCGCAGGCAAAAACTTTCTGTTCTCTCGAACTTCAATTATGCATTAAGAGTGCCAATGGGTACATAGGAAATAGGAAACAAGGATAGCAGGGAATATAGTTTGGTCCAAAAAGCTTGCCATGCTCGGACAGACAAATTATCCAAGCCGTGGCAGGATGTTTATGTCAGGATAACATCAAGCGCAAAACCAATCCCCCTCTTAACCACTACTCGTGCAGCTCAGGACGCTGGTTCTGGTCTGTCAGCATTTGCATATGCTACACATATAGGGTATACATATTTAGCAAAATGGTGAAAGGGGGGAAAGCAGGAGGCAAACATGGCATACCAAAAATATAGCAAATTGCCTTGCTTTGGCGCTGAGTTTGCTCTTATTATATGAAAATTTGCTAAACGCCAATTGAATAGTAATAATATAGCCACTGTGGGGAGGCGAGACAAGCTGATGAAATTATCTATGCTAATGCTTATTACCGATTTTCCCCAGATAATAGAAATCATGTTGGTAGCTAGAATACAGATTGTTTTATTTTACACATTTCTCTTATTAAATTTATCTTTGGTTTCTTGGGAATTTTAAAGTTATTTCTAATATCAAATTTGAGCTTCTATTCTCGTTATTATTTCACACGCACGGAAATGGCAAGGACCTCCATCCTGCTGATGCCACATTCAAGTGAGCTGGTCCTTGCTGGTAAGCCTGCAGTCTATGTGTGTGTTACCGCAAAATTGCATTGCGGTTGGTCTAAGCCCAGAGGAACATAATTCTGCATATATATAGCTAAAGGGCAGGACACCATCTGCATTCTCCCTTGTTCGCAGGGCTTAGAATCCTACCTCCTTCTCTGCCTCGGTGTGATGATGGTAAATATTTTCATTGAACGTATGATTTTCACACATTTTCCTTCTTTTGAAAAGCGGTCTGGTTGGTGCTCCCCTTTATCGCCCCTAAGCCTTTAGATCCTGGTTCGTTGTTAAGCTTTGATACTGCTGAATTGCTGCACTCGGAGAAAACTTTTGTTGTGAGTTTCCAAATATTTTAATTTAAAGAAATTCCCTCTTTTTTTTATGAGTTTGTACAGTTTTTGTTTAGGCAAGTCTTTGGTTTGTTGCCATTAGCTGAGCTCATTCGTCATCGAAAATCCTGCGGAAGTATAAAGCATTCGATTTGCGGCAATATCAAACGTGCGGCGCCACATTGACGAACATTTCCACTATAAGGCTTCATAGTTTCAGGTTTAATTACCACCGACAATCCACCACACCCCTGGGCACACACACAATCTGCCCTAGCTGTCCTTTGCTCTGGGGGAGGATTTCTACTTCACCTGCATGTTGGCGGCTAATAAACTAAATTGCTATTGGCCATAAAACAATCTTGGAACCAAGGGGGGGTGTCGGACATACACAGCAAAGGGGACCGAAAGAGGACCTTCAGGCATAGTCACAAGGGCCAAGCTGAACTGGTTTCAACAGTCGGCGATGACAACCACAACAAAAATGGGCAACAACAATGGCAACAAGCGCTACAACAACAAACTCATTTAAACGCTTATAAAACAAAAACAAAAGAAAGCTATCCCCGAGGCGTAACTAAAATGCACTGAATATATTGACAATATACACCGGATCTTTACTGTCTGAGCCGTGGCTGTTATCCTGACTAATGAAAACAGAATTTTGATGTTTTTTTTAACGAAGGTGTATTTACCCCCGCTAGCAGGTACAATACAATTTTTTTTTTGTGAGTTTTAGGCATAGTTGGTTTGGTTTAGTATACATAACTAGAGACTAGAATCTATACTAGATCACACAAAGCTAGTTTTTGTTAGAATACATGCTGTTTGTATACTCTTTTTCGTGTTCACTTCGAAAGTTCGAAGGAGTTTAACATTTGTTGTTATATACAAAGTAGAGATGGCAGAAAATATTCATTTAAGGATATATTATTGATACTTGACTTGTTCTCTTAATAGAAATATATGCAATAAATCGATTTTATGATTGATATATTGGGCTGTTCGTAATAGCAAACCATACATTTAAATATTTCGGAAACTTGTAACCAGTAAAATTTGATTTGAGATTTAAGATTGTTTTATAACATTTATATTTTTCTTACTTACAAAGCGTCTTTGAAGGACTTTATAATGTTTCGATCAAGATGATCATGGGGATGGGGATTATGATTCGCAAATATTTATGTATATTCCAGTTTAAGGTACTTCTTCTTAATAGTAGAACAGTTTTTTTTTTTAACATATTTTATCTTTGTGTAAACACATTCATTTTACGGCAATTTACAAATATTTCTAGTCTGCTCTTTGCACTGTTTTTCAGCCTCCCCAAGCATTTCATCTTTATTTCCTTTGTGTATTCACCAAAAACCGGCGACACATTCAACAGAAATTAAGTTTTCAGTCCCGGGGCGTAGCTCGTGTAAATTCCTTCAGCTTTCACATTTCCTTTTTTCTCATTTTCCCCCCTTTACTTCCGTTTATGGCGGAGGCAAAAATAACAACAGCATGTAAATGGATGCTATTGTTCCGTTTTCTTCATTTAGACGCCTGTAGTGGGCTTAAATTTTTCACTCTGCTTTGCGTATCCTTCTCCGTTTTGTCCTTAATAATGCTCCACACGTGCTTACATTCGTCAGAAATAATTCTGTACTTTGGCGAAAATGCGGGCTGCTTTGCTGCTAATTTCGTTTCAACTGCTGAATGTAGGAAATAACACAACTTGCTTTACTTGTGTTCTTTGCACTGTTGTTTTGGGTTTGATACTGTTATTAGCTGCCAGCAGTGCGAAACTGTGCGCTGTAAGCGAATGGGGCGGATTTTCCCTGTAAACAGGATTGTTTGGCCAGCCCGCAAGTTTGTTGGCTTCCCTTGTGGTTACGAGGGCATTGACGCTATGTTTCCGTTGTTGTGTAAAGATAAAGCTTTAATTTTTCAAGAAATTTTGTTGATTTTTTTGGAAATATTTGTTTTTAAAAAATTAAAGAGATGATTTATTTCTAGAAAAGATAGAAAAGATATTGTACTTAAATGTTTCAACCATTGGAACATATGCATTGCATTTTTGGCTGTATTATGCGGCCTAAAATGTAAGGAACTACATACAGCTACTCTTAATGTAAGACTCAATACAATCATTATTGCCATTTGTATTGATTAACAATAATTCAACTGCTTTGAGGGCTCACTTAACGTCGTTTACAATCCATCTGAAAGCAGCGTAAAGCCGGCAAACAAATGTGAAATGGAGCAACTGCGCAAACTATTGGAAAATCAATAGTGCTATGACCTTTTCCATAAAAAAAACTATTTCAAGTATGTATGCATTTACAGCCAAGTTGGTAACTGTAGTTGTAAAGCGCATAAGCCAAATTCCCAAGGAGAACTACTGCAGTGGCGAAGAGGAGACTTGATTTGATAACTTAAATTTGTTTTTAGGCCTTCGACGGGTTGGCAGGTTTTTATCGCAAAAATAAACACTTTGGGAGGCTACGTCGTTTGCTGTTGTCGAACAGAATGGATATAGCCTCTATATACAGTAACTACAAGTATATGTATGCTACTTTTTTCCCCGATTTGATTATGTCTAGCCTGAGCCAAAAGTTGCTTGCTGCCCTGCACCGGTCACGTGTAGGAAGGCAATGCCATAAAGGTGGCTTAAAATGGCAGGAGGTTTCTTTTGCCATTTGGTTATGTAACTTGTCTAGAGCGGAAGAGGCCACAGGCAAAGGAACCCAAAGAAAAGAAATGCTTTTCGTTAAAAAATATGTATATAGTTTTATTGTAAAATGAGTTTATAGAAATATATTATTATGTATGACTGAAGGTAGATATTTTCAAAATGTTTTGATACTGCTGCAAAATAAATTATTTTACCAAAGTTGATATAACCATAAGATATCTAAGATACTACCTAAGATAAAACTCAAGTTACTCTTTAATGAATAATTTATAAATTGAGGGATACGTAGACCAATAAAACGTTTGATAATTAACAAATAGGAAGATATTTAATTACTGTATATATATGCTGTAGGCTAATTATTGATTTATTTCTCTCTCTCTCTTTACAGGTAAGTTTCTGCTACTAAAGGTCTAGAAAATGTGTACCTTAACGGCAATTGAAAATCTATAAAAATTGGAAAACATATCCCTGTTGGTGGCTCCTAGTTGTATGTAACGAACCTTTTTATCTGTTTTTTTTTTTTTTTAAATTGATTTATTGTGAAGGAAAAATAGACTGTTATTCTGATTAGCAACTTGATCTTGTGATCTAAATTGAACAGTATATGTACATAATTACATACTTTTTTATTGAGTAAGTTTAACGTTTATTTTACTTTATTATACTTTTGTATAATATTTTTTTATTTTACTTTTGTATCTTCAAGACTGTGTTAAGAATTTTTTGAGAGAAAATATTGAGTATTTAAAGTTATGTAAAGGATTATGTAAATAGTTTTCCTTTTTGTTTTATGCTGAATGAAAAGCCGAATGTGTAGATTAGTTTCATGCAACTCAGCTATATGCTCTGATTTTCTTGAGCCTAGAATTTCCCATCTCTTCCACTCGTTTTGGCCATATTCTTGTTCCTAACTGGCAACTGAATGCAATTAAGCGCCTCAAATCGACTTGCTCTGAGGCGGGGCAGACAAAAAAAAAAAAGCTGAAGGATGTTGAGAGTGTTTTTTTTTTTTTTTGCCAGCCAGACGTAAAACTGTCGCCGAAAACTAGCAAAAACAAGAACGGGTTTTCCTAAAAGCGACAGCAGCCACCGTTTGATATTGGCTTTGCAGCGCATGCCAAAAAGGACACGCTACGCGACAAAAATTGAAACTACATTTAGCTAGGACAACAACAACAATGTTGCAGAAACGGCCCAAGGCATTCATGATTCATTTTTTGTGTCGCTTGACTGTAGTCCCATGCCGGGATCACAGTTGCAAAAAGTCCTTCACTTCGCTCAGTTGCTCAGTTCGTTTAGTTTAGTGGAAGAGGAAACAAAGTGAAAGAGTTAAAAGGATTTAACAATTTGTCGGCACTAAATAAGCACTGTTTCCGGTTTTCCTGTAATCCAAAATGGTGGCCATTACTTTAAACTTGAATAGTAAGTAAAGTCTTTTGCCAGACATCGATCTAACGGATATATAATGGTCTATATTTCGTTGCTGCTGGAATTTGCATAGCAAATTTTCATCGTTGGCACATTTTAATTAAACCTTTGGTGCCACCAATAAAGTTTCTGCCTTGATACGTTCCCCAAACCGAGGATAATGAGGTGGAAGTCGTCCTGGCACCACGCCCATGCATCCCCCTTCTTAAACAACATCCCCAACTTGCTGACTCAGACGAATAAAGCAATTAAATATAAATTAAAATGCTTTTATGAAAATTATGCAAAAGGCCACAGAAGAAAGCTCTTGTAGTTTTTTGCTCTTATGAGCGAAAAGTTTTTATGCTAAAATATGAGCATAATGATTGCGTACTTTATTAAATTAAAATTTGTTTTTTGTGGGCTTTTTAAAAAAGTTATCCCAAAACTTTTCGGTGATAATTCATATGTCGTTGGGAATAAACTTGCATTATGAATTATAAAATGAATAAATTAAAGCAGAGGTTACTTAGTTGATTGTAAAATCAATCCTTAAATATATAGACTAACAGCGATTATAATTCGATGTATGAACATAATAACATAAAATGTTCTTTATTTTGATTCGATTTCTATTAAATCGCATTATTTAACTACCCCCCTAGGAGTAATTTTGAATGTTTTTCCCCACCAAATGCCAGTTTGATCTGAATTGGCACACATTATGGTCAGGATTTTTTAATTAAAATGTGCGAAATGTCAACAGCTCACATTATTTCCGCTTTTGTGGGCAAGTGGCAAAAGTCTCTTTCTGGCTTTCTCTTCCGGAAAAAGGTGCAAATATTTTAATTGAGGTCAACAATTTGCGTGTTGGTGTGTCTGAATAAGGACAAATTTTATGTTGCTGCTCATACTTGGTACTCGTAAAGCTAAGTTTTATATACTTAATTTATGGAATATGTAATGTGGAATCATTTCATAATAATAATGTAATAAAACCCTCAAATTAATTAAGTATTCTATTAAGAATATGCAATAATTTCTAGCACAGCTTCTGGCAAAAAATCTATGATTTAAAATACTTAAAATGAAATGAGAAGTTTCCTTACATTTCCAAAACTCCTTGCCTTATTAATCAGGCGAAACTTTGAAAGAAACTCACATTCTTCGACCGGTTATCAATCCAAAATATCTACGTGCAAGACCCCCTGATTTACTGGGATTATTGCAAACATTTCTACTCGGTGCAGTTGGCAGCGCCACTGTCAAGGAAATACGAATCTGTTTTTCCATTAAAGTTTTGCAAACGAATCGGCGTCAGAATATATTCATAGCTTTTTGACTTTGGGTTTGTTCCGGGACATGTAAGTTGGATAAATCACTGTACAAGGCACGGCAAGCGCTACCTCTTTCGTAAATAAACGCATCGAATTTAGTAAACACAGAAATTCTGCAAAGGGGCATTGTCATTATCGAATGACAACCGGCATATGTATATTTTTTCCACTTGCTAAAATTGTTTGAGGTTAAAAGAGCTTGTCGCCGCCGCCCTACACTTATTTAGAATTCGCCGGGTTAGCCTTCTAAACCTTTACCTTCCCTCCCTTAGCGAGATGGCCAGCGTTCCTCCAGAGCGCCACTTTGGAATCCAGTGCCGCAGCTGCTTGGTGGTGAACTTTTCGGGCCGCCGCTATAGCTGCAAAGTATGCCCAGCGTACAACTTGTGCGGCGATTGCTTTGACGCCAATCGTAGCCCCGAAATTCCCCATCACCTGTACTATCATCCGCTGAAGGTGTACTATACCCGTGCCGCCTTCCAGCTGTACTTTGAGGGCGATCCAGAGTCTTATTCCTCTGACAACCCGTCGTTCCAGAGCTACAAGTGTGCTTTGTGTGAGGTCCGTGGCCTGACTAGCGGAGCCCTGCACAAGCATCTCTCGGAGTGCCATCGTTCCCATCCGGATTATAATGATTATGCCGATCTGGTGTTCGCCTATTACCAGACTGATAAGTTTATAACTCCTGCTGCCTCGCCGCCGGACGAGGAGCTGGACCCGCGAGAGAGCCGTGCCGTTGTTAATTTCCAATTACCACCGGAGCACACAGGGCGCACGACCCAGTCCCGCAGGGGCTTTTGTGAAGATGGCTTAAATCTGGCTCAGCTGCTGGTGCATTTGAAAAAGCTTAACCTAACTGCTTCCGAGTATCCCGCTCGCTGTGTGGAGATCCTGAAGCGTGCCCATTCGCTTCAAGCCCAGCAGAGTGGTCGGGAGGTTGTGAAGACTGCACAGCAATACGTTAATCTAATTGAGCATGAGGTGGCCGCCGGTCTTTGCGAGCGCCGTCTGCGTCTTGGTCGCACATCCGTGCGTGTGGTTCAACGGAACGGTGCAATGATCGTCCTGCCTGTTTTCAATGCACTAGAGGCACTGCGTAACCCTGCCACATCCTTGGCAACTAGTCGCACACTGCGCGGCCTGGGTTTCATTGCTGGTAACGAGGACTCTGCTTTGCCGGGTGTGATCCGAGCTGCCAAATATCGCCAAACTCTTGTGTCACCAAAGCCACCGATGGCTTCTCAGGATACCGAAGATCAGCAGCTGCAAAATAAGTCCTCTGACGATAAGGAACGTTTCCTCTGCTCCCAATTCATGGTGGAAAATAAGCCTCCACACCGCAGCTGTATCGACAACACGCAGCAAAAGGGGAACTTCATTGAGGCCCTACTCTGCTCAATGCTGGCCGACGAAGAGCTCTGTCCCTTGCCAATCAAACCATTTTGTTTAGAGGATATAAAAAGACAGCAAACGGAGCGCAAGGAAAAATTAACTATAGTTTCATGGAAACCACAGGCAGGGAAACAGATTTTGCCGATGCAGCAGCCATATATGAATGATATGTTACGTTTCTACAAGGCTCTTGACGAGTACAAGAACAAGATGGATAATCAGGCAGATGAGGATTCAAACAATTTGAGTAATGATCACATTTCAATCATGGATGCCCCTTTGGACTCGAGTTGGGAGGGTGATAGCAGTGATATGCAGGAAAATGGGAATGAATCGGCTTCGGATGTCAACTCAGAAATCCAAGAATCCGCCAGATCGGACTCTGAGCTTTTGGAAATAACCATGGCCCGTATTATTGAGGACATCGATGCCATCATGGACGATGATTTTTGAGATACTTAAAAGCAAAGGATCATCACTAAACGCGCAGTAACGAACAAAAAGAAGCATTTATTTATAATTTAAATAATTATAATAATAAAAACAGACTGCCATAAAATGTCAACTAGAAATAAACCTTCTTTAAACATTCCTAACAACTGATTTAGGGAGAAATTGATTTCTAAGATATTAGACCCGCCGACCTCACATTTTTTTATGTTTATAATTTTTTTCAAATCAAGTTACCAAAGCTTTTCCAATTCAGCCAGCCGGTTCTCTTTTCTGTTTATATTATCAGCAGTTTTCGATCGACATTGAGTCGGTAACAAATATCTATCTGAGTATTTATTATCCAAGTTTTCTTTTTGTGAGCAAAATGACTTCCAATGTTCCGGCGGTGCAATTAAAATGCCTGGGCTGCTTGACCGAGGGAGACTTGGGACGCCGATACGAGTGCTGTTTGTGCGGACCGGAGGTCACCTATTGCGGTCCCTGCTTCGACGAAGGCCGGAATTGTCCGACGCTCAATCACATGTACTATCATCCCATGAGGGCCATTTACAGTCGGGCCTATTTTGATCTTTTCTTTAGTGGCGAAATTCTAGTAAATGGCGAAGCTCCACAGAGCTTAAAGTGCCCTTTCTGTGATGAGATGGGCTTCACCGCCGAGGAATTGCAGGTACATGTGGAAATAGAGCATGGCGAGCATTCTGATGGCCCTGCTCTGTTGGCCATTCTTGAGGCCATGAATGAGCCGGAAACAGGGAGCAAGGCCAGTGTTGAGGGGGAAGACAAAGAGGGTGAGTGTGAAAGTGCAATAGAGAAAGCCTTCTTCAGGGCGAAATAATGTCTTTTGTCTATCAAAAGTTAAATTTTTATGGTATTTACGAATATTATTCAATTTATACAAACTAGTTCGCTCAATTTTTCCACATAAGACAAATGCCGGAGTCAAATGGTTCGGTTGTTTCTGACTTAAAATATATTTTCTTTATGGGTCTCCCTTCCTTGCCTTGCAAACCTGTGACTAATATAATCATACCCTCTGCAAGGCAATAACTGCAAAGATGACGTCACTGTGCTCGGATGGGGAAAGCAAAAGAGCTGAGCTAAGGGTAACAACCAAAGACCACGTCCACCCTCAACCGCAACTATCGAAGGCGGCACCCCCAATGCACAAATATTGAATTACTGTAACCAAGACCCCTTCTCTTTTTCATTTCGCCACACAGCCACTGAAATTCGCTGCCAGGAGAAGTCCCGTGGAGGCTTGAGCTATGAGGTCATCCTGGCCGAACCGGCACCCAATGTGGCTGTGCCTAAGCGTCCGGTCACCCCCGGCAAGAACGTTAGCGTTGAGGAGATTGAGCAAAAGCTAAAGGCGGCCGAAGAGCGTCGCATTGTAAGTACATGTACATATAAATGAATCTCTGTTAAGTGTGTTTCTGATTTTTCTTATCTCGAAACAGTTTTGCATTTAGGAATAATAACAAAATATCATGTTACATTATCTTTTGCAGTCTCTGGAGGCCAAAAAAATGGCTGATATATCGAATAAGCTGGCCAAGGTTGAGGAGGCTACTCGCAAAAAGGATGAAATCACTAATGAGTTCATCACTCAGACCAAGGAGCAGCTGGAGTCAAAAATGGAGCAGCATGTGGAGAAGAGAGAGGCCATTATTAGCGATATGAAGGAAAAACTTAAGGTATGTCGTATATATTTGCGTTTATTCAGTAAAATTAATTTGATTTATTGCAGATCCATGCCCAGGAGATTGAGAAGACGCGTGAGACTTTAGAGCAGCAGAAGGCCAATGAGCAAAAGGCCATCGAGGAGAAGTTAAAGATTGCCCAGTCGCTGCGCGATGAGAATATCAAGAAAATGTTGGATCGTCTCAAGGAGCATGTGAGTGTCTGCGGAATAGGGAAAGGATATTTTCGTTATTCATTTATTTCTTTGAAACCAAGTCATTTCCTTGGCTTTGACCCCTCATTTTCATCAGCCATTATACATTTAAAGTCCCTATCAAATTATTATTTATGTTTTCTTTTTATTAAGAGAGAGTTTGCATATTCAACAAAGTCGAAATTTCAAAAGTTTTACCTTCAAAAATAACAAACTAACTTTAAATGATCGCTCTAATTGGAAATAATGGTCCGTTTTATGTTATAAATTATCTACAAGGGATGACAAAAATATGGATTTAAATATACTGTTTCAACAGATGTTCTTCGACTTTGCACTATATCTCTAAATCGAAATTGTAACATTGCTATAAGTAAACGAAAAATTAATATTCCATGATACATATATCTAAACTATAATAATCTATATCATATTTTACGATATGTGTAAGTACGCCCCTTTAACAGGAATTAGGAAAAAAAAGATATAAATGGACATGACAAGCCTCCAGCTTAAATTTACATAAATAATAATACATCCATCAAAACAGTTAAATAATTTAATTTAAATAATGTGTTGTGTGTGTGTGTGTTATAGATGTAAATATTTACGTTTGATCTCATGTACATATCATTTATTTGGTTTCATTTCTCTTATATCCTCTCATTTAGAACACTATCAAAATTGCCGAAATCAAATCGCAGAACGATCAATTGGAATGTCAAAAGCTCGAGGAGAAGGCGCGCCTCTATGAGAACAAATTGTTCGCCGCCGAACTGAAGCGTGAACAGGAATTACAGAAAAAAATTGATAAAGTTCAAAAACTAGTACGTTTCTGTCACAAAATTAAGCCTTATCCTTGGTCTAAACAATGAATTAGCTGGCCCGTATTTGCATTAGCTGAAAACTAATTCTTTTCTTTCTTTTTTATCTTTGCAGGAGCGTCGCGCCGAGTTGGTGCGCCAGAATAAGGCCCAGGCCCAGGATTTAGATGGCCAGCAGAGCCCCATTGCCTCCTCCGGTTAGAGTGGAGACTGCCATGCACCGAGAGCTATGCAGAGCATGGATCGACATTACTACTACTGCAAATAAAAGCAACTACGACAAGAACAGCAGCAACAAAAACAACCACACTGCATACACAAAAACATATTTCCCAAACAAAACAAAAAACATTTAAGCAGAAACAAATAAGCTTCAAAAATTTCAAGTATTATAAAAAAGAGAAATGGAAAGGCGACGAGTGGAAAGGCTCAAGACTCCGACAAGCGTGCTAGGAGTCACGAACATCAAAAGGAAAAGCAACAACAAAACTATTGCATACTGCAAATTAATGCAAAATACATTTATTAAAGGAAATTTACACATAACACTAAAACAAACAATGGGCCTGGTGAAAAAATCAAGAGCCGGCCATTTAATTTTATGAATATGCTTTAAATTTCACTTTAGTTTGTTTTGTTTCTTTAAAGTTACCAACTTTCTGCTTATTCATTATTTAACATTTTGAAATTTTGAAGTTGCTTAACTGATCAATGCTCGATATGAATGTATTTTGAAATAATTTGCAAGAAACCCAAAAAAAAAGCCATGTGTACTTGAAATGTAATTGCCTCTTTAAATTGTAGTTGCTTTTGCAAGCAAATATTTTTTCAACTGATCTTTCACTTTTTATGAAGTATATGTATAATTTAATTTATTAATTTTTTCACAAAATAAAAAGATTAACAATCAAAAAACGTAAACGTAACGTATATATTTTTTATGTGTTCGCATTTTGTATCTACATATAAATGCATAAGTGTCAAGCTGAGGAAATACATAAGAAATGCTTATAAAATTAAAATAAAAACAGAAAAATTGAATACCAGATACTAAACAGAAGGCATTTTTGTTTTATTTACAAAAAGCATTAAGAATTAGGCATAAATATAAACAAACAGAACACGATACAATAAAAAAAATACTTACAAACATATTCATATATGTAAATTATATATGAAAATGCATATTTTGTCTAACGTCAAGTATTTAGAAAAAGGCAAGGCTAGGCGAGGATTTTTGGCCTCGGTATTATGGGTTAATTCAAAATTAGTGGGGAATAAGTTGAAGAACAACAAGCAGGACAAACATTTAGGCAAAATTTTTGGCGCACGACCTGAGAGCTCTTCCGTTTTCATTTCGCCACCCGAAGACTCTGCCCAGGTTAGCTTAAGCTTATATCTATCTATTAAACCGTATAAATTGTGTATTCGTGTAAAACTACATATGGCTACTACAAATGAATAACCCCACGCAAACCGCTCTCCCAATAAAATATATAACGCCATTCGCAACACAACACAACTCTACACGCACAGGCACCAACAATTTACCCAAGACATGTGAAAGCTTTCCCAAAAAACATTAAAGAAAATATACAAAAAAAAAGGTAAACCATGGCAAGTGAATCAATACAATTGATAAAATGCTTCGATATTTACTCAATTTACTATGTATTTATATATAATCAAATGCAATATTTAAGCCGATAAAAACTTTTGTATTCAAAATGGAAACGTTTGTGTTTACATTTATCACATAACCCAGAAAAACTCGATTGCTTACGAAAATTTCTAAGTTTTCTAAGTTGCTTGCATAACATTAATTAAGATTACATAAGCAACCAACAAATAAATGATCATATAAGCAAGCAAAAAACTCTTATAATAAATGTATAATAAAACTGCATAATACAAATAAATGAGATATTTATAATTGGTATATAAATTGTTTTCAATTTTTATTTTTTAACTTTGGTGTGGTGGGTTTTTACTGGGACTTTTAAATGCAAATTCATGCTTTTATTCCATGAATGAGGGGGAAAAGGGGCCTAACACCATTTTAAATATGCCTTTAATTGGTCTTAAGAGTAAAATGGAAATCATAAACATGTATACAATCAATATTTATTAAATAATATTTATATACAAAATTTTATTTATGGAAAATCTTAAAAAAATGTTACAATGGTTTTAACATTTAACAGAACCCTCCAAATGAGAATATGAAAAAAAATTTGAATTTAACGTGCTTAGCGTAAATACGTAGATTGTCAAATGACGTAAAATGTTTTCTGCACCTTGTACTCAGGAATGGCGGAATTTGGACACCAAAGTAAAATATCGAATCGAATTTACGGTAATTTCCGGAAAATGGACATACGGTAACACTGCGCCTGATAAAAAAAATCCAACGGATTGTGAATCACAAAATAAAAATTAAGTAAAAAGTGCTCAACAGACAACACACACCTACCTTACACACACCACACAATGGCCGCCACCCTCAAGCCCTACCTGACCGCCGTGCGCCACTCGCTGACGGCAGCAATGTGCCTGCAAGACTTCCCCTCCCAGGTGGTCGAGCGACACAACAAGCCGGAGGTGGAGATCTGCTCCAGCAAGGAGCTGGTTCTCACGCCCGTCGTCGTGTCCCGGAACGAGCGCGAGAAGGTCCTGATTGAGCCCTCTATTAACTCGGTGCGTGTTAGCATTGCCGTGAAGCAAGCGGACGAGATTGAGCGCATTCTATGCCACAAGTTCACTCGATTCATGATGCGCCGCGCCGAGTCCTTCATCATTTTGCGGCGCAAGCCCATCGAGGGATACGACATCAGCTTCCTGATCACCAACTTCCACACGGAGCAGATGTACAAGCACAAGCTGGTCGACTTTGTCATCAGCTTCATGGAGGAGATTGACAAGGAGATCAGCGAGATGAAACTGGCAGTCAACGCCAGGGCTCGCACCTGTGCCGAGGAGTTCCTTAAGCGCTTCTAGGTGAGTCTTTCCGGCTTTTAGAGATATTTACTAAAACTTAAACGTCCATTTCAGGTCAATCGGCGGCATGTTACGACGCATTTAGTATTTCCATATCGGATTCAAGAATAAAGACGGCTTTTTTATTATGTATTTTACTTCAAATGAATTGTGCTCAATTGGGAGCACTTGGGCCGACCCACCACATTACCACGGAGTTCTCATAAAGCACTTCCTGATCCGGCGGCAGCTTATCCGCTTCTGGAGGCCTTTGTTCCTCCTCAACGGTTGTCGTGCCATTCATGGTTATATCGACGCCTTCATCGCCACCAATGAAGTGATACTGACCCGAAGCGGTGGCCATAATCGGCAGGATTGGGTTCAAGCCGATTCCGTTGCAGCAATCTTTGTGCAGGGGCAATGAGGTGGCTTCTTTGTCACCACAAATATCCCATATATTGAGGGCTCCTCTCGTGTCGCCGCTGAGCAGCCAACTGTGCCCTGTCGTGAAATCGAATTGGATGCGCTGGTTGGTGTCCACATTACGCAGGAACTCGGCCGCCGGTGACTTGTAGTTGCGCATGTCCCATTGCAAAAGTTTGCTGCATTTCCGTGCTCCGCTGAACAGATACCACTCCCCGGGCGAACCCTCTGAGTATCGCAGCTGAGTGATTCCGCCCTTGTGACCTCCGAGGGTGAACAGCGGGCCCTGTTTGGGACTGCATCGGAGGTCAAAGTGCTGGATGTAGCCGTGCCAGTTGCCGCAGGTCAGAGTGTTTGGACTTTCGCTGGTTTGCGCAATGCACGAGATGGCAAACTTTACGGGATAATCGTCGCAGATTCGGCCGGGTCTGTAATATGGTTAATGAGTTAGGAGACATGGGGCATGGTGATCCTGATTATGATGCCTACCTGCTCGTATCGAAAATCTTGATGCAACGCTTGTAACCCGCAAATATCCGCTGCCCGTCGGCGGAGAAGGCCAACGAAATCGCTGCCATGACTTCGTCAACAGCATCGTAACCACTATAGCTGCATCGCAGCGTCCCGTCGAAGGCATCCCACATGTGGATCGGCTCGTGCTGGCGCGTTGCTAACCAACTGAAGGCGAAGAAAAAATGTTATTAAATTGAAATGTTTTTTTTTTTTAGTGGGTGCGCTACTCACAAACAGGATTCAGGCTGCTGGCTGTTCATGAGCGGGTACCAGACGCAATCGTAGACCGTGCCGCCTTCGGGCACATGTACAGCAGACTGCAGACTCGTCAGATCGCGTGTCGTCTGCATCGTTAGTGTGGAATAGAGATCGACGGGTAGCTCCATAACATGCATGCCGTCAAGGTGCACCGGCACTAGTAGGCACGTTCCATCTGGAGACCAGTAGCAGCCTTTGGTGTAGTGCTGTGCATCTGCCGACGAAGTCCAACAGCGCCGCCCCAATTCGATTATTTTGCTTTGGAAATACTCAATGGGTGGAGGAGCTGCCTCTTGCTCAACTAAAACTTCCACCTGCTCAACCGGGACGTCCTCAGTCGCCGGTGTATTCGCCGAAGTGAGATCCAATGTGTCTTCTATGGCGATAATAGGATCGCTCTCATCTTCCTCATCGTCGTCCTCCATAGAGGTTTCTTCCAACAGGCTACTGCCCATAGCTTTGGTTGTGTTTACAGATGTGTTTGCCGCCTGTAGCTTAAGCTTTAGTTGCTCCGCGTCCGTGAGAGTGATACTCAGCTTGGGCATCGTCATATCCATATCCACGCTTGAGGTTCCCATGGTGCTGTTAAAGTTTACGTTGTGGTTAAGAAGCGACGCCGACATATCATGATCCTCCTCCACGTCGCACATGCTGGTTTCTCCTGAAAGTTCTGCCATGGAGGGCCAGGTTGTCTTTGTACTAGGCGTTTTCTTATCAGGTTGGCTTCTTGTGGTTGTTGTAATAAATGCGGAATAGACGTTTTCCAAGTTTGTTTATCTCACAAAGGCGCGTATTATAGGGATGCAAAAATATCCACGTTACTATCGATAGTATTGACGTTTTTAAGAATCCCGATAAGATGATGGCTTTTTTTATGTGCGTCAAGATAGCGTCGGTAAGTTAGCGTCGAAACGGAACGGTGGGAAAATGGAACACGGAGACATTTTTTATTTTTTATGTATTTTGTAAATAAGGCACTAATTTTAACAAAATAAACTTCCAGCATGTAGAGAATTAAATGTACTAAAAGTTTTTCTTGGGTTTGGGAAATGTTGAGCATCGCAAATACCTTGAATGCTCATTTTAAAAATCAAGGAATGCCAAACTGTAATTCGATTTTCTCAAAAACTGTAGTTGGTATTTTAATGAAACTTTCTGGGATAATACTTGAATAAGTGATCTAAAACCTGGCTTACCGTGCATTTGCGCACAACCTCTTTAGGGGGAGCAATGTCCAAAAAGGAGATTGCTCCCCCTAAAGAGGTCGTGCGCAAATGCACGGTATGCCAGGTTTTAAAGCACTTATTCAAGTATTATCCCAGAAAGTTTCATTAAAGTCCTAACGACAGTTTATGAGAAAATTGCTTAACAGTGCTCAAACCTCCCGATCCGCTCCATACAAAAACGGGGAGCAAATATTAGAGCTCCTAGACATTCGCTCTAAGAGGTCGTGATGCTGATCAATAATATATGTATATAAATATATATAATATATAATATATAATATATAATATATAATATATAATATATAATATATAATATATAATATATAATATATAATATATAATATATAATATATGTATATAAATTTATAACCCCAGCCAGAATATCAACAAATACTATAAAAGTAAAACTAAATCGGTACCGCCAAGT